>LPNX010928003.1:180698-212087 GCA_001517045.1 Pseudotsuga menziesii
CCCCTCTGTATGTACCTACGAGGGGGGTTTATAACCACCCCCAAATGTTTGTAAAGAGTTTTATGGGTGGGTGAGGGGGGGCGGGGGGGTTGAACCACCTCCATAGGTACCTACGAGGGTGGTTTAAAACCACCCCCAAAGTTTTGTAACAAATAATTTTAAGAGGGTTTTTGAACCTCCCCTGTAGGTACATACGAGGGGATTTTATAGCATCCCTCGAAGGTTTGTAAAGAGTTTTAGGGGGGGGTTATAACTGTCCTTAAAAGTGGATTTTGGGGGGGTTTTGAACCACCCCGTAAAGTGAGTTTTGGAAAGGGTGGGGCATTTTATAACCCCCACAAAATTGATTTTTGGGGGCATTTTGAACCCATCCCCCACCAAAAAAAAAGTTAAAATTGGCTTTTGGAGGGGGTGGGGGTAGAATTTACCGCAAATGTCACTTTGAAGGGCGGGGTGGGGGGCTGGTTAGCGGGGGCTTAGTTGATCTCTTATACAATCTACCATATAATTCAAAAATTTTAGCCTCAGTGCTATTAGGGTTTGTTTTGTAAAGACCACCTCCAAATCCAAAACCGCCCCCAAAAGTGACTTTTGGAGGCAGAAGATAACCACTGCTAAAAGAAAAATTTGTTATAGTGATACCTTCCTACTTGCCACAACCAAATCATAGAGGATGTTGGTGGCACTCAGAGTGGCTCCTATAATGTAGGGATTAAATCATGAATGAACATGCATTAAGTGGAAGTTAGTCTCTATATGTGTTCTCCACACTCTTGTGCAATAATAATGTCTCCCTAAGTTAGGAAAGATGATCAATTAGACTATATATGGTCAAAGGAGAATTAATTAGTCCTAATAGGTATTTCACCAAGAAGTAGTTCACTCATCTAATTCAAGTGAAGCTAAAAGATAACTTGAAGTCATGTTATCCAAATTTTGTGCCTTGTCTTTTCTTGATGGAGGATTTTCCCCATGTGATTTTTCCACTTTGCTCACTTTTCTGGATATGAATAATTGTAAAGGGTGGTCACATCCTTGTTGTTGGGCCCTATATACACCTAAATTTTGACATGGCATCTTAAAGTCAGCCTTAAAAAGGGGTGTGGGATTATACTAAAACCCACTTCATAACTCATGATAAAATAATTAATCAATTTTGATTAATTTCCTACCCACTAGCTTAAATAGTTGGCATCGACTTGGACTACATATTAACCACTTTCCATATATAGGTTGATATTGTCCACTTTATTAACTTCTAGAATTAGTAATTTCGTTTTCCTACAGTTTCTTCTTTATTATGATTTTATCCATATTTTCGGTGGATGGGGTAAAGCTAGTCAACTAAGAAACTATTATCTTTTGTTTCCAGGCCATCCTCCATGATTTTATCTCCATTTTCTAGGATTATCATGTTTTCCCATCACTTTTTACAACTCACACATTATTTTGATAATTCATGATGTCCTTGACTAATTTGGGAAGTGCTTTAGCCAACTATGGGGGTTTATCATATTTAGTAAGTCTATTTTTTTGAGATTGATGAGTTGTCTCCAATAAAACTCAATTTTACCTATGAGGGATTTACTATTTATGTACACTATTATCCATCATTATTCAATTGAAGGATACACTCCAATATTCATTTCTTCATTGATGTGATTCAATCTATTTGCATCTCTTTATCTCTCATGTGTATGCTTGCAAGAATTATCTTAGTATCAATATCTACTTCCTATGATTACTCTTAATATTAAAGCTGCTATTTCTAAATGGTATCAAAGCACTCCTACCATTTATATAGGCCTAAAAGTAGTACCATGAGTAGCAACATTTTTAAATGACTATGTGTAGTAGTATAGACCTATACCAAACATATTAGCAAATAAGGTGGACCACTAACACATTCCTTATTCAACTTATTATGTAATTTGTGGAATAGAAATATTTTTGGATGATGCGTATTTCGCAAGCCCAAGGATTCTCCTATACTAGACACCCTTGGTAAGAAAAAAATGAGCTCCATCTCATTTGTAGACTATTCCTAAAGGTGATGAGTTCTACAAGCATGCTAATTGATATTTATTCACACATGAGGCATCTTTTTCCCCTCTATTGTTCCACTTGATTATATACTAGTTGTTCTACTTTCGTTGAGTACTTTTACCAACTCTTGTAGCAAGAATTTCTTTCATATGTTTCACTTATCTTCCTGGTAATTATTGTTCCAACTCACTGAGAGTACCTTCATTGAGACTTATACCCCTTTGATAATACTCATAAAGGTGAGCTAGATTAAATGTAGGCAATATTTCAAACTTTTCGATAAGTTAGACCTAATATGCATTATCATAATTTTTTTTCATAATTTGGAATGGACCTATCTTCTTGTACTTGAGTTTATTATATATACCCCTAGTAAGTCATTTCTTCCTCAAGTGAGCCATGACCATCTCACCCTCTTGGAATACATTTCACCTTATATGTTGATTTTGTCTTTGTTTGTAATTTCCATTATTGATATGCAATCTCTTTCTTACTTGTTCTTGCAACTCATGGATGTTTCCCAAAAAATCACTTGCATCATCACTCTTTTGGTTGTCCAAATATGCAAATGAAACCATATCTACCACACGTCTTGGAAATCTTTCGTATACAATATGAAATCGAATATATCCTGTAGTTTTTTTCTTTGAAGCATTGTATGCAAATTCATCTTGGTATAATGTCAAATCCCATTGAATATGATTCTCTTTACGCAAACTTGTCAACAGATTCCCCAAAATCTTGTTCAAAACATTGTGTTATTTTCCTATTTGAGGATGACATGTAAAACTATATAACATATATGAAGCCAATTTATTCTAGAGTGTACTCCAAAAATGCACAAGAAACCTTGTATCACAATATGAAGTAGTGCTTCACGGTAATGTATGCAACCTAACCACCTCTTTAAAAATAACTAAGCTACTACACTAGCATCACTAGTCTTGTTACATGCTATGAAATGTGTCATCTTCAAAACTATATCTACAACTACCATGATTGAATCATTATTTTGTTGTGTCATATGCATTCCTAAGGAAAAATCCATACTTATGTATTTCCATGGTTGTTAAAGTACTATAAATGGAGTAATGTTATGAATTTTACCCTTGGATAATTGGTGAATCCTACAACCTTCGAAAAACCTTTGTACATGTTTGTTGATGTTGGGACAAAAGTATATCGCCTTTACCAATGTTGTATTTTTATCATAGTAAAAATTCCCTCCTAAACCATGGTCCACCACTATGCAAATCCGTAATGAGATTGAGTCATATGGAACTTCTTGGAATACACAACTTCTAGTTTAAACAAAAAATCCTCTTGAATATTGTAGTCCAAATAGGATGTTTTTTGTACAATCCAAGTAACTTTACACACCCTCCAAGTTTCCTAGAAATTTGCATCTTCTTCATACAATATCTTTAGTTAATTCGAACTTACTACCTCGACTGCTGACATGGTGTTCAGCAATGTTGTTCTCTGACTCAGTGCATCAATGACCTTATTGTACTTCCCGCACCTATGTTTTAGCACAAAATGATAACTTTTTAAGAATTCTACCCACTTAGTATTGTTTTGATTCATTTCACCTTGGTTAATAATGTACTACAAAGCTTTGTGATCTGTGAAAAAGAAAAAATATTTTGGTATTAGATAATTTCTACATTTATTCACGGCTTGCACAATAGAATAGAATTCTTGATCATAAACATAGTATCTCTTCTTGGTCTCATTCAACTTTTAGCTGAAAAATGTAATGGGTATGCCTTCATGACTTAAAACTAGTCCAATTGTTTCTCCACTCATATCACAATAAACCTGAAACACATTGCTAATATTGGTTGTGTTATTACTCTCCTATTTAATTCTTGAAATGAATTTGTTGTTGTAGTTGTCTATTAAAACACTTCCTTCTTCACACATTTTGTAAGCTATGCACATATCTAGCTGAAATTTTGAATAAAATTCTGATAGAACCCTTCCAATATGTGGAAAATCCTCACATCAAATGTGCATATAGGTGTTCGGAGTTGAACAATATCCTTCACTTTCTTTGGGTATGTTTTTATTATTTTCTAAATAACAAAACCCAAGTACACAAAATTTTGTTGCATAAATTTACATTTCTTGAGGTTTAGCAGAAATGTCTTCTCCTATAATGCTGCAACACAGCTCTCACATGATCAATATGCTATGTTTTACTCCTTAAATATTAGTATTGTTACATAACCCAAATTACAAAAACATTTTATGTTTAAGAAGACATCAATCTTTAAATTTATTGTAAAGTTTGTAATTATTGACCAAGTGGGATCAAGGATGATTGTATTTAATTACGCTAAATATTTTATTAATTAATAAATAAAAGATGAGACAACAGTTAAAGGGGGCTATTAAATGAGTGTCTATTGTCCACATGGTGGAATAGTCTAGGTTGAGAGAAAATTGACACTTGGCAACATCCTTAAACTACTTCTAGCTGTTGCAGGAGAGAACTTCCCTATTTGGTGGTCATGTTCCCCAAGAAAGTGGAACAAGAGAAGGTGGCTCATTAAGTGAAAAAAAATCACCCAAAAGACCCAGGAAAGCTTATAAACTACCCATCAAATTTAGTTGAGGCTGTTCAATTTTTAGTTGTGAAATTTTTGAGTGAAATTTACGCAGAAGATATTTGATGGAGGGAAAAAGAAGAAGATTAGAGGGTGAAAATGTTGATTTACTAAACTAGTGCAATTGTTTTGGCTAAGTTCTTACTGCTATAGGCAGAAGTATTACTACTAATTACTTTGTGGAGTTGCAAGGGTTTCATAACCCATTCTATCACCTAGTGGTTTCAACCAGGTGGACCAGTAGACAGGGTTGGGATCCTAAGCCTAGCTGCTATTCTATCTTCAGGAATTTGGTTGGGTGGAACGAGCTTGTTAGGTTGTTGTCTACTATATTACAAGGTTCTAAATGTTATTTAATTTTCTCTATGCAAGCATACTAATTGGAATGTATGAATTTAGGAATTGATATATTTATATGACTAATTGATTTGTTTTTTTTAAAATTAAATAGTTAAATCTCTTATTGTTCAAAGGTAAATAAATTCTAGTTAAATATGTATTCAAATGGACAAATTAGGGTTTTAAATATTGTTAGAGAATAAAAGAAAATTCCTTGTTATAATTTTCCACACCCCCCAACACGTAGTAATCTAGTACAGTAGCACAATTTAAGAGTGATGAATACATCAAGTTAAGATGTGTATAAATATGAACATTTACTCTCTATTGATAATCTTGATAGAAATGTTTATAGGAAAATTTTCTCAATTCCAGAAGTTTGTTGTTAGTTAAAAAAACATGTTTAATTATAACCATAAATACTTTAAAGAATGTATATTAAAAACCCTTACACAATTTTTGAAAATGTGCTCATCTCAAATAGAGTGAAAATAACCTTCTCTATGACTTAACCTAATATATAATTATTAACTAATACATAATAGGGAAAGAATATAAATGGAACAACTTTAGATTATATAAATAGGAAAATGAAATTATAGTAATAATTTAGGTTTTACAAATAACATATATGTTAATTGCAGTAATATTGTACAACATCAAATTTTAATTAATAAATAGTTAAAAAATTAAAAACAAACAATGCAGAGTATAAATTGAAAGGAAAATACAATATTTTTCTTTGGGTCAAAACCCCAATTAAGGAAACCTCTGTAACCAAGTTCTTCTTTTCCTTTTTCCTTATTCTCAATTTATTTCCAAACCCTTACTGTTCCAAATTTTTCAATATATAAATGTTATATCTAATTTATAATTGCCCTAAATTAAATTGAATTTATACATAAACACGATATAATCTGTTTATTACATATAAAATAAAAGAGTAAAAGAAATAAATTAAATTATTCTAAATTTTTGTACATAGTTTTACCGAGGTCACAAAGCGAAACCATGTAACCAAGGAGGACAGTTTCCTTTTTGTTAATACGTAAATACAAGTCGTTATAGTAAATAAAACCTAAGAACTATCCTTCACATATAATTTCATATAATAACTACAATTTAAAAACTAAATTGAATTTATAGGTTTCTTACGACAAAGTGATCCTTTATCTTCCTTCATAAAATATTTAACCAGAGATAGGTAAAAACAACAAAAGGGAACTTTAAATTGTCATTATAGACTTCAAATATAAAAAACTATATCGTATAAGAACCCAACAGGCCAAGTCTTTCAAAGACTTCCTTCAGCACAGCTCGGTTCCAAAGTTCCTTAACACTCTCGGGTTTTTAAAGATTATTCAAAATGTATAAGTCAGGAAAACCCTAGTATGCATAAACACAATATAACATAATAGAGCAATGGCCATACGACATTTACAAGTATTTTATTAAACTAAACAAGTCATGGCTTAAGACTGACGGCTTGTTTTAAATTCTCCTTCTACCATCAGTAGCGGAACCCTACAAATCGCCGAAGGAAGAAACCCCAGGTTGTAAGGCTGAGGCTTACCAAGTATTTTTGTGTAGTGAACATTAGCTTGAAAAGTCGTAGCTTTTGAAGAAAACTCCTTCATTTTAGATTTGGGAGGATGAGTCTCAGCCGTAGCCATGCCTGCACAAAACCAAAGCAAATGCGTTAAGATTTTTCTTCCAAACCTTCTTACTGTAAAAGGAATAGAAATTTCAGAAAGAAAAGAAGTTACCTTCTAGTATTTTTATGTCACAGTTGTAGTATGGATTCCTTTTGAAACCCACTCAAACCTTGGAAAAGGAACTATAGTATCGAGCCACCAATTGAGAGAAAATATCAGTCTAAGACCATGACACAAAGTGAGAAATCAGTATTGTAAATGCCACAAATGGAAGCCAAGAAATTATCGGTAACACGATTCAAAAAGACTACCGACAAGAGCTATCTTCAGTAGCCACTCTACAAAGGCCAAAGCGTATAGCTCGACTGTAAAAGGTGTTTACATTCTTAAAGGTTCATCTTTGGAAACAGAGGCCCAAGAGGCCATGAGCCTGTCGCCTCTACCCTTGAACCAACGAAAAATATGGAAAACAAGCAAATTTTTAGGTCGTTGGTCAGAATTAAAGTTAGGGTTTCTACTTTTAAGATCCTAACCAATGAATTATTCATGTGTGGAATCCACTTCCTCATCAATAGTATGGGTTTACTCTATAGTCCTGAATGACATCGTTTATCTTGCATTATAAACAAGTGTTAATATTTTGGCATATGTTAATACTTCGCATATGTTAATATTTTTCATATAGGATTACTTTTGGATATGCATATGTTAATATTTTGGCATATGTTTATACTATGCATATGTTAATTATTTTGCAAATTTAATTCAATATTGTAAATTTAACGCTCAATATGTTATACTATAACGATGCATATGGAATTATGGTGCTATTGCATTTCAACGATAGGGTAAATATAACACTTAGAGATTATATTTAAAGTTTGGGTTTACGCTTATATTTTGCTATTAAATTTTCCTTGTAATTTTTAGTATATATGTCATTAAATGAAACTAGACAACCATTATGTTCTTAAGCCTAGAAAAATATGGTTTCAAACATAAATCTTAAATGACTCCTTTAACATAACAAATTCAAGTTATAGAAAGGAACAAGTTTTGCAATACCTTCATTTATCAAAGCCTTAATTTAAATAGATATTCTAGCATTTTACTTTTGTATTTGAGATAATTAATATCGATCCTGAAACTAGAAATAAAACAACTTACGTATAAAACACCTGTAACAAGAATCATTATTTCACTACATTAGCTTCAATGAGATAAAGTAAGCTTGAGCATAACCAGAAGTTCCTTTAGTAAAGAAGAACCAACACTTTGGCACCTTGCACTCGTTAGTATTTTAAATAGTTATTTTCAACACTTTACTTCTTCAAATCTTTTACATTATAGATCGATATTTCATGACATTACTATTAGTAAAGAATGTATAATGATTTTGTTTAGATATTTTAGAATGTTAACTATTAGCAGTTAAGTTACTCTCTTAAGCAATAATTGCAAACCTTAATTGTCGCAAGAAAATTTTTAAAATTTTCTGAAATTTTGGGAGTTTTACAAGTACATCATCCAAATACACAACTATGAATTTACCAAAAAATGGTTTCAAGTATTCATTCATCATTATCATGAATCTATTGGGTGCGTTAGTTCATCTGAATGGTATCACTAACCACTCAAATAATCCATCCTTCACCTTAAATATTGTCTTCTAAACTTCACCTTATCTTATTTGAATTTGGTGATATCAACTAAAGTAATCTGCACTACTAAAGCAATAGAAAATGTCATCCATTCCTAGCGATCGAAATCAGTATTTGATGCTAATTTTGTATATGGCATGAAAATCAGTACACATTCACCACTCCCATATTTTCTTAGGCTTTAATACTGTTGTTATAGAACAATCGATCAAACACTCATGAATCAATCCTCAATCAAGCAATTCCGACACTTGTCGATTGACTTCTTCACTTTTTGGTAAAGTCATTTGACAACGATATTTATTTTGTAAACTCGATCTTAGAATCAAATCAATTTTGTGCAATATACTACCTAATGGAGGTAAAATTGTGGATAATTCCTCTGCAATAAATTCTTTAAAGTTTTCCAACACACATTGGATCTTTTCTGGTACAAAAATTGCCTTTTTAGACTCATGAAACTTCTTTGGAAATATAGCTAAGTAGTACCATTTTCCATATTCTCTATAATTCAAGAACTTGGTTACCACCTATGCTAATCTTTTGAAGTTTTCTACCCAAGGTATATGCACTAATCCCCTTTCCAAGGTATGAAACGATAAACAAGGAGGGGTAGGGTCAAAAAATTCCAGATCTTATGACCCAGGGATATGTAGGGAACAATTTGAACCACTTGGGAGGCTTATTCCTAAGACTCACTATCCAAGCAGTCCAAGAATTTCCTTTATCCTGACCTTGTAAAAGTGCCCAAGTAAGGAAAATCTTATCAAGAATAAAGGATGACCAAAATGGATGGTCTAGATGTGCCCTGGGAAAGATCAAAGGAGAGAAATCATTTTTGCACAAGGAAAATCAGGAGACGTGATTCCGGAACAGGATAAGTTTTGGTTACAAAACTTTTAAATCCAACTTCCTCTTCCTGTTATCTTCCTAAGTGGCACCTCTCCGTCCAAGTGCTGACATTCCTCATGTTGGTACACAAAAGGACATCTATGGATTGAGGTTTTCCCAGGATACTATAGATGAGCTTCTTATAATACATTCCTCCTCCATCCAGCTGGTTACTTTGCCAATTTTTACTATGTTGAGTTGTATTCATGACTCTTCTTTTATATAATTCACAAGTCATTCGCGAGTCTCGATTGATGCAATTCGCGAATCCTTGTATTCTCGGGTTGCCCTTATGCTTAGTCATGAATCATTCGCGGGTTTCTCTACTACATACCCGCGAATGTGTATCTTAACATGAAAACATAAAAACACGCACTAATTGGAGATTAGTTAGCTCATTTAACTTAATTTCCTTAACTTCTATAACTTCCCCAACCTTTGAGAATTGCCTTATTTCCTCCATATAAATACAGGCCTTGGGGAGGGTGTGTGAGAGATAGAATTGGAGAGCAAAGTCATGCTGGTGGATTGTATACAAAATCCTTTGGAGCAGTGGAACTCAGAATCCTTTGGTTGCAAAGGAGTCCTTGTCTCAGACATTGGGTTGTAATATGAACTATTTTCATTATTGATAATAAAGAGAATCATTCTTCCATATGTGTTTCATGTGTATTGGTTTGATAAATGTTTATGTTTATGCATATTATGTGTAATTTATCTAACCTGTTTATATATATATGAATCATCTTGTATCTGGGAGATTGTCTCTTGATAGGGGAAAGAGGAGCAACCTTGGAGACTTTGGAGATGAAGTAGATCGGAAGAGGACTAGCAAGGATCGACCTTCGTTAATTGAGTAAATCTTTCTCATCCTCCCATTTCATTTACTGCACTCTAGATTCAATTGTCTGCAAGTTGATTGAGTATGTTGGTAACCCCAGACCTATGGTTATTTGGTGTATATTCCTTTACAACAGAACTGGTGAGTCCGCTGGGGACGCCTAGACTGCTGTAGGTTTTTTTGTATCTTGACCAGTCTTTGCTTGGAAGTTTGTCTGTGATCTTTGGTCCTGGTTTATACTTGCTTCAGTATTCGAAAGTCTTGCTTATTTCTCTTGTTTTTGAGAAAAAGTGTATACCCATTTGCAAGTTGTCCTTCTAGACAGTCACGAATACTGGCTTGCATTCGCGGGTTGCTGTACTAGACAGTCGCGAGTCATTCACAAGTTTCCCTTCTAGACAATCGTGAGTACTCCTGGAATTGTGGATTTTTAAGTTAAGGTTTCTTTGGTCCTTTCTTTGTGTAATCCCTGTTGGTGTGTGGAATTTCTTTATGAATGCTGTCTGTCTTTTCAGTGTCCCTCTATTGATCACACTTTGTGCTTTTTTGAAAGCCCTTGAGTCTCTTTTACTTGGATTATTTTTTGTTTGCATGCTGAAGTGGTTGGCCTGTTTGGGTTGTGGGTTAAAGTGTCTTTGTCCAGGTCTATGATTAAGGTCTTGGGCTCTATTTCTTAAGTCTGTCTTCTGACAGTGCCTGGTTGTCACTTGCCTTTGTAAGTCTACAGTGATTTTTTTCATTGTTTGCACCCAAGCTAGAGTTCCTAGCCTTCCTTTGTTGGTTGTCTTTTGTTTATGTCAGCCTATTTGCTTCAATTGGTTGCTTTTAGATAGTTTATTTGATCCAAGTTTGCTCAAGTACAATGCATTGTAGTTTTTCTTTTGTTTTATACAAGAAAATTAAAAAGAACCTATACTTGTTTGTGCNTTCATTCCAAAGTTGTTGGCTTGTTTACCTTTGTAATCCTTCTTTTTAAGAGAGGTTGATATCTTACTGTAGGGAAACCTAGGGTTTGTTTGTGGGGTGTAGAGTAGTTGTCTATTTACTTTTCTTACAGTAATCGCTTGCATTAGTTGATAAGCTAATTTTTCTTTTGCATTTATAAAAGAAAAAGACAAAAACGCATGTTTGCTTTATATGCATATATATTAGCTTTTTAGTCTAGATTGCATGGCATCTCGTTGTTTTTGAAAACATTTAAAAATATGAAAAGAATTTGTTCTTTTTTGGATTTCAAGTTATTTGAAAATATAAAGAGAATAGTTTTTGCTTTTTTCATTTTATTTCTATTTTCTTAGTCAGTTTGTTTCAACGTTGACTCAAAACACCACATAATTTTCATGCCATTTACCCTCTGACTAAAAACAGCCCTTAAAATAAACGTATAAATTTAAAATTTACTAGTAAGTTTTATTTTATAGGGTCATACACCAACTAGCTCAGGATAGACTTGTGGATTAGGGAGTTTCAACTCTCCACAAGTGTTAAAATTTCAGACATAGTTGGCCAATCACTAGGTAAATCCTTTTCTACGTTGATTGTATCTGGGAAGCTCCTCTCAAACGGGAGTTAAGCACTAGGCCACGTGGAGGCTTGGGCAGAGAAGATAACCCTCCAAATCCTTGTCAAAACGTAACTCAGGACTTTTACGCATCTGGGGATTCTGTCCTAGACAGAGTTTCAGGCTCAGCTACCCTACCCATGCGTACGAGTTTGGCTGACGACTATTCCCCTAGACTGTCAATACAATTAAGGTATCCTTTAGTCTCTTTGACATCTAGGGTTCATACACAGGTACACTGGAAGCTTATTTCTAGTTGACCTTGGACGAACTTGGAAGGTAACCCCGGTAGAAAGTGTGGGAGGGCAGTGGGTGATTCCTCCGTTTGTGCCTAAGAACATCTACAGGGACGCCAAGTAACTGTCTATCAGCTTTCTTCTGGAAATTATATCTTATACCTGTTTTTCTGTCTGGGATTTAGGAATTTTTTAGTGAGTGTTGTGTGGTTTGTCTATACTTAGTGTGCCTTTAGGTGTGTGCTTTGTACTTTTGGTTTCCTATCAACCTCGGACTTTGTCTCTTGTTTTGAAGCTATGGCTGACCCCACTTCGAACACCAACCAAGAGATCCCCATGATGGGAACTCCTTGTAATATTCCTCTCACAGGGAATGTTGGTGTTCCCTTGATGGACACCTTGACTCTTCCTAGATTCACCTTAGGGCTACCAGTGTGGTTGTTTTCCACTACAACTATCTTGAATGCTCCTGATGCTTCTCAAGTAAGCTCCTTATATCAAGAGCATCAAAACACTGCTTCCCCTTCACCTGTAGTTGATTCTCCTCCTCCTTCTACCTCATGCGGTGAAAGCACCGATACTAGTAATCGGGAGTCTAAAAGGAGTAAAAGAAGGAGGAATAGGAAGAAGGCAGATAATCAAGGGGGCACACATTCAACCTCTGCAAGTCAGGTTGAACCTCACCACCCAGCCTTTGTTGTTCATGTTGGGGAAACCCATCCAGCCTCTGCAAGTCATGTTGGATCCAAGAACTCAACCTCTGCAAGTCAAGTTGATCTTGACCATCTAGCATCTGTTGATCATGATGGTGGGATCCTTCCAACCTTTCCAGGTCATGTCGGATCCAGTCACTCAGCCTCTGGGGTTCAAGCTGATGACACTCATTCAACCTCTGTTGTTCAAGTTGAACCTCCTCATCCAAATTCTGTTGTTCATGTTGGATCTATCCACCCAGCCTCTGTTGTTCATGCTGGGGGCACACACTCAACTACTACAAAGCAGATTGATCCTAACCATCCAACCTCTGGTGTTCATGTTGGTGGTGCCCATCCAACCTCTGCAGGCCATGTTGGATCCAGTCTCTCAGCCTCTGCAAGTCATACTGGGGGTAGTCTCTCAGCCTCTGTACTTCATGCTGAAGACAATTCGTCAACCACTGCAAGTCATGTTGACACTATTGCAAAGACTACCCGTTCAAAACACAATCCCAAGTTTCCTTGTAAGCTTTGTGAGGGATACCACCTTACTTATAAATGCCCTTCTATTGTGGAGGTGCGAAGAGTTTGGAGTCATGGTCATCCCGTTTTTGAACATTCTGAAGTCTCTCAACAACCATCCTCTCTTAGTCAAGTTGGACCCAGTCACTCAGCCTCTGTAGTTCATGCTGGGGGCAAACTCTCATCCTCTGCAAGACATGTTGAGAGCAAACAGTTAGCCACTGCTAGTCATGTTGACACACTTGAGAAAACTGTTCGTTTGAAGTGCAAACTTAAGTTCCCTTGTATGCTATGCGAGGGAGATCATCTTACTCACTTGTGCCTTGCTATCCCAGAGGTGCGAAGAGTGTGGTCCAAGACTCAAGATTTTCCTTCTTATGAAAAACCTATAGTTTCTCAACAACCTACTCAACCTTTGGTTGATCAAGTGGTCAAACAAATATCAGATTTGGTCGATCCCACTCTTCTTTTGGAGAGTGATCCTATTGTGATTGAAATTCTTCCATCTTTGTTCAATCCCACTCTCCCTTTGGAGAGTGACTTTCACCAAGCGGTTGAATCAATTCCATTGTCGATCAACCCCACTCTTCCCTTGGAGAGTGAAGTGTCTACTAGTCACATTTTCTTCACTGCCATTTCAGAACTTACTGAATAAGGGGGCACTAAACTTGTTTTGGATCAACCCCCACCAAGCCCTCGGATTGCTTCCTTTGATTGGGATAGCCTAGTTGAGCCATGCCTTCCTTCTGATGAACCTTTCCAGATAAAGGTCAAAGTTGAATCTTATATGATTACTCGTTGTATTGTTGATGAAGGAGCCTCAGTTAGTATTTTGTCTGCTCGTGCTTGGTGAGGCATGGGATCTCCCAGCCTTTTGTTGACTGCTAGTTAGTTACTGGCGTTTGATAGAAGAACTTGTGTAGCCTTGGGAATTATTGCTCAAACACCTGTTACTTTGGGTGGGAAGACCGTCTTAGTTGAATTCATGGTGATATAAGACCCCTTGGACTTTAATATGCTCCTTGGACATGATTATGTCTATGTCATGCAAGCTGTGGTGTCAACATTCTTTCATGTGATGTAATTTAATCATGGAGAAGAGATTGTCACTATCAATCAGTTGGATTTTCTTGATCCGTCTACTGACCCAACTAGAGACCAAGTCTTTCCTTTATTGGTTCCCAGTGTTTCTATAGACACCACCCCACCACAGGTGAACTATGTGGCCTCTTGTCCTTTGTGTTCAATTGCTACTAAGAAGCAGCCTCTGTTTTCATGCTTACCTTCTCAAGACTTGGTCCCAGCAATTGATCGGGTGAGTCATCCTATACAGACTGTAGAGCATGCTCTCCACTCTGTCGATCCATTTGAAAGTTTAGATATGTGTCCTATCTCGGACGATCTCCTTCCTTTGGATGAAGTCTTCCTAGAGTCTTTGATACAGTCTGACCTTCTTTTGGATATTGGTTCAGTTGTGACTAAGCCTAACCCTGATTTTCCTAGTAAGCCTGAACTTTCTTCTTCTGATGGTCTTGTTGAGTCTTTTGACTCTTCCTTCGAAAAGCAAGTCAGTGATCCTGATGAGTTTGATTTTTCTTATGAATTTTTCAACTCCTGTGATACTGAGTTTGTTCTTGCAGACTCTATCTCCCTTGTTTATTTTTTCTCTCCTTCTGAGGTTGAGATTTTTTATTATAAACCCTCGAGCCTTAGTTCTATAGAATCCTCTTCAGTTGATTCTGCCTTGACTTTACCTTTTGTAGAAGATAGCAAAGTCACATGTGTTTCTGCCAAAGTGACCCACATCAGATCTTTTCTTCTGAATATGATCCTGATGTTGTTGTTTCTTGGAGATATGATTTGTAGTTGGATTCAAAACTGTTTATTGGTCTCACCTTGTTGTTCAAGCTGTAATTGCATTTGCATGTGCCCTGCTCGTGCTTATGAGCCTGATGCCGGCTTCCACACTTTTAGCTCGTTGTATAAGCCCTCATCTTTGTTCTCATCGTCGCTAAGACTTGTATCATTTTGCCTTTGCAACTTGACACCCTTTACCTTGAGGAGACGTTCCCCAAGTGTCCTTATCTTGCTCACTTTCCTTGCATTATGCATTGGTTTGTTCCTTGTGCTTGGAAATAGTTTCGCCTGTCTATGACACTCATCTCCTCGCATTTAGAGCATTCTTTATGCTCTCCTTCAAGCTCGTTAAAAACAGTAAGGAGGCCACAAGTTGACTTTTCCAGACTCGTTAAAACTTCATGGGAAATATTTTGAGTTTCTTTAGGCCCAAGTCTGACTCCTCAAAATAGACTTGACTGCCGAGTAAACTTGTCCATTCAGGCTCGTTAAGAATATGTGAATGGGAATCCACATTGGTGGTAGGTTATCTCTTTCTTGGACCATGTGGAATAATACAAGAAAGTATCCCTCTCTTTTCTTTTGAATTGAGAAGAGTATTCTCAGGCATAGATTTATCTCTTTTCCAGCCCTGAGGGACTAAACTTACGGAAAAGGAACCCCCGGTATGAGCTTAGTTTTCTCTTTTTCGTGCTCTGGACCAAAACATGAAAAAGATTCCGAGTGTACTTTATGTCTTTGTCATGCTCGTTAAACCCTAAAGAACAAAGCATTGAGTTTATTGTTGTAAGCTCCATTTCTCGTAATCAAATGGATCTTTTCGAGTGATCTTGCCTTCCTTCACACTCGTAAAACTCAGGCTATATGCTTCTTTTGAAGGAGTGTTGGGTAGGTGGTAATTTAACCTTTTTTGGACCTTCCTGACTAAGTACGAAAAAGATGCTCCTTTTCTTCTTCGGAAGTTAAGAGAGTTCTTCTTTGGTATGTTTTATACTTTTTCGGCCTCAGGAGACTAAATTATATGAAAAAGGACCCCCCCCTGGAGTCTTCTTTGGAGTTCTCAGACTCTCTAAACTATGAAAACATCGTCAAGCATGTACTAGTTCGGGCTCATAAAATCCACGAATTAGTGCTTTATCAAGAATTCTTCTTTCTTTTCTTCGAGCTTGCCAAAAATGAAGATGGTCTCGAGTTTGCTTTCTTGGACTCGTTAAAATTTACAAGAAAGAGGGGATACTATCAAGCATTATTTTCCCATCTCTTCAAGCTTGTTAAAAAATGAATAGGGAACCGAGTTGGCTTTCCTGGACTTGTTAAAATTTAACAGGCAAGGTAAGGAAGAAGTTTTCTCTTGTTTTCAGTAATGGCAGCATGTCATCCTTGAACATAGCACTCTTTGTTTTTCGATATCCATGTTTCAGTGTTCACTTGTGTTCAGCTATCACTTTGAGTTTCTTACTCCTCCTCTTGTCCGTTATACCTGGGGAATCTGATCATGTCTCCTACATGACAGATAAGTCTAGTTGTTCTCTTTATAAGTTATACGCTACCTTGGGTCATCTCTGTGTTGTGCTCACTGTTCAAGGATTCTTCCCAAATTTCTGATCTATAGCCTGATCCCATCATTGTTATATCTATTATCTATTTGTGTATCCCTTCTTTTGCCCAGTTCCTAGTCACTCTTGTGATCCGTTGGAGGATCTGTTGCCTTCCTTATCACAGCATGGTTCCATTTCAGTACTTCCTGATGACGAAGACCTAGAGTTTTGATGATGGTACCTCAGGATTCACTTTCATTATTGGTGAATTCCTTTGCGTCAGTTGTCAATTATCATCTATTGATTGACAAACGGTTGAATCCTTTCCATGTTCGACTTCAACTTCCATTATTCACATGGCCTGGATTGTACTGGTTCTTTGGGATCCTTTATGAATACCTTAGTTTACACCTATGGACTAAGTTGCGCAAGATTATGATCGATCCTTATACATAGCTTCCAGATCTTTGAAGACTCATTCTTGTATATTGTGGCTTCGATCCACCTTTGTAATATCCATGGTGCTATATGATGTACTCAAATGTTGTAAAGGAGCTAGTGTTCCAGTAAATTGAACATAGCATCATCAGATGTAACTTTGTATATGACATTACTATGTATTTGTCTTAGGTACTCTCTCTACTCCATTGGATTTCTAAGTTCTTCAAAGATAATGTTTATAATGTATTTCGACCATCGTTTCCCTCTGACCTCACACATTAGGGGGCATCTGTTATCTGCCTAAATGGCACCTCTCTGTCCAAGTGCCGACATTCCTCATTTTGGTACACAAAAGGACATCTATGGATTGAGGTTTTCCCAGGATACTATAGATGAGCTTCTTATAATACATTCCTCCTCCATCTAGCTGGTTACTTTGCCAATTTTTACTATGTTGAGTTGTATTTGTGACTCTTCTTTTATACAACTTGCGAGTCATTCACGAGTCCCGGTTGATGCAAGTCGTGAATCCTTGTATTCGCGGGTTTCCCTTATGCTTAGTCGTGAATCATTCGTGGGTTTCTCTACTACATACCCGCGAATGTGTATATTAACATGAAAACATAAAAACACGCGCTAATTGGAGATTAGTTAACTCATTTAACTTAATTTTCTTAATTGCTATAACTTCCTCAACCTTCGAGAACTGCCTTATTTCCTCCATATAAATATAGGCCTTGGGGAGGGTGTGTGAGAGATAGAATTTCAAAGCAAATTCATGCTGGTGGATTGTATATAGAAGTATTTGGAGCAGTGGAACTCAGAATCCTTTGGTTGCAGAGGAGTCCTTGTCTCAGACGTTGGGTTGTAATCTAAACTATTTTCATTATTGATAATAAAGAGAATCCTTCTTCCATATGTGTTTCATGTGTATTGGTTTGATAAATGTTTATGTTTATGCATCTTATGTGTGATTTATCTAACCTGTTTATATACATACGAATCATCTTGTATCTCGGAGATTGTCTCTTGACAGGGGAAAGAGGAGCAACCTTGGAGACTTTGAAGATGAAGTAGATCGGAAGAGGACTAGCAAGGATTGACCTTCGTTAATTGAGTAAGTCTTTCTCATCCTCCTATTTCATTTACTGCACTCTAGAGTCAATTTTCTGCAAGTTGATTGAGTATGTTGGTAACCCCAGACCTATGGTTATTTGGTGTATATTCCTTTACAACACTTCCTGCAGTATAGTTCCAAAGGTAAGTAATGGTTTTGAGGTAAATCGATGGCTAGAAAATGTGGAGTAAAAGTTAGAATCAGTAAAAAACAAGTTCGGTCCTGGAAAACTAAAGTCCTAATTTCCCGTTTCTACTATCCGAGATCAGAAAGTGGAAAGTATAGGGATTTAGGCATGAATATTTGAAATTTTGATTTCTGATATCTGCCATATCTATGGTCAAAAATTATTCTGCACAGATCAGTGATGCAGAAAGGAACAGAAGGGAGAAAATTAAAAATTGAAAGTCAGAAAACTTAAGATTTGGCCCATAAAAATCCGATATTTCATGTTCATCAATCCGCTAGATCTAATGGTCCAGGATTCTTCTACCCAGATAAACGGTGCAGAAAGGCACAGAAGGGATAAATTTGGAACTCAGAAATAAAAAAATACTAAGTAGTTTCATTCTTGAAAGTTGAAGTTATGGGTTCCATTTTTTCCAAATCAATAGTTGAGGATTAATCCAGTGGAAATCGACGATGCAGAATGATTAAAGGGTAGAAAGGATGATGCAGAGGTAGAAAGAGAAAATTGAACAGTGGAAAATATATCAGGTCATTTCCCTCTCACAGATCCTAGATCGATGACACAGAATGAATCTTGAGGTAAGATCAACGGTCCATAAATGATTTCGCTAGTAATGATGCAGGGAATGGGATATTATGTTGCAGAATGATGAAAGAGACTCTAAAACATTGCTTTATGTTGGTAGGAATTATTTCTAGGTGTTTAGTTTCCTATTTTTGGCCATCATGCGCATCCCAGCATGGTTTCCTATTTTTCTTTTGTGATCATGGTGAATCTTCTGGATCATAGTCAATTATGATATTATCTATGTGGGATTTATTCCCACTCTCAGAATTTGGATTTGTTTCGCGTTAGGTATCGGGAGTCTGCTTACACTATAAATATTCCCTCGAAAGAGGAAGAAAGGGTTGAAATATTTCATTCAGAAGCCTGAGTGTTTGGGTTTCATAGCTCTGTCATTTTCTTGTAAGATTTAATGAAAAGAATTCTTGGAGATTTCTGAGATTCATTACGGCGTCCCCTGTTCAGTATGTTTTTCATTTGTAACCTCCATTTCGTATCTATGTATTTTCTACTAATGCATTTCTAGTTGTATATGAGGAATTCACTATGTATCAATAACTCTTTGCATCATCAAATGCATTTTTTTATATGTGTCTAGTAAATGTTTTCGAATTCATCATATATCCTCCATTGCAGTTACCATCCTATGTTGTTTGTTCTACTAAAGGTGTGTTCATGAGATTCATCCCTAGATAGGTTCCTTATGTTACATCGGGCTTCTTCTTATTTTCCCCTCCCATCCCTTTAAATATATGTTGATGAACATTGGTGCCTATTTTGCCTCATATTATGAAGGTTATTGTTGTTTATTATTTTTTGTAAGTCCTTTAATGTTTTAGGCCTTGACTCAATTTTTCCAATGCTATTTCTTGTATGTCTATTTCACCATTTTTGAACTTGCAAATACCCTATTACCATAAAAAATGTAGCCATTCTGCAAGCTTCTTAAAGCCATATGTATATGTGAATTTCTTTTATGACAAAGAAAGAGCGAGGTCTAACTGTAAGGCTAGACTACAGTCTAAATATTGGTTGAAATGGTTAGCCATGTGACTTCCTACCAAAACCATAGGAAAACTATAGGGTGATAACATATTGACTCCGTTTCCAGGGAGAGAGGGAGCAAATCCTCCCTGGAAAAAATGATATCATCCTAGCTTTATGATCTGGTTGAGAAGCTGGTCTTACAAGTGCAATTGGTTGTACATGCTCTGGTGAATCCACACAAATTTCGAATGTGACTCCACTAAGAAATACTAGTGGCCCGAAGAACCCACACGAGGATAAATTCTCATGCAAAATCCTTCCAAGAAGTATTTAATCTAGAAATTCTGATTCGGAGGGCCAACATGCTACAAAGGTTAGGCTACAAATGTTAGTCATAAATATTTCCTTCCCTACTAAAGGTGTTGTTTTTGTTGGTGATATATTTGAAAATTGTAACGAGGAGTTTGGACTAACCTTCCCTATAACTAAATCTGAGTCCAGCCTATATAGATTGATTTATGATACATATGCGTTTTATTTTCCCCGCATTTCTTGGTCACCCCTGACCTCAGAGCCTCTAGACAAATATTTCCAACACCTTCCTAACCTAGAGTTCCCTACACTTACATCTGAATTGACCTTGCTAAATTCTACTGTCACAATGCAGTTTGTTGCTGCAGATTCCTCTCCCATTGCTTCAAAACAAAATCATGATTCATATTCCAGTAATGCAGTTCCTCACAGCTTACCAATTTTTTTTCCACCAGTCTTGACCCTTCCTGTAAACCTACCTGTACCTCCAAGGATGGATCGATTTGCCCCTTTAAACCCCCTTGTTGTTCTTCTTGAACTTCCCCTACTTTATGTCCAAATAATTATAGAGTTCAATGGTGACAGGAGATACTCAGCTGAAGAACACTTGGAGTGCTTTTCATTCTAGAAAAATTTAGAAGTGGACCATGATGATATGAAAGTCAGGTTGTTTGCTCAGTTACTTGCTAGAGAGGAAAGAAGATGGTTTGCAAATCTCCCAGTTGTCTCCATCCACAACTATCAATCCTTTGAATACACCATCAGGGATAAATGGGAGGACTGGGAGAACCTTAAGATGTGTCTGTCTCAATATCACCCTATGAGGAGAAATGAGAGTGAATCCATCCAAGAATTTTCTTACAAGTTTATGAAAGTATACGATTCCATTCCTTCCAATTCAAACCTCCCATTGGCTCTGCCCAACTTCAATATGCTGAAGATCTCGATGGATCATTTTCCTTATGGATGAGTGAAAGGAGACCATCCTCCTTGGCAGCTTGATGAAAAATTCCACAGAGGTGGAGGTAAACTTGACTGTTGTAAGAAACAAAAAAAGAGAGGAGGGAGAATAGAGAAGGGAAGAAGGAGAATAGTGAAAAGAGGAAGGAGAATGAAGAAGAGATGGTGGGAAAGGGGAAAGAGAGGAGAGAAGAAAAGAAAAAGAACTTGGAAAACCCTCTAATTCTATATCTAAAGAGGCCAGAATAGACGCAATGTTGAGAACGATGGAAAGAATGATGGAGGAATTTTTTGTGGATGGTATACCACCTCCTAGGGAAAATCAAGAGTAGTAGAACAAGAACCGGAATGCTATAAGGCCACCAATTCCTGAAAATAGACAGAGGGACCAGAGAAAACCTATTGATCCACCTATCATGCTTCCCTTTCAAGAAAATTATTTGGAGTTGGCTGGATAAGATCGAGAAGAAGATGAAATCCATTAGTTGGAAGCTAACCCACCCTCCACCTTTCTGATGGAAGAAGAACATCTTAAGGCTTGTATTGAGAGATGAGAGATTTATTCTAGAGAAACATATGCCTTCAAGAGGGGATACCAACCTTTTTTCATGGAGACAGAGAAACAGATTGGTCTAATGAACAGATAGGTTCCTGAAATAAAAAATAAAGAGGCAACAAAAAAATCCTCTAGAAGCAAATCAAAGAGCATCCCAACCCCCATGGACACCTCCATGAATGTAGCAGAACCTAAAGGGAAGGAGGAAAAGGAAGATCACTAAAGAGGGTCAGACCAAGGGCATGCCTCATTCAGTTTGAATATCATTTTAAGGTTTCCAAATTGTTGAATCCTCCTAGAGAAGTTTCCGAAATGTCAGACTCCCTAAATCTCCAACATGAAAGCCCCACCTTCCATTTTGGACCCCATGCAGAAGATTCTACTGAGAAAGATACCCCCCCTTTATATATCGGTCTAAACATCCATAATTCCATATTAAATAATTCCATGAATGATTTAGGAGCCTCCATCAATATGATTCCCATGGTATTCATGGAGGAACTAGGATTGGAAGAGACCAGACCCTACAAAGATATTTTCTCTTTTTATCCTACAAAAGTTAGGTTCCTAGGACTGATAAGAGATATAGCCATATCTTTGGCCCAATTCCCTGCCAAAAACCTAGATGTGGATGCAGTCGTAGCTAACATCCCTTTAAAGTTTGGAATGTTGTTATCAATATCATGGGTAACCAAACTAAAGGGTACATTTAAAATGGACATGTCCTATGCTACTATCCCTATTTTTGGAATGAAAAGAAGTATTTTTAGGGAGAAAAGGCTAGACTACATGATGAACAATGCTGAAAGGCACAGACAGTTGAAACTGAGATGGGATCATCCATTTTCATCACCTAAGGAGACACAGACAGTTGTGGTTCCCAGAATGTTGCCTTTGTGCCCACTCAGGAGGAACTAGATGGAGTATGGGAGGTAAATTTTGATGGTTCAACATGCAGAGGAGGGGAAGGACCTGGAGTGTGGATGAGACCTATAGGAGTGTGATATTTTAATTATTCTTACAAGCTTGCTTTTGACTATACAAAAATCAAGTAGAATACGAGGCTATGATATTAGCAATTGTTGCCTTAAGGAATCTCCAAGTCAACAGGATGGTGTTTCATGGGTATTCTAAGCTAATAATCAAACAAATGACTAGTGAATATCAGGCCATACATCCTTGCATGAGGAGCTGTCAAGATGCTTTCTAGGACCTCATTGAATTATTTGAAGAATGCAGTTTCAATCTGATCCCTAGATTACAAAATTGTGTAGTTGATTCCCTGGCCAGCTCTGCAATGGTTTTCAAGGTCCATATGCACATGGTTGGGAAATATGAAATTGAGGCAAGGCACGGACCTTATATCCCTAATAATGTCAAAAGATGGCAAGTTTTTGAAGATGATAAGAAAATCCAAAAATTCGTCACTCTCACTAGGACCTTAGTTCTCGATACGAATAATCTTTATGGAATTTCTAAAATGCCTAAAAACAGTGTTAAATATTATGAAGTATGAATATTGATTTTTTTTGTGTTGCTTAATTTTTTCTTAAAATTACACCAAAAGTACCATTTCTTTTAATCAAATTCATGACACGAACAAAAAAATCAACCTTGAAAGTCAAAATAGTCCGTTGTTAGAGGGATTCATCTCTTTATTCATGGAGACACGGATATTGTGTCATAATTCAACTTGCGGCATTATGACTGGGAGTAAGCTATCTACGAGGATCTGTACCGGGCCCACCCAAAGCCATTATGTGATAGAGGGAGGACCACCAGATTTTATTTCTTCTTCTAAATTTGCCCAACTATAAATTGCCACTTAAAATATCTCAAAGAGATTGGATAATAGAGGTTTCAGTTCTGTCTAAAACCAAGTATTTATATAACTAATTATTATCTACAAGAGATTTGAAGTCATAGTTTTTTATTTACAACTTATCATTCAAACCCCATGTGCTAAGCTAATAAGCCTGGTTGCTATTATATCATGATATCTGTATCAACTCCACATCAAGATTTTTTTAGAAAAATTAGATTCACTACATCAAGTAGTAGGAAGAACAATAGTTCTATTCACATTATCTATCTAAATACAGTCCATTATACATTACAACACATATTTGACTACCGCCATAAAACATTGTATACATCAAGACTTATTTAGAAGAATTAGATTCGTCTAGATCAAGAATAATATAGTAGGAAGAACAATAATTATATGCACATTATCTATCTAAATAGCGTCCATTATACATTATAGCACAGATCTGACTACCGCCAAAAAGCATTCTATTGCATTTATGTGAGATCACCCAAAAAAAAATAATAAAAAAATGATACCTTTTGTTTTGGGTGATCTCAGACAAATGAGATACAATGTTTTCTGGTAGTAGTCAGATCTGTGATGTAATGTATAATGCAGAGTATTTAGATAGATAAGGTGTATAGAATTATTCTTCTCAATACTATATTCATGATGTAGACTAATCTAATTATTATAAAGAAATCTTGATGTAGTTGGATAGAGAAATTGTATAATAACAACCAGGCTTATATATGAAAAAAACTTGAATTTTAGCTGCAGCCAAGGGAATGTCGAATTGGAATAGATATGTTTATTAGTGTAGCTTAGAGGATTTGATTGATAAGTTGTAAATAAAATATTATGACTTCACATTTCCTATAGATACTAATTAGTTATATAAATACCTAGTTATAGATGAAACAAAAACCTTCACTACCTAATCTCTTTGAGAAATTTTTTATTCCAGTTTGTAACTAAACAAAGGTAGGAGAAAAAACAAAATCAAATAGATCTCAAGTATTGTTAATTGGGTTGTAATTTACACAAGTCATTTTACAGTCTCAAAAACCGGCAAAAACAATTTTCTATGACTTATTTTCGAATGTTAGTTACTTTTCCAAATTGTTATTATTTTTTATTAGTAAGTTTGAATGTTAATTATGTTTTCAAATTGTTATTATTTTTTATTAATAAGTTTGTTAAAATACGCGTATTTAGATATATTAGGTAGCTTGTTATTATATATTAAAAGAGATTAACATTTTTTATTTGATTGAAAATTTTTTATTGGATTGAAGAGTAGGTGGGAGAGTTTATTTTCTATAAAGATAATTTTGCTTTCATTCATGTAAAACACCTGAAAATGATATATATATATATACATGCTTTTACATTTACTTAGCAGAATCCTAAGCATGAGTGGTGCTAGTTTTAGTATACTTGTTGGTTAAGACACGTTTGTTGAAGCCTAAGATAACATGACCCTACATAGGTTATTTTTAATGTTTTTATTCCTAGTTCTATGTTTACGAATTCTAAGGTATAAAAAATTGTATTAAGCATATTTTATAAAAATATCATGAAAGAGGCATGTGTCTAGTCATAAGTGTAAGAGGACATTATTGATCTTTGAAAGTTTATTGCTCATTCTTGGATTTACTTGTTCATTGAATTCAAAAATCAGAACCAATTAATGCCACAAGAGCTACAAAGCTACCAACCCTAAACTGATCCAAATCACTAAAAACCTTCTTCCACAAGGTCAACTATTTTTCAGAAATTTCCTTTTAAAATTATCATCTGGCAATTAACCTTCGGCAATTTGCTTTCTGCATTGTACATTATGGGTTGTTGCCTCATTCAACAATTCAAGATTATATTTTAACTTATAAAGTTATCGTTCCGAAATTAGATTTCCGCATTGTGGATAAATTTTAACTTATAAAGTTATCATTCAGAAATCAACCTTCGACAATTAGATTTCCCCATTGTGAATTACAGGTTGTAGAATTACATTTCAACTATTTAAAATTATCCTTCACTAGTCAATCTTCCGGAATTAGTTTTCTATTATATGCTTATAACTTCTTCTTTGATTTAGATCTCTTTGTGGTCGGAAGATGGCAATGCATTTTGTTGGATATGTAGTTTATGTTCTAGATGATTACATTAGCAAAGGCAACGCCAAATAGACGCTAAGAAATCTAGCTAAGAAAGGAGGACTAGATACTGTGAGATAGATGCTACTATCACAACAGCTAATTCGTTGGACAACACTGTCGAATCGAATTTACTGCTATGTTGTTGTGATTACCCGATTTTGACTTGTAATTGAATCATGAAATGGTTAACTTTGTTGAATGCAGTTTCCTTCTTTTTTAAAGGAAGGAAAAAGAATTTCTCTATGCAAACATGAAATGAAACAAAGATGCTAATTAAATGTTCTTCTTTTAGTCTATTTAAGAGAAATGAAAAGAGATATTACTAACACCCTAAGCTTTTCAAAAAACAAGAAATCCTATCGCAAACACAACCAACAAGCACAGAATCAAATGAAAAATAAAAAAACCTAATATAGCTTTTGAATTTCCTAATCAAACAAATCTTAAACCATAAAATTTCAAGCCACAAGCATCAGATTCTGTCACACAAGCCTAACAGTGCAAGACTGAAAGTGAGACAACCCAAATTTTACAAAAAATGAGGAAAAGGAGGTCTTGGAATGATGACTACCTGGCATCGCGCTTCTCTGGTGTTAATAGAGTGGTTATATCCTAGCACTGCTTCCCACCAATGGGATATAGGTGGTGCAACCGCATACTGCTCACTCTGTTCAGGTGGTGGCCGCTCCTCATCCACTGCATAGGCACGGTTCCCTGTAAAAATCCAAAACACAAAGAGAACGATAGTTCAAGTCAGTAAAAGACTAGACCAGGGTAAAGGGTGATAGATTGAGTATAGAAATAGAGCAAATAAGGTCGAAATGATTCAAATCTGAACAGATATGGGAGTTTCAAACCCAAATTAACTAAGTCAGATAGCAGATCTAACTGAAGAGAGTTGGAGAAGGACCCTGGATTCAGACAAGAGTTGAAGAAATAAGGAAGATCAGAACAACTGATACATATATCAATTCCCCAGCGGAGTCACCAAATTTGTTACACTACAACAAAAACCTGTCATTAGCGTCTCTTTTAGCTTACTTTTTAACATCCACTATCACTTTTAGTGTATTTTTCATCATTTTTTCGACAAAGTGGATGCTTTTCCACGGGATGACACTTTTAATGGCATTATTTGCATCCCTTTTTAAATGCTAGCGCTATTTTGGATGCTAATTAGCATCCCAATTAGCGTCCTTATTAATGTCCCAATTAGTGTCCCAATTAGCGTCCCAATCAACATCCTAATTAGCATCCCAATCAGCACCCCTTTTTAAAAGTCGGCGTTATTTTGGACGCTAATTAGCATCCCAATTAGCGTCTAAATTAGTGTCCCAATTAGAATCCCCATTAGAATCCCAATTATCATTTCAATTAGCATCCTAATTAGCATCCCAATTACCATCCCCTTTTAAAACTTGGCGCTATTTTGGATGCTAATTAGAATCCCAGTTAACACCCCAGTTAGTGTCTTAATTAGCATCCCAATTAGAATCCCAAATAGTGTCCCAATTAGCATCCCAATTATTGTCCCTTTTTAAAATTCAGCGCTATTTTGGATGATAATTAGCATCCCAATTAACGTCCCAATTAATGTCCACAAAAGAATCCCATATAACGCTAAGAAAAGCCTCCAAAAATTACCATGAATAGCATAGCACCATATATTAATCCACGGTTAGCGACAAGAATTGCGCCATGAATTTTGACAAGAAAAATATTCAACATAGCGCCAAGCATAGAGCCAAGAATTGTGCCTAGAAAGCATCCAACATAACACTAGGTATAGATCCAGGTATAGCACCTGGAATAATGCCAGAAATTTTGAAAGGAACTGCGCTAGGAATTCCACTAGGTTTAGAGCTAGGGTTTGTGTTCATAAAATGTCTGACATAAAGTCAAATATATCAACGTCAATGTCATTGATCATGATTCATGTGATAACATTTTTGTGTGATGCTATATTTTATTTAGGTAGAAGGATTTCATGCCCACAAACAATGTAAAATTACTGCATATCTCCCTATGATCACTAAGTGCATAGCCCCACACACCTCCAATCGAAGCAGGAATGAAGTGTGTTTCTGGATCTAATCATCGACAAAAACAATCATTGGGATCCACGACCTTTGCACCAAGAACCATACTCTATAATTCTCATAACTTGCTTGCACACATTAAATATCCCAAATTAACATGTAAAGACACCACACCATCAAGGCTTTATCCCCAGTAGTGGAATATGGCCCGATGGATGGATTATGCAGAGCCCCAAATAAACGTTATGGTCTAAGACCATTTCTTTACACATCAAACCATGGGACATGAATTGAGAACCATTCTTGGTGTTTAAACCTAAAAATATTAACAATATTACACTTAAAAGCCAAAATTCCTTATGGAGGCCATGTATGTTAGCTGGGGCCCCATAAATGGACCATGAGCACCTTATGAAAATATGTAATGTGAGATTTTATATGTGTACATATACCAAGCAATGGGCCTTTAAAACCATCCTTAGTTTTCTAATCCTCAAAATGATGACCATATATCACATGTATGTTAAATATTCCCTAGAAAAGCTCTATGTGGTGGCCTAAAAGACCGTGCATGGAACATGGGACCTAAATGGAATTGGTAAAGACTTATACCCTCCTTAATGTAAATCTTGGTTCATAACAACCATCCTTAGTGTTACAAATCTTGATATGGCCACCATATTCCTCTTGCAGGTTAAATTTTTCGTATGAAGGGATTATGTGATAACCAAGGCCCTACACATTGCCCATGAGCCATAGAGGAAAATATTGGTGTAGGGATTTGTATTTTTGCGTTGGACTATTGAATGGGGAATGATAATGAAACTTAGCATCCAAAGCTTTAAATGAGCACCATATCCCTCTCACATGCAAAACTATGGTGGCTCAAGGCCCCACACATCGCCCATGAGCCTCAAGGACAAATGTTATGGAAAAAAAACCTATATATTGGCACCAAACCATGTATTAGGCACTAAACTTAACCTCTAATGTGGAAAAACTCAAAATCACCACCATAATGCACTTGAGGGATGATATTCACTACTAATTTCCTATGTGGTTGTTGTGGCCCCATGCATGACCCATGAGCTCCACAGAAAAATGTTATGGCTCAAGACCTTTACCTTCAACCCTAAAACATTTTATGATTATAAATAACATCAATGGTTTGCTAAAGCTTGCAAGAAACACCATATCTCACTCATATTCCAAATATTCCCTTTGTAGAACTTATGTGGTGGTCCAAGGTCCCCTGTATGGACCATGAGATCCAAAGACAAATTCATGGGTCAATAACTTGTATTTTTGTATCAACCCTAACTTGGACACCAAGAAAAATCCCCATTATAGGATCATATATCGTTGACATGATGAATATTCCATTTGTAAGGTACGTGTGGTGGTGGAACATTGAAGGAATGGTTAAATCTTTAATGAAAGTGTTAGAACTAATTAAGATGCCATTTAAGGTGTAATATCGAAATAATAATACTAATAATAAATTTTCATTTTATAAATAATTATGTGAATACAATGGACCGTTCAAGCCCCTATTGTTATTTCCCTCAATTAGACCTATATTTCTTCCCTTCAAAGGCACCGAACTCTCTTTCTCCTTGCTTTATCAAGTTTTCCTTACTTACCATAAGTCGCTTAGGAAAAACCTCAAGGCAAGTTAAAACCTTCAACCGATCGGTCAAACCCGACCAGACTTACTAAGACGCCAACTAGAGAATGATTGACTTGCTTGATCTGATAGTAAGTCAGCCAACTAAGCAGATGTCTTTCCTTGCAATATGATCTAGATGATTGTTTGCAATATTGGAGTCTTTAATAATTATTTCTGATGGATAATACCTCCAAGTTGTGTAACAGAAGAGATTGTCACTATTAAGTGAACTGAACCTATAGCAGCATTACCCTGTGAAGGGTCTCTCATGTGTTGATAGACAAACATTTTGAAGGCCATCTACAATACTTTAATTCATCACTTGGTGACAAAGTAACTATGGTGGAGATGATATATCTGTAGCAGCCATTTATGGGCACACAAAGTTATTTACTCAGTCATTTCAACGCTTTATTCCCAGGCATGTCAACTCTCTCAAATTTGATAAGTTCAGATTTGATTTTGCTTAACGCATTTGATGTCATGAATGAGTTGTTAATGTAAAATATCAGTTCATGGTGTGTTTCTCCCAAAACATGATAAGTAACAGTCACTTACAGTAATAGTGTCTAAATGTTCATGGTGTCTTTCTCCCAAAACATGATATGGATATGATTTAATAATGATAAGACTATATCATCCATTCTTGTGAGGTAGTAGGTCTCCTTGCTCATTATTATTGCAATTATATTGACGATGACTACGACGACGACAATGATGTTGATTTATTGTATGATGATGATGACGATGTGGATGTCAATGATTATTATGCATGTGGTATCACTTTTGGATCCTAATTGATTCTAATGGCACCCAAATTTTTGTAATGACATCTAAAAAATAATTATATTATCATCAAAATGACTGTAACGACATATAAATGACCTTAGCAATTACATGAAATTAATCCTAATGTCGATGAGTGATTAAGAACACTAATGGCATATGAGGGACCATAATGAGAATGATGATGATGATTTTGTTGATGATGTACTTAATGCTGATGATTATGATGGTTAAGATGACGCTGATGTACCATATGGCATTGATGATGATGATGATGATGATGACCACCTTGATGCATGTCATAATACTTCTAGATACTGTAGGAATTGAGATATTGGATCTAGTAACAAGTAATAGAGGTTGTGACGTATTGACAATAAAAATATTGTTATCCATTGGGTTTTACATTAACTGATATGGCCATTGGGTTTAGTAGTTCCCCCACCCCCAACCCCCCAATCCTCCTACACACACCTTGCAAAGAGGCAACACAATACCATTTATCTCCATTCCTTGCCATGAAAATCTACATTTGAATTGCCAAACTGAATTTCGATAAATTACCCGTTTAAAAATGATTTACGGGTATTAAACATGAATGTCAGGAGATCCCACAATGGATCCCTTAACATTCATTCATTCTTCACATCAACCAAGAGAACAAGTTGGTTGGCTCATTCATCTCTCAGAATCATATTTGAATTGGTTGTCAATGTGGGATTCGAAGTTTTGGTTTTCTTTATTCTTGTTAAGAATAAAGACGCAAGGACAATGGAGTGGTTTTTTTTTGGATAATGGGAAGAACCCCGAATACTAGCATGTTTTCCATTTGGTAAGTTACCACAAACCGGGGGCATCTAAGCCATAAAAATCACCCGGGGATTGCACCCATGTTGGACTGCACCAACCCTTAACATGGTTGGATTTTTGGAATCTGTGGGATTTGAACCAACAACCTTTCCTCTTAGGGGGTGTCTTAACCATACCTTGCCACCAAAGTTTCTACATCTCATGGATAGGACAATGGAGTGGGTTACATATAAAAAGAATTCACATTATTATCCATATTTCGAATATTTTCAGAAATTTAATTAGGTAGGTAAGAACATATGGATAATAACAACATGGAAATAGTTAGAGGATAACGCGGGGTGGGAGTGGGGCCACATACCCTTTGCTACGTTTGCATGGTGGTTAAATATCCCATGCATTGTCCATGAGTATTAGTGGTAAAAATTATGGCTCAATACCTTCAATTTCAACCTCTACCTATGGAATGATCCCCAAGGATCATGATTACTTTTATCAACCTTACATTTCCACCAAATCACACTTGTAGGAA
>LPNX010928003.1:212933-255433 GCA_001517045.1 Pseudotsuga menziesii
GCTTACCTCTTATGCACTTCCAATCGGGCACACCTTCTTCGATCAGGGACACACATAGACCCATTAATTAGGCACATGCATTCAAAAACATATTCGAAGACAGGGGATATGAACTCCAAATAGAGCCTTGAGGATGCGATTCCTCATGTATCTTGTTGTTTCTCTTAGCTTACTAGGATTTTGAACTCATGGAATCAACCTATTGCGAATGCCAAGTCTAAGTTTAGTTGAGAACCACTTTCCACCTGTCATTATTAATCAAATTTCATAACATATTTAAAAACATGTTGTTTGGTTGCCTCCTCATAAGTGAAGGATTCAGAGTCAATGGCATGGCTTATCTAAGATATAAAACTGGAGAAACCTTGAAGCCTCACAATATGCTTCTTAAAGAGATCAAGTGAATACTCCCTGGCCTCCTCCCTTTGCTCATCTTAACGAGATGACTCATGGACTTGGGTCACTTCTATATCACTGGGAGGATCTCTGAATAAATTTCTCAAGGAAGATCACAGGTTTACTTTGTAATCCCATTTTGTTGGGGTTTGAGGAGCACAGTTGGCTCCCTCTTGATATCCAAAATTACCATTTGTTCCAATCGAGTAAGAACAAACCATCAATAACAAATCTCTGGAGTATTCTCTTTTGTTGACTCAATAACATAATAACTATTCTATTGTATTTTTTCAAGTTGGAGTAGACTTCATTGTCCAAAAAAAATACTTAGACTATGCCATAACCATATTGTGGAATCCACGTGCAATCAAAGCTTGAGAGATGTAATAACGATAAGGATTGGGCACCTAGGAAAAAATAATACACAACTCATAAAACATTAACAAAAAAATTCCTATATACCAAACAAGTTAGCAAAGCTAGCATAACTAGGCTTGGGGCATCTAATATTTGTGTTCAACACTTGTCGTGAAATCATACATGTATGTGATGGAGGGGCCTAAGTTAACCGAATCATTGCAAATGACTGCATATTTGAGTCTCAACACTCTGCCTTTTAAATTGAGCCAAAATACCAAAAGAAGTTTATTAATGGCTAGATTTGAGAAAGTTCTAGGTGTGAGTAATTAAGGACTTGTGGGTCTAAGTTATGTTTTGTACCAATCCACGATTCAGTGATTCAACAGTCACGGGTAGGAAGTTAAGTTATTTAATGAAAACAATTAATGTTTATAACCTCTAGGTTGAAACCATTTTCCATGCTAATGCAGGCCACTACCCTCTTTATTGTCTTACCAAAAGGCATGATAATGATGAAGAAGACCTAAAATTATGGACTTCACCTTCAAATAATACCTTGCAATCACATTTGTAAGGAGTGATAAGAAGATCCCAAGAATCCAACTTGTCAAATCTCAGTTGATAGTGTTAATCAAAGACTTATATGGTAAATTTAATCTAAGACTTACTCATAGTTGTGTCTTACTCCTTGCGTCTTGACACATCTAATATTTTATGGTTTTCTTTGCACCTTGATCCAATTCGTAATATAAGGTGAGGATGTGCATGCATAATAATCCTTAAAGAGAAGAGGACGTAAAGACAAGTAAGGATTTATATGTAAAGACAAGGAGGATTTAAAGAGAAGAGGATGTAAAGACAAGTAATTTTTATATGTATTTTGGTAGTGATGAGGACAAAAGTTGTGAGAAACCAAAAATGTTTGGAAGGATGGAGGGAGATTACATCACGATCATGCTACCCATCAAATTGAAGGCTATTCTTGAGCCAACAATTTTTTTAAATATTTTTTAATTAATAACCATTGTTTCTCCATATTGCGTTCTCAAGGAAACCTCTCTAAAGCAATGCATAAATCGACTTCTACACACTGTGTGATCCTAGCTATATGCCATTATTTGTATTTAAATGACATCGAGTGTTCTTTATAGTTGTCGTGAGTCCATGATATTCATGCAAGAAATGAAGTCTTGTAGCGAAGGACTTATCAAACTGACCTTTTAAATTTTATTTTCACAAAAAAAGAGTGGAAATTGGTATCGAGGTTCACATAGGTAGTAGGCACAAATGTTTGAGCTCCTTTCAGGCCTAGTAGTAGACTAATAGTTGTTCCTTTTTTTTTATAGTCGTAGTTGTTGACAAAATTTGACACTTTAGATTGCAGCCCCAAGTGAATTGAGAGTGAGAGTCACATTTCGGTGGCTAGTGCCTCGATCAATCATAAATGATGATCTCACACAACGAAGCAATTAAGCAATGAGTCCATGACATGATTAAATGATTATGATTGATCATATTTTCAATGTTTTGCATAATGAGTTGAACTTTATAGCATAGGAATTTCAACATCTTTTGGATGGGTAATTTCAAATGTTACCTACCCCTGCCCTTTTTTTTATGGGTAATTTTAAATTTGTGATTTTTTTATTAGGCCTAAACACATGTATCACTCAACAAATGGCTTCTGTAATGTAGGTTGTGAAGCTCAAGGGATTGTGCAATGCCAGTTGTGGTTTGTTTGTGTTGTGCAACAACTAAGGCTTCTATCACGTAAGGGTTTTTAACAAGCCAGCTGAGCCACCCATATTTGAGCTTTGCATCATCACAATGGCACTGGAATGTATACCTCACGGCTTTCAAAGCCTTCAAAAATGGTAAGAGCTTTCATCATTTTCATGAATTAGTTCTGTCTGCAAGTTTTGGCAAGGGTTTAATTTTGAACACGAGTGGAAATGCATTGGATTTAATATAGATCATGCTAGACTAAGTTTTTGGTTTTTTTATGAGGCCTATACACATGTATCACTCAGCAAATGGCTTTTGCAATGCAGGTCGCGAAGCTCAAGGGATTGTGCAATGCCGGTTGTGGTTTGTTTGTCTTGTGTAACAGCTGGTTTATTTGTCTTGTGTAACAGCTGAGGCTTCTATCAGGCGAGGTTTTTCAACAAGCTAGCTGGGCCACCAATATTTGAGCTCTCCACCATCACAATGTCACCTGAATTTAGACCCTGTGACTTTCAAAACCTTCAAAAACGGTAAGATCTTTCATCATTTTCATGAATTCGTTCTATCTGGAAGGGATATGAAGGTTTTTCCAATGGCACAAACTACAACCAGGGTTCACGAATAACACTTTAACATATAACATGATTACCAATCTTCTTGCTCACTCTAAGGACTTTGAAACCCTGCAGAATATTTTAGCAGAGATGCTACCTCCACGTTGCAATTATTCTGTGAAAACTTTTTTTTTGTCGCCACCTGGCATGATGATTCGGATATGCTGAATAGATGAAGATCCTACTGCATGAATAATATGGAGAGTAGGATGACCAAGTTTGGAAGGAACCTTATCTATATATATCATATTAATGTCTGGTCCAAAATCTATCAGGGTGGGAAAGATAACATCTTCATTTTCAATCCTGATTCTGAGAGAGACAGTATATCTTTGGTGCACAATTGAATTTACTATGAAAGCATCAAAATCAGAAACTTTAGGGCCTCTTATGTCAATGAATTTTGACCCTTAATCTCTCGGCTCTTGCTCCTTTGTTTCTTCTTCTTGTTTCGTTGTGACTTCACATGGATTGTGGGAAAAGAGAGCAGGTTTAGCCTCGAGATCAGAATTGTAGGGCAGCTCAAGCAGGCTATGTTTACAAATTTTTTATTACCAGTTATGGGGAAGAATGATAGTGGTGACAAGGAGGATATATTTTCTGGTAGTAGAAGCAATTCCAAAAAGCCACAAGATGAAGAAATTTGTGTTATGGATACTTCACCTGAGGTGGACAACATACAATATATAGTTTCTATGTTTATATCTCTGCAAACAGATGTGGGGGATGATTATGATTACAGTACTCTTTATAGTGAAGGGAACGCTAGTTCTCACAGCTCCTCAAGCAATAATCCCTCTATTATATGCAATGTGACCAAAATATGGGACGAATATCTTACAGAAATTGCAGTTTATTCATGGCTTTCCCCAGCTAAATTCCTGGATTTCGTGGAAACCGTACCATCATTCAGTAGGCCTTCCCATGATTAGATCTACAAAGCCATTCACATATACCTCAAGGTTGGCCTAATTAAACTTTTAGCAAGTTCTCTTCTTTTAGTAAATATAATTGAATTAAACTTTTAGTGAGTGCTCTTCTTGTAGTAAATATAATTGATTCAATTGATATTAGTAAAATACATAATTAATTGTTGACAGGGGGAGTCTAGTTAGTTTCGATGGGATGGTGTATTGGTTAGTCCGGAAGTATGTAAGCAGAATTATGTTTTATCATGATGGAAGACAGTTCAACGTTTACCTTTTTCCAAGTTAAACCAGATTTTAAAAACATGTTCTCATTCTTTTCTTTAAAGAGAAAAGTTGAAATGTGTTGTGAATATGCTTCTTGAAGCTTGACTTTTTGAAAGTAAGAACTTATTTTTTTCATGTCTATACAAATGCATCATAGAACTTTTAGGGAGTTCGGGTGTATAGTCAAGGAGGTCATTTTATACATATAGACACAGATTTGACACATGAATGTAGCGTGTTTGCATATTTTGATGATCAGAAAGTGGGGTGTTATTTCAGAAAATTGTTCGTTTATTTTAAATTGGAATTTGTTATGGTTTGTAAGTCCTTAAGTCAAAGCTAGTCTCTGTTTTGTGTGAAAATTATGCAGAAAATTCCAGGTTCTTCTTACAATGATAGTGAAACATTAATATAAAGACAAAGGTGAAAATGTAGCCTTTTACAACTGACCTAAATGAAAACAATGCCACCTTACACTAGAATCATACATTTTTAATTGTTTTGCCTCAGGGTTAAGTTATACTACGAGATGTAGTTTCATCAACATGTCTTTGAAATTTGAATGTTTAAATAATGAAACTCAGATGAAGTAAACAAACTAGTTCATATATATCATTTGACTATCTTGTTGTGTAGAATTGTTATGGCATTGATGTTAATATGTATTCCAGGTGTATAGTCGAAGAGGTATTCTTATCCATATAGACATGGATTTGAGAAATGAATGAGTGTGTTTACACAGATTAGATGGTCGGAAGCCGGGTGTTATTTGAGGAAATTGTTTTTGTAATTTTAAATTCAGAATTCTTTCCTGGTTTGTAAGTCCCCAAGTACATCCAGTCATTGTTCTATTTGAGAAATTAACATGGAAGTCCAGTTGTTTTTTTACTATGATAGTTCATTAATTATATAAAGACTGGTAAAAAATAGCCTTATTTCAATTTTCTACAACTGACATAAATTAAAAATATGCCAACTTACACTAGAAACTTACATTTTCAAATATTTTTCCTTAGGGATAAGGTGTACTATGAAACACAGTTTCCTCAACACATATTTGAGTGTTTGAATATGGAAATAAGATGCTATAAACAAATCAGGTAAAGGATATATTATATGACTATGTTGTTATTTAGAGGTGTCGCGGCTTCCATGTTAACATAGCTTCAACTAAAGTGGACTTTTATAATATTAAAATCTTGTAATATATTTTGTAGCTCATTCAGCACGAAATTTGGGATCCTATGATTGATTGAATTTTTTCCAAATGCATGTGATTTTTTACCAAAAAACAGCTATGTCTCATTTGAGCTTGCCATGTATTTCTAAGATACAATTTGTGAAGTCTGTTAAGCTAGTAGTTTGCACTGTTAACACCTTTTAACATTTACAAATCACTCTTATAGGTGAATAGGTGTGGTCTGGAGAAGCGGAAAGAACTAAGATTAAAATATTTTAGTCCTTATCATTTATCATGTGGCCATTTGGAAAACTAGAAGGAATATGTCTGTTTGAACCATCATCAAATACTGAGATGAAGTCCAGGGATCAGGATAAATTAGATAGAAAAAAATAGGATTCTTTAGACAAGATTATTAGGCAAACGATGGGAAAGGATTCTCTTTTGTCATTTTCATGGCCTGGAGAAAATTTTGTGCACCTGATGAATTTGTTGCATGCCTTAGATCAACATAGTGGGAACAAGCTTTCAAAAATCTCAACGGTTGAACTTCGAATGGATCCAATTGATTGTTTGCAAGAGAATATAGGTGGTGGCCCCTTTTTAACAGAGTTGAATGGTGTAAAGGATTCAATACACAACAATGTGAGGGAAACAAGATCTGTTGGATGGGGACTGCAAAACAGTACAGACTAGATGCCTTCTCTCAAGTTTCCCAAGGTTGTAGTTTCCTTTGCCCAGGTTGCAGCAAAGGTCAACAGTGAGCCTAAAAAATGTATGTCAGTTTCATGCATCGGGTATCTTTTGCATAGTTTTTTACTGGGTCCTTGTCTTGCTTAGTTGAAATTAGTTCCATTTCTTATCAATTCATCTTCTATTACAGATCTAAATGGATGCCCCTTGTTATCTAAAGTGCAGATCATTAAATGTGAGAAATTCTCATGATATTTTTGTTCTCATCTTAACCATCGGAAGCAAATTCGAGTACATCACTTTTTTTAAAATTTTGAAACGGTATTTTTTGCTGAGCTAATATTTCCATCAGTTACTATCAATTCATGTGTTTTTGCTCATGCTTTGTGCAATATCTAGTTATGTATATGTTTGCAATTTAAATTTTTGGTTAGATTCATACTTAAGTCTTGCTTCTTTTATCCTTTTGATGTTTTACGGGAGGATTCCCTAAAAAACAGGATAGATATGGCTGAATTTTGGGAAAAGGTGGCTTACACACTTGTGCTACGATATTTTTCTTCTTGGGTGATTTTTTACAAGTTTGCACTTTTAAAACCATAATCAAGAACACTCCTAAATGGTTCTTTTATTTGGGAATATGCATCTTTCTTTGGATGATTCCAAACAAATTTTATTTCTTAAGAACACAATGCTAGAGGTGAAAAGCCTGCCGATATTCCCAAATATTCTTGCTCGATGTTATCTTTCTGTGGGAAATGAAGGTATGAATAGGTAATGTATGATAGATGTGCTAAAATTGCTTAACTGCATATGTTTTGTTCCACAGGAAATTCATGGATCATCCATTGTTAAGTCCATGTCATCTTTTATTTGAAAACTAACACTTCCTTCTTTGCCACAGTTTTATGTCAAAGCCAGGGATGCTCTTCTGGTAATTACTGGATAATGTTTGCTTGTTTTCATGATCACATAATACAGTGAAGTCCTTTTGATGCTAATTGATTTATTATACTTGATAGGATGTGCTGCAAATTAATCCTTCTAAATTTCCACTACCAACAGCATAGCTATTTACCATCCTGGATGATGCAAGTGAGAAAACATTTCTTTGTGTAGGTACAGGCTCCAAGACTGCTACTGGGTCCACTTCTCTTCTTAGTGGAAACTACATTGTACTTCTGCGGTGCTAAAGGAGGAACACCTTCAGAAAAACATAGGTAAAACTCACAACATATATTGTCATTATGGCTTCATTTGTAGATGATCTCATTACTATAGGTAATAACTTAGATAATTGAAAAACTGAAAAAAATTGAGCTGCATAGATTACTTGAAAGATAGATTTGGGCATACTTCATCATTGTTTAGGAGTGGAAGAATAGCAAATGCAATACCAAATATGTGAAGAAGTACACAAAAGATTCAATAGAATATTGCAATTCAATGGAAACTTCTATTGAAACAGGATTGGAGATATTACCTTCTGCATATACTAAATTGGTGGGCACAAGCTTTAAATGAGAAAATGATAGTTATGCAGTTGGGATTGTCTCACTGTCCAGGTCTTTAGGATGACAAGAGGGTTAGTTGTAACATTCGACCTTAACACCTTGGTTCCCCCATTGCAACCTTAGGGGCTCCGCCTGGATGCCCTCATGGGAATTGAACCTTTTTCATAGGTGAAAAACTCCTCATTCCTCCATGGTAGATCCAAAGATGTGTAAGCCATTTCTATTGGTGCATTAGGTATAGCACATGGAGACATGAGTAAAATTTGCTACACTTATTGTGCATATATCACAAAAGGATACAAACTTAGTGTGATGGATAGTGGCAACCATGTGAATGAAGAAACAATGATTATCAGTAATTGTAAAATAATTATAAAATGTAAATGGGATATGGGAGTAATTAGTCTGAATGCATCCCAATAAAAGTGATCTAGATTATGTAACTAGATTCTAGATATATATGCCCTTTTTAAGTGAATACTAGGGATTCACTTATTTTCCTTGAGGCTTAATTGATTTTGTTTCAATGCATATTGATTGTTTTTGTTATTTATTGTGCTTTATAAAAATATTTAGCTTTATTTCCTCCCATGATAAGCAGAGCAGAAAGTAGCACTACAAGTCTACCACTATCTATTTCTTTGGGTTTCAATGGTCTCACTGGCTAGCTTGGTGGGGCTCCTTCATTAGGGTAATCTGCACTGAAATTGGTTTCCTCTTTAGTGTGTTGAGAAATTTTCATATGGTGCATCGAAGCAAGGTATATTTCGCATTTTAATTTGAAATCTTTGACAGGTATAACTCACTTGCCACAGGGGCTAGTGTAGGTGCTTCCTATTCATCTCATGTTTTTGTAATGGCAACACCCACAGTTGAAGAGAAGAGTGAATTAACATATGTCGTAACATGGTTTATACATGCTCTTTGCATTTAGATTTATTCTCTTCCAAATATACTCTTTATTGCAACATATGATTTCATTAATAGCAAACTACAACTATATTTAGGGTCATTTTTTCTCCAACCATGTGAAGTGCATGTTCTTTTGTTGCTAAGAGATTTGATTCTTTAATTTATTTTTCTTGGAAAAGAGTGTCAATATTTAATAGGGTATCTATTGTGACCTCATTATAGCTCAAAAGGCCAATAAATTAAGGATATCTAGAAGCCATGGATGAGCTGTATTTATTCCTTGAAGATCATTCAAGACAAGTGTTTGACATCAATCATATCTTACCCAAAGGGTTTTTCCTAGACTTGTACCTATTATGGTGTAGATAATGGGCACTCATTAATAATTTGACTATTTTCGTAGGTATGTCTACCATGTAGGGTGGCTTAGTGGCTTAGACATTGTTTCAAGGCATGATCACTATTGATTTCAAACCGTAGACATTACATGCAATATAACTTAGCTATCAATACCCAGGATTATGTCCATGAAAGGATCAAATCATATTGATCTACTCACCTTTTCATGTTGAACAAATTTTGTGTCATCATTTGAAATGCATTAAGTCCAAAATAAGAAAAATCATCCCTCTTGGAGCCTGCAAGTACCACAATTCAACTTCTTCCAAGATGAGTTGCAAGAATTCACACCAAGTGGAGCAGTAGATGATTAGAGTTAACACCAACTTGTTCAAGTATATGCTCTTAGGCTCCTACAATATCCCACTAAATTTGGTTCCTAAGCTTAGTCATTGTATTTGGTGATTTTTTGGAAAAAATGGGAATTTGTCAAAGATCAAGCACTGGGAAATTTGATGGAAAACTTAACAAGCTTTATCATGTGTTTTTGTACTGGTGATATCTTTTCAATTTACATGGTGAACAAAAACCAGGTAACTTAGGTTTTTAGTTCATCATAGGAACACTAGTGGATCTATGCATTGTAGGTTAGTTGAAATTCATAAGCCTAATATATTGGTTGTTTATAAATTGTAAGGCCAATTTGCAGAATGTAGTTGAAAACTGTAGGTTCCATTTTGCAGTGTCCTAAGAAATTGCAAGTTTAGCTTGTGGTTCCTCATTAGAGATAACTCTAGAGATACCAAGAGAGATGACAACAACCATGGGTTTAAAAAAAAATTAGAGGATTTTAATGATGGACAATAGTGTGAAAATATGGATAGAGATAAGAGGAGGCAAGGATATTGTTCAGAAGTATGTAAAGAAGATCCAAGCTTCTGTATGTTATGATTCTACATTAGGAACATAATTTTCATGAATATTTTAAAATCTTTTTCACCCTTCATGTCCTGATATAACCAGAATGCCCAAGCTACATGATTTTAGGTAACCAAATTGGTACTATTACATTGTCATTTTCTGATTCATGCAACGCTGTTGATGTTGATGAGTGTCCTTTTTGGTATTACAAAAGACTCTTTCACTTTTTCCTTGTTCGGCCATTAGATACTCAAAGTTGTGTATTGATCCTTTTTACCATTATAGAGGACTCTGTCAGTTAGGTTCTCAAATTCTTAAAGGGTTCTAGCTCAATGGAAGAGCGCCTGCCTTACAAGTAGGAGGTTGGTGGTTTGATTCCTCCATGCCCTAATGATATTATAATATCAGTTAAATACTAAAAACGACTAAATTAGTGACCAAAACATGAGAGACGCGAATCTAGGCATTAAAAAGGATGCAACACATGGAACTAATGATGAAACAAAACATGGCCTTGATATGGTAGCAAAATAAGACATTACTTTGGATGCAAAACATGGTGCTATATATTTGGTGCAACAATAGAAGAAATATGGTGCAACAATAGAAGAAATATTTGGCGTCATTTTGGTAGCAAAACATGATGCAAAAAAGGAAGAAAAAATTGGTGCAATTTTGGAAGCAAGAATTGGCACATATTTGGAAGTAAAGCATGGTGCAAAACGGGATGCTAAAGTGGTAGAAAAAATGGATGCTAATTTGGATGCTAACATGGTGATATTAAGGATGCAAATATGGCACTAACGGGGGTGTCATTTAAGAAGCAAAGGCGGACACTCGCTAGGAACCAAAGAAGGACATTATTTAGGAAGCAAACCTTGACGTTGTTTAGGAAGCAAAGTTGGGTTCTATTCTGGAAGCAAACCTTTATGTTGTTTAGGAAGCAAAGTTGGATGCTAATCTAGAAGCAAAAAAAGAGACGCTATTTTGCACTTCATAAAGGATGCTATTTAGGAAGAAAAAAAAGACATTTTTTGGGATGCTTTAAGTTTTGTCCATGACGCATCCCATTTAGCGTCTAGTTTGACCACTCAATGTAAAAAAAATTACACTAAAATGGGATGCTATATGGGACGCTAATTCCAGGATTTGTTGTAGTGTTAGCTCGAATATTTCACCTTCTGTAGACAGTAAGGTGTTCCACTGGTCTGAATGGTTCGGATTCAGAATGAATGAAGGGAAAAGGTTGAACACCCTCCTTGGATGCTATAGATACCTGGAATGTAATGCTTCGATAGTAACCCTATGTACCTGCAATCAGATTAAACATGCAAACACATCAAAGCCGCTAGAATATAATCTACTGATCCATGTTAGTGACTAAGCAATCTAACAACATACATGTGAAATCAAACAACAACAGTAATGTGGGATGGAAATCAAATTTGCATTAAGATAAAATGAAGAATTTTACAACCAATTAAGCCTTATTGTTGACATGCATCTCCATGAAACGAAACACTCTCATCCCCATAAGCTCCAACTTTGCTCTCTATCCTCTCCAATGGCTTGGGCCAAGTGATCAATCCAACAACATAACAATATTTCAATGGTTCTCCCCTCAACCATGGACATGAGCATGTATTAATAAGGCTCAATGGATAGGGATGGTTGAGAGATTTGTGGATGAGGTGGCCTCTAAGATCCTAGGATGGGGTATCTCGAGCTCAAATGACCCACTATGACAGGGATAAGGGAGGACACGAGGCTCATGATCTAGAAGCCTCGAGAAACTTCTCTTTTTCCCATTTTACCCAGGGTACCACTTTTCTCCTTCAATGACAGAGTGGTTTAGGTAAGAAACACTTATGGACTAAGGGTCATAAGCGGTTGCACCACTTGTGGATAACAAGGGATAGGCAGTGTGAGCAAGGTACCACTCTTGGACAAAGGGGAAGGCATGGTGCTGAGAATTTTTGTGAAAGATTGACAAAATGGTATGAGTTTCCACCCCAAATGCTAGGATTCAGGGCAAGTAGGTATGTTAAGAGTCGAATCACATGATGGTGATATGATTTTGGTATAACAAAGTCCACCAGGAAGCTCGATCTTATGGATATTTTCACCTTCCCTCCCTATTTTTCATGCTATGCCATGATTTCTTAGTGTCCTTGTTTTCACGCTTAATTGGAGCTCCTTCTCAAAGAGTCTTGTCTCCTGCTTAAAGAGAAATAACTAATTTTTTTACTATGATGAGACTTCCAAAGATGCTACTATGGAATAATTTTTTTTAAGATGATGCAACACTAGCTTGTTTCACTCCCTATAACATCACAACTAACAAGCAACAACCTTTCCTGAAGGAATTTCTCTTATTCTCAATAAATTCCAATTACATTTAATGTCCCTAATACAAAAGATAAATATTGATGTTGTTCAGGGCCAGATACTGTATGTCAATGATGCTTGCTACCATATTTGGATCCTTCACTTGAAGATCTAGGAACAATTGATGCAAAAGGTTCAAGAATTCAATCCGGTTGGCTTCAGAGTGTGTCAACACTTATGATCTAGGCCTATTGGCTCATTTTGTTTTGTAAAGGATCATAAATGGTAGAATAAAGACTATAAAGACTATACATAGTTTCTTTGGCTTTATATAATGAGCCTAATGTTGTTGTTTAGAAATCTAAGTGGCATAATAAGTTGGATGAAGCCTATGTATTTCTTTGTTTATCTATCTCTCCTTATCTCATTTTTCATCTATATGGTTTGACCACTCTGAAGCAAGTATGGAGCAATATTGAGTCTCACTTCGGAGTACAAGATGAGATAAGAGGGCATCAAGGAGAATAACTTATTCTCATTGATTCCAAGTTGTTTCGAATCTAGTGAGGGTTTCTTCACCAAATTAAAGGCTCTTTTTTTATTTCTCAAACAATGTGGAATTGAGAAGAAGGAATATCAATTGATCCTTTCGATGCTATAAAAAGTGTGTCTTGAATACTTAGTTTTTTCATCAACTTTTCATGCTACTAGGCTTTCTATTTCGAATTGGAAAATTCCTTCTTGGAGTACATTCTTTTATTCGCTAACAAAGAAGAAAGATAAATTGATCTATATGGGTGCGATTAGAATATACAAGGGAAATGATCATTCTCTTATAGGTCAAGTAAGCAATAATGCAAAGTCAAAAGAGAACCAGATAGTGAAAGAGAAGAAGTCAAAGTTAGATAATTAAGATGAAAGAGCAAAGCCTACTGATGAAGGATCAATGAAGAAAGTGAATAAGAAAGGGAGAACATCCAAGTGTTCTTATTGTATTAAGGGTTTTCATCCTGAGAATAAATGTTTCAAGAAGAATATGGACACCATGTCTTGACTACTTGAGAAGCCTAACAATGACATTCCAAATGAGCTAAAGAGTCATGCTGAATCATCAGAACACGTCATAGTGCATAGTCACATGGTAATATGAACTATCCCTTGAGTGAGAGTTAAATCCTTTTCTCATATATGTGAGATGTATTCACTTTCTCATATATCAGGATCAGAAATATCAAAGCATTTCTTGAATAATCCACCTATCAGTCTACTAGATTCATCTCCCAATGATTGTATTTTCTCACTAGATCCTCACTTGTCCTTAAGCAAATATTCCTCACTCCATTCAAATAGTTATAACTATGATTTAGAAGAATTTTTTCATGCTGAAATGCTTGTTATGACATCATCCATACCATCATCTATACATTTGAATACCCCTAAGACTATACAAAGCCCAAGTTCATTAGTTGATTTCTTATTGGTTTCCTATGCAGTGTTACTTATATCTAATGGTTTCAAGTCTTGTCTCTTTTTTATTGGTTGGTTATCCATGACATTAGTCATCCTTTGACTTATGTTACACATTTTTGGATATGTTCTAAGAATATATGCGTCATATGTAAAGTATATCTATCATTCAACATTTTACATCCATTAGTTTTCCCAACTTACTTATCTTTTTTCTACTCTAGCCCCATATCCTCATGGAGACACTATAGATTTGGTTATTTCTGCTACATATGATAATATTTTTGATATTACAAAGTCATTTAAACATTATTTTATAATTTATAAGGTGCTACAATAGTTTGAAAAGAAGATACATGGTCCATTTCATCGTTTTGTAGCTATACAAGGAACAAATTTTGGTGCAGGAACATCGTGGCATGTTAGTAATGTGATGAGTTGGTCACATGCTGTGGGATATTTTGTAACCATTTTTGTTCTCATTAATAGTCATATTAGTGACATAGGGAATCGTTGTGGATCAAGCCACCGATAGTTTGTTTCAAACAAGGACATTTTCATCTTGCGTCATAGTGCTTGTTTTCGGTTGTAGGACCACTCAGGATAGGAGTAGCAGTTTAGCATAAATATATAGTTTGGAGATGTAGAGAGGGTTCTTCTCTTCAACATTTAGAATTATGAGTTTGTAGAGAGAGGACAGACCTATGTATGGTTCCTACTTGTGAATATTTTGAAGAGTAAGAAGGAGATAGATCCAGGCTGTGTGCATTTTCCTTTATTGCTTAATAGAAGGATTAACCGTGTGTTTATTGGGTTTTTAGCCATTTAGGCATGTGATGTGTTGAACTATGTATCTTACAGAGCCAACTTCAGTCTTTTCTTGAACAATTGTGTATTTCTGAGAAGTTACTATATTCATGCATCAATTTCTTTCTTGAATAGTTAAAGTAGACTGTAGATGCATGCATAAGAGTGATAGGAAAAAGAATCTGGAATATTGCAAGTTGGATTGATCAATTTCATGATCAATTGACGCAACCCATATATTTTATGCCATTGACAAGTTTTGCAGAGAATGAATGGTCGAGATTGAGTCCACAGATAGAGATCTACCAGTCAAGAAAATTCCTGCAACGAAAGTTGCAAGGAAGTTAACAGATCTGTAGAGATCTAAGAGGTCCGCACCAAAAGAAGGTTGACAGTGAAGACCACAAGGATCTGATGGCTAGGAAAATTGCAAAGAAAAATTTATGGAGTGGAATTTGCAAGGGAGAAACTTTGGGAAATTGGCATCCTGCATCCCGCATCCCACAACCCGCTTGCGGGAAGGCTATTGCAGAAGGAAAGTTATGGAGTACAACGTTGGGTCTTTGAGATCCTGCATCTTGCAACCCGACTACAGAACCTCTGTTGTGGAAACAGAGTTAGCAGATGGTGATTGTGGAGGAAAAATTGCAATGAGACAATTCTTGGAGAAGAATTTGGCCATTATGCTAAATTGGGAAGTCTTGCTAAATTTAGGAGTCCCTAGATCTTGAGAGTGCTAAATGGGGTTGGTTGTGATCGACCCACCTGCAGCAATTTTTGTATCAAAGCGGGAAGATATTTATTGTTGAGAAATTCCACAATTGAGATTGTGGGTAGAATTTTTGAAGGAATAAGAAGGAGCTCATGGAAGAAAGAAGCATAGCCCTATAATCTTGGAAAGAGCCAAGAATAGTTCTCAAGCGGTTCTAGGTAGAGGACCAGCATTCCCAAAAGACGGAGGGACAAGAATAGGCTTGGTGAGGTGAGTTGTAACAGTGTGAAAGAGAACTATTAATGTAGAGGCTTAGTGTGAGAGGATGGTTGCACACACTGGAAGAGAGAGAGGTCGTGATAGAGGTCAACCAGGATGGAACGCGAAAGTTCTAGAGGAAATGAGAGAGTTAAGGGAATATCTAGAATCCATGGAGATGAACAGACAAAGCGAGAGACTTGAAGGGAGAGTGAAATCACTTGGGAGAGACTTGAAGGGAGAGTGAAATTACCACCTTTATAACTTTAGCATCAATTTCCTTTATTTAGGCCACTAAAAACTATGACATGGGTAGGGATAATTTTATCCCAGTGGGTTATTTTCCATGTTTTTCTTCGAAAAAAGATTCACCATTTTGCATTTTTTGAAGCCCTATTTCGCCCAATTTTGATGGGGAAAATTTTTTTCACCCTAGAAATCACCAAATTATTATATAAATGATATAAAATCCTTGGAAATTAAAATATTTTTAGAAAAATATCGCCAATCATTTTATAGTTAGCGTTTTAAGAATTGGTAATATTCACCAACATTTATACACTTTTAAATAAGTATGGTTCCTTAAAATAATTTGTGCACAAGGGGGTCTTCCTTGAAGCAAAGTAAGTCTATAACAAAGAAGAAAACAAGATTAGTTTGATTTAGCTTCAAATTGAAATTAAAATATGTTTTTAGAAATAGTAATTGCCAAATATATATAAGTAGATTTATACACACAAAGATTTAATCTAGATAGATATGATAAAGATAAATGGTTTTTACACCATTGTAGATTCCAATTAACAATTAAGGATACTCTTGAATGGTTTTAGACTCTCATAGACAAACACTATTTTTTATGATACATATTCAAGATTTGACAAGTAGAAATCTAAAAGTTATAAATAATTATATTTTAGGTTTGTATGGGGCACGATTAGAGCATATCCTATTGGTTCATAAGGTCATTCAAATATTAATTATTGATTGATAAAAAAGGGTCATATTTATTTGGTTAAGGTATACATTAGCAATAGTCATAAAATGAAGATTGAATAATAACACTAGAAAAATTAACATTGCAATCCATTACAAAGATGATGCATGTGTCCCTACAAATTCAATAGAGAATTACAATATAAAGTGGCTAAACTTATCATTCATCCTACTACAATTATGGTATCACATAGACATTTCAACAAGTGATATAAGCAATAAGTATTGGAAAAACCCCATAAGAGTTGAAGAAAATAAACATAGAAAAAAACAAAGAGAAAGAGACTCATTTATTCCATCAAGCAAATTACAAACGAAAAGCTCCCTTTTTTACATTACAAAACCCAAAAATTACATTTGCATGGAGAAATGTGCTTGGGCCATGTGTATGAACATCTAGGTGGAAAGTGCCACATGTGTGAAGAAAGAGGCATTCCCATGCAAGCGGGATGACACCCATGTGAAACATCATTATCCCACCTTATTCTTAAGGAACAACACGCACCATCAATTTAAGGAAGTTCATCCACAAGTTTTTTAGCGGTCATGATTTTGGCATTTGTGAGAGAGGATGAAACCATTACTATCTTAGTGATGATGCTCCCACATGTGAGAGTGAAGTGCACCCACAATTTTGAGGAGGTGAGGGGGTGCATTATTAGTTTACCACCTTGAAAAGTATGAAATATATATCATGGAGGACATCATGGGAATCTTCAACAACTAATTTGTTGGACAATATTGGCGAATAGAATCTACTGCTCAGTTGTTGTGGGTAGTCCATTTTCTGCACATTAGCAGCGTTATCAGTTTCTTCCACATAGCAACTGTAGAAGGAGGAAGAATATTTAATGAAGGAACATTGACTGACACACACAAACAATATTTAATGATGGCACATCGACTGACTACTTCAGAAGCATAACATTGAAATTCCAAATGAGCTTGAGAATCATGCTGAATCATCAGAACACTGTCATAGTGCATAGTCATATGGTAATATGAACTATCCCTTGAGTGCGAGAGTTAAATCCTTTTCTCATATATGTGATATATATTCACTTTCTCATATATCAGGATCAGAAATATTAGTGCATTTCTTGAATAATCCACCTATTAGTCTACTAGATTCATCTCCCAATGATTGTGTTTTTTCACTAAATCCTCACTTGTCCTTAAGCAAATATTCCTCACTCCATTCAAATAGTCATAATTATTATTTAGAATCATTTTTTCATGCTGAAATGCATGTTATGACATCATCCATACCATCATCTATACATTTGAATACCCCTAAGACTATACAAAACCCAAGTTCATTAGTTGATTACTTATTGGTTTCCTATGCATCGTTACTTATATCTAATGGTTTCAAGTCTTGTCTATTTTTTATTGGTTGTTTATCCATGACATTAGTCATCCTTTGACTTATGTTACACATTTTTTGATATGTGCTAAGATTCTATGCATCATATATAAAGTCCATCTATCATTCAACATTTTACATCCATCAGTTTTCTTGACTTATCGTTTTTCTACTCTAGCCCCATATCCTCATGGAGACACTATAGAGTTGGTATTTTCTGCTACATATGATAATATTTATGATATTAGAAAGTCATTTCAACCTCATTTTATAATCTATAAGGTGCTACAATAGTTTGAAAAGAAGATACATGCTCCATTTCATCGTTTTGCAGCTATACAAGGAGCTAATTTTGGTGCAGGTGCATCATGGCATGCTAGTAATGTGATGAGTTGGTCACATGTTGTGGCATCTTTTGTGACCATTTTTATTCTGATTCATAGTCTTATTAGCGGCATAGGGAATCATTGTAGATCATGACACCCTGCGTGGAAATCAAGCCACCAGTTGTTTGTTTTAGACAATGATGTTTTCATCATGTGTCATAGTGCTTGTTTTCAATTGCAGGACCACACAGGATAGGAGTAGCATTTTAGCATAAATAGATAGTTTGGATATCTAGAGGGGGTTCTCCTCTTCAGCATTTAGAATTCTGAGTTTGCAGAGAGAGGACAAACCTATGTCTAGTTCCTACTTGTAAATATTTTGAAGAGTCGGAAGAAGAGAGATCCACGCTGTGTGCATTTTTCTTTGTTGCTTAATAAAAGGATTAACTGTGTGTTTGTTGGGATTTTAGCCATTTATGCATGTGCTATGTTGAACTACATATCTTACGGAGCCAACTTCGGTGTTTTCTTGAACAATTGTGTATTTCTGAGAAGTTGCTATATTCATGCATCAATTTCTTTCTTGAATAGTTGAAGTAGACTGTAGATGCATGCATAAGAGTGCTAGGAAAAAGAATTGGGAATATTGCAGACTGAATTGATCAATTTCATGACCAATTGGCGCAACCTACAGATTTTCTGCCATTGACAAGTTTTGCAGAGAATGAACGGTTGAGATTGAGTCCACAGATAGTGATCTGACAGTCCAAAAAATCCCCGCAATGGAAGTTGAGAGGATGTTAATAGATCTATAGAGATCTGAGAGATCCGCACCAAAAGAAGATTGACGGTGAAGGCCGCAAGGATCTGAGGGCTAGGAAAATTGCAGAGGGAAATTTACGGAGAGGAAGTTGTGGGGGAGAAACTTTGGGAATTTGGCATCCCGCATCCCGCATCCCACAAACCTCTTGTGGGAAGGCTATTGCAGAAGGAAAGTTGTGGAGCGCAACATTGGGTATTTGAGATCCTGCATCTTGCAACCTGACTGCGGAACCTCTGTTGTGGAAACAGAGTTGTGGGATGGTGATTATGGAGGAAAAATTGTGGGGAGACAATTCTTGGAGCAGATTTTGGCCATTATGCTAAATTGGGAAGTCTGGCTAAGTGTAGGACTCCCTAGATCCTAAAAGTGCTAGTTGGGGTTGGTTGTGATCGATCCGCCTGCAGCAATTTTTGTATCAAAGCGGGAAGATATTTCCTGTTGAGAAATTCCACAATTCCAATTGTGGGTAGAATCTCTAAAGGAGAAAAAAGGAGCTCATGAAATAAAGAAGCATAGCCGTATAATCTTGGAAAGAGCCAAGAAGAGTTCTCAAGTGGTTCTAGGTAGAGGACCAGCATTTCCAAACGACGAAGGGACGAGAAGAGGCTTGGTGAGGTGAGTTGTAACAATGTGAAAGAGAACTATTATTGCACACGCTTAGTGTGAGAAGATGGTTTCACACACTGGAAGAGCAAGAGGTCGTGATAGAGGTCGACCAGGAGGGAGCGCAAAAGTTCTAGAGGAAATGAAAGAGTTAAGGGAACGTCTAGAATCCATGGAAATGGAAAAGCAAAGGGAGAGACTTGAAGGGAGAGTGAAATCATATGGGAGAGACTTGAAGAGAGAATGAAATTACTACCTTTATAACTTTAGCATCAATTTTCTTAATTTAGGCCACTAAAAACTACCACAAGGGCAGGGATAATTTTAGCCCACTGGGCTATTTTTCCATGTTTTTCCTCCAAAAAAGATTTGTCATTTTGCATTTTTAAAATCCCTATTTAGCCCATTTTAATGGGGTAAAATTTTTTCACCCCAGAAATCGCCAAATTATTATATAAACGAAATAAAATCCTTGGAAATTAAAATATTTTTTGAAAAATATCGCGAATCATTTTATAGTTGGCGTTTTAAGAATTGACAATATTCGCCAACATTTATACGCTTTTAAATAAGTATGGTTCCTTAAAATCATCCCTCCATAAAGGGGGTCTTCCTTCAAGCAAGGTAAGTCTATAGCAAAGAAGAGAACAAGATTAATTTGATTTAGCTTCAAATTGAAATTAAAATATGTTTTTAGAAATACTAATTGCCAAATATATATAGGTAGATTTATACACACAAATATTTAATCTAGCTAGATATGATAAAGATAAAGGGTTTTTACGCCATTGTAGATTCCAATTAACAATTAAGGATACTCAAGAATGGTTTTAGACTCTCATAGACAAACACTATTCGTTATGATACATATTCAAGATTTGACAAGTAGAAAACCAAAAGTTATAAATAATTATATTTTAGGTTTGTACGGGGCAAGATTAGAGCATATCCTCTTGGTTCATAAGGTCATTCAAATATTAATTATTGATTGATAAAAAAGGGTCATATTTATTTGGTTAAGGTATACACTAGCAATAGTCATAAAATGAAGATTGAATAATAACACTAGAAAAATTAACATGCCAATCCATTACAAAGATGATGCATGTGTCCCTACAAATTCAATAGAGAATTACAATATAAAGTGGCTAAACTTATCATTCATCCTATTACAATTATGGTATCACAAAGACATTTCAACAAATGATATAAGCAATAAGTATTGGAAAAACCATATAAGAGTTGAAGAAAATAAACATAGGAAAAAACAAAGAGAGAGAGACTCATTTATTCCATCAAGCAAATTACAAATGAAAAGCTCCATTTTTTACATTACAAAACCCAACAATTACATTTTCATGGAGAAATGTGCTTTGTCCATGTGTATGAAAATCTAAGTGGAAAGTGCCACATGTGTGAAGAGAGAGGCACTCCCATGCAAGCCTCATGACACCCATGTGAAAGATCATTATCCCACCTTATTCTTAAGGAACTCCACCCACCATCAATTTAAGGAAGTTCATCCACAAGTTTTTTAGCGGTCATAATTTTGGCATTTGTGAGAGAGGATGAAACCATGACTATCTTAGTGATGATGCTCCCACATGTGAGAGTGAAGTGCACCCACAATTTTTAAGGAGGTGAAGGGGTGCATTATTAGTTTACCACCTTGAAAAGCATGAAATGTATATCATCATAAATGCAAGGCCATCATGGGCATCTAGATGATGCTATTCCAACTAGGTGTAAAGATAACCAAAATCCTATAATGTTTAGACTACTCTAAAATAAACTATGTTGTCCTCCATTATTCCCTTTAAATAAAACATAAACATTTAATGCTCAGCATTTCTCCCGAGTTAAGGTTATTTATCAATAAAACATATATATTTTAATTTAATATTGAAGAATTATTTTAGCTAAATATGACACTTCTATTCATTTGAGGTAGTGGGTGGAAAAAAAAACAGACCATCTTATGACAACCATGACTAATTAACCCATTTAATTTTTATTTTTTATTTTTTATTTTTCACTTGAGGGGTATAGGGGTCCACACAGTCACTATACCCTGTCCACACAGCCTACAAGCATGAGGCACGGATAAGTGGGCTTGAGATTTAAACTTGAGACCTCCTTTAAAACATTCATTCATTTACACTGCACATGCTAATCAGTATCACAACCCTAACCCTAACCCTAAACCTAAACCTAAACCTAAACCTAAACCTGGTCCAATAAACCTGGTCCAATATCAAACACTTTAAATAGTGATAATCCATTTGCTTTTCGGCTCATACTTTACATTGTAAGCTTTACATGGCAATGCAAAAAGTAAACTTACAGTGCAAAAAGTCATTTCAAATGTTTGCCAAAGCCGGCATTGAGAAGTGTCTGTCAATTCTATGTCTTGGAAGGAACTGGTTCTGAGTGGATTGAATCTGGAGAAATGGGTTGGGTGAGAATGTAATTGGAGAAAACCGTTTTCTTCCGTACTCTTCCATCCTATTTCTCCCGGACCATCTGATATAGAATACGACTGAATAGTCTCTTTGACATCTCATTGCCAGCTTCTGCAAACACTTGAAATGAGTTTTTGCACTGACCTGGTCTTCTTTCCCAGGCTTTCCTGTGCGGTTGTTAAACTAGAAATGCACAGCGGAAGCAATTTGGTTAGATGGAAAATCTATTCAGCTATTAATTTTTTGGCACAAAGATTTCTTGACATAGTGGGGAATTTCAAAGCCTTTAAGGACGTTGAATATCGACTTATGGCCATTGCTTGAAAATCCTTAAGAAATGGTTGTTCCTTTTATTTTATCTGTCTGCTTCAGAGGCTTCTTGAAAATACGTGACATGTTTCTTAGGCTATGAAATCATTTCTAGATTAACGATTAATATTTTCTTGGTTTATTATAAGTATCTTCAACTTCTATAATTAAAAAAAGTTTATTTAGACCGATCACTTCTACGTTTCTCTTATCTAGATTTAGATCTCTCCGTTGTCTGAAGATGGCCTTTGCTTGGATATGTAGTTTATGTTCTCGAACCACTACATGATTAGCAAAGGCAACGCCATCTTCAACCTGGAGAGTTCTAAATCTAGGTACACAACAGCTAATTCGTTGGACAATATTGGCGAATAGAATCTGCTGCTCAGTTGTTGTGGGTAGTCCATTTTCCGCACATCAGCAGCGTTATCAAGTGCAAATGAACCAAGAAATGAGTAAAGGGGTTGAATGCAGTTTTTTGCATGTAGCAGCTGCAGCACGAGGAGGGATATTTAATGAAGACATATGGACTGACACACACAAACAATATTTTATTGTCTACATTTAACTTGGCTTAAGCCACATGTGTTCAAGTCAATATAATGGCCTAGGTGACTTTTTTGACAATCTCTTTACGAGTTGTCGAAACAGAAACGATTTTTTTAAGCGGGTTTCTCGATATGAATAATCTTTACGGAATTCTTATGCCAAAAGATAGCAAGTTTTTGAAGATGAAGTCATAGTCTTTATATAACTAATTAGTATCTACAAGAGATTTGAAGTCATAGTCTTTTATTTACAACTTATCATTCAGAAACGATTTTTTTAAGCGGGTTTCTCGATATGAATAATCTTTACGGAATTCTTATGCCAAAAGATAGCAAGTTTTTGAAGATGAAGTCATAGTCTTTTATTTACAACTTATCATTCAGAAACGATTTTTTTAAGCGGGTTTCTCGATATGAATAATCTTTACGGAATTCTTATGCCAAAAGATAGCAAGTTTTTGAAGATGAAGTCATAGTCTTTATATAACTAATTAGTATCTACAAGAGATTTGAAGTCATAGTCTTTTATTTACAACTTATCATTCAAACCCCGTTTGTTAAGCTAATAAGCCTGGTTGCTATTATATGATATCTTTATCAACTCCACATCAAGATTTTTTTAGAAAAATTAGATTCGTCTACATCAAGTAGTAGGAAGAACAATAATACTATGCACATTATCTATCTAAATACAGTCCATTATACATTACAGCACAGATCTGACTACCGCCAGAAAACATTGTATACATCAAGATTTCTTTAGAAGAATTAGATTCGTGTAGATCGAGATAGGAAGAACAATAATTCTATGCACATTATCTATCTAAATACTGTCCATTATACATTACAGCACAGATCAGACTACCGCCAAAAAGCATTGTATTGCATTTATGTGAGATCACCCAAAACAGAATAAAAAAAAATGATACTTTTTGTTTTGGGTGATCTCAGACTAATGAGATACAATGTTTTGTGGCAGTAGTCAGTTCTGTGATGTAATGTATAACGCACAGTATTTAGATAGATAAGGTGTATAGAATTATTCTTCTCCTTACTATATTCATGATGTACACTAATCTAATTCTTATAAAGAAATCTTGATGTAGTTGGATAGAGAAATTGTATAATAACAACCAGGCTTATATATGAAAAATACTTGAATTTTAGCTGCAGCCAAGGGAATGTCGAATTGGAATAGATATGCTTATCAGTGTAGCTCACAGGGTTTGATCGATAAGTTGTAAATAAAAGATTATGACTTCAAATTTCCTATAGATACTAATTGGTTATATAAATACTTAGTTTTAGATGAAACAAAAACCTTCACTACCTAATCTCTTTGAAAATTTTTTGATTCCAGTTTGTAGCTAAACAAAGGTAGGAGAAAAAACAAAATCAAATAGATCTCTGTCTTACACAACGTTAACAGAATAACATATATTTCCAAGTACAACAGTTATTTTGTGATAGTATCGATGTACAGCATTGAAACGCGCAAGCACGGAAAACTTTTTGATATGGACCGACTTGCGCTAATTGGGTTGTAATTTACACGAGTCATTTTACACATCAAAGTATTGTTAAAAAATTTAACAGTCTCAAAAACCGGCAAAAAGAATTTGCTATGACTTATTTTCGAATGTTAGTTACTTTTCCAAATTGTTATTATTTTTTATTAGTAAGTTTGAATGTTAATTAGGTTTTCAAATTGTTATTATTTTTTATTAATAAGTTTGTTAAAATAAGTTTATTTAGTTATATTAGGTAGCTTGTTATTATATATTAAAAGAGATTAACATTTTTTATTTGATTGAAACTTTTTTATTGGATTGAAGAGTAGGTGGGAGAGTTTATTTTCTATACCGATAAATTTGCATTCATTCATGTAAAACACCTAAAAATGATATATATATTTATATATATATGCATATATATACATGCTTTTACATTTACTTAGCAGAATCCTAAGCATGAGTGGTGCTAGTTTTAGTATACTTGTTGGTTAAGACACGTTTGTTGAAGCCTAAGATAACATGACCCTACATAGGTTAGTTTTAATGTTTTTATTCCTAGTTCTATGTTTACCAATTCTAAGGTATAAAAATTTGTATTAAGCATATTTTTTAAAAATATCATGAAAGAGGTATGTGTCTAGTCATAACTGTAAGAGGACATTATTGATCTTTGAAAGTTTATTGCACATTCTTGGCTTTACTTGTTCGTTCACTTCAAAAATCAAAATCAATTAATGCCACAAGAGCTACAAAGCTACCAACCCTAAACTAATCCAAATCACTAAAAACCTTCTTCCACATGCTCAATTCCACAAGGTCAACTGTTTTTCAGCAATTTCCTTTTAAAATTATCATCTCGCAATTAACCTTTGGCGATTTTCTTTCTGCATTGTACATTCTGGGTTGTTGCCTCATTCAACAATTCAAGATTACATTTTAACTTATAAAGTTATCGTTCTGCAATTAGATTTATACATTGTGGATACATTTTAACTTATAAAGTTATCGTTCAGCAATCAACCTTTGATAATTAGATTTCCCCATTGAGAATTAAAGGTTGCAAGATTACATTTCAACTATTTAAAATTATCCTTCACGAGTCAATCTTCTGGAATTAGTTTTCTATTATATGCTTATAACTTCTTCTTCTTCTTTGATTTATATCTCTTTGTGGTCGAAAGATGGCAATGCATTTTCTTGGATATGTAGTTTATGTTCTAGATGATTACATTAGCAAAGGCAATGCCAAATAGATGCTAAAATATCTAGCTAAGAAAGTAGGACTAGATACTGCGAGATAGACGCTACTATCACAACAGCTAATTCGTTGGACAACACTGTCGAATCGAATTTACTGCTATGTTGTTGTGATTACCCGATTTTGACTTGCAATTGAATCATGAAATGGTTAACTGTGCTGAATGCAGTTTCCTTCTTTTTAAAGGACGGAAACATAAGTTCTCTATGCAAACATGAAATGAAACAAAGATGCTAATTAAATGTTCTTTTAGTCTATTTAACAGAAATGAAAAGAGATCTTACTAACACCCTAAGCTTTTCAAAAAACAAGAAATCCTTTCACAAACACAACCAACAAGCACAGAAGCAAATGAACAATAAAAAAACCTAATCTAGATTTTGAATTTCCCAATCAAACAAATCTTAAACCATAAAATTTCAAGCCACAAGCATCAAATTCTGTCACAAAAGCCTCACAGTACAAGAGTGAAAGTGATACAACCCAAATTTTTACAAAAAATGAGGAAAATGAGGTCTTGGAATGATGCCTACCTGGCACCGCGCTTCTCTGGTGTTAATAGAGTGGTTCTATCGCAACACTGCTTCTTTCCAATTGGATACAGGCGGTGGCACCACGTACTGCTCACTATGTTCAGGCGGTGGCACCACTCCTCGTCCACTGCATAGGCACGGTTTCGTGTAAAAATCCAAAACACAAAGAGAACGATAGATCAAGTCAGTAAGATACGAGATCACGGTAAAGGTTGATAGATTGAGTATAGAAACAAAGCAAAAAAGGTCAAAATGATTCATATCTGAACAGATCTCGAAGTTTCAAACCCAAATTAACTAAGTCAGATAGAAGATCTGACTGAAGAGAGTTCGAGAAGGAGCCTGGATTCAAACAAGAGTTGAAGAACTAAGGAAGAGCATAACAACTGATACATATATCAACTCCCTAGTGGAGTTGCCAAATTTGTTACACTACAACAAAAATCTATGATTAGCGTCTCTTTTAGCTTCCTTTTTAACATCCACTATCACTTTTAGTGTATTTTTCATCATTTTTTGGACAAAGTGGATGCTTTTCCATGGGATGACACTTTTAATCATGTTATTTCCATCCCTTTTTAAATGCTGGCGCTATTTTGGATGCTAATTAGCATCCCAATTAGCGCCCCTTTTTAAAAGTCGTTGTTATTTTGGACACTAATTAGCAGACCAGTTAGCATCTAAATTAGCATCACAATTAGCATCCCCATTAGAATCCCAATTATCATTCCAATTACCATCGTAATTACCATCCCCTTTTAAAACTTGGTGCTATTTTGGATTCTAATTAGAATCCGAGTTAATGCCCCAATTAGCGTCTTAATTAGCATCCCAATTAGAATCCCAAATAGTGTCCCAATTAGCATACCAATTATTGTCCCTTTTTAAAAGTTAGCGCTATTTTGGATGATAATTAGCATCCCAATTAGTGTCCACAAAAGCATCCCATATAACGCTAAGAATAGCCTCCAAAAATTACCATGAATAGCATAGCACCATATATTAATCCAGGGTTAGCGACAAGAATTGCGCCATGAATTTTGACAAGAAAAACATTCAACATAGTGCCAAGCATAGAGCGAGGAATTGCGCCTAGAAAGCATCCAACATAACGCTAGGTATAGATCTAGGTATAGCACCTAGAATAATGCCAAAAATTTCGAAAGGAACTATGCTGGGAATTCCACTAGGTTTAGAGCTAGGGTTTGTGTTCATAAAACGTGTGACATAAAGTCAAATATATCAACGTCAATGTCATTGATCATGATTCATGTGATAACATTTTTGTGTGATGCTATATTTTATTTAGGTAGAAAGAGTTCATGCCCACAAACAATGTAAAATTAGTGCATATCTCCCTATGATCACTAAGTGCATAGCCCCACACACCTCCAATAGAAGCAAGAATGAAGTGTGTTTATGGATCTAATCATCGACAAAAACAATCATTGGCATCCATGACCTTTGCACCAAGAACCATACTCTATAATTATCGTAACTTGCTTGCACACATTAAATATTCCAATTTAACATGTAAAGACACCACACTAACAAAGCTTTATCCCCAGTAGTGGCATATGGCCCGATGGATGGATTATGCAGACCCCCAAATAAATGTTATGGTCTAAGACAATTTCTTTTCACATCAAACCATGGGACATGAATTGAGAACCATCCTTGTTGGTTAAACCTAAAAATATTAACAATATTACACTTAAAAGCCAAAATTCCTTATGGAGGCCATGTATGTTAGCTGGGGCCCCATAAATGGACCATGAGAACCTTATGAAAATATGTAATGTGAGATTTTATATGTGTGCATATACCAAGGAATGGGCCTTTAAAACCATCCTTAGTTTGCTAATCCTCAAAATGATGACCATATATCACATGTATGTTAAATATTCCTTAGAAAAGCTCTATGTGGTGGCCTAAAAGACCGTGCATGGACCATGGGACCTAAATGGAATTGCTAAAGACTTATACCCTCCTTATTTTAAATCCTGGTTCATAAAAACCATCCTTAGTGTTACAAATCTTGATATTGCCACCACATTCCTCTTGTAGGTTAAATTTTTCGTATGAAGGGATTATGTGATAACTAAGGCCCTACACATTGCCCATGAGCCATAGAGGAAAATATTGGTGTAGGGATTTGTATTTTTGTGTTGGAATATTGAATGGGGAATGAGAATGACACTTAGCATCCAAAGATTTAAATGAGCACCATATCCCTCTCACATGAAAAACTATGGTGGCTCAAGGCCCCACACATCGCCCATGAGCCTCAAGGACAAATGTTATGGAAAAACAACCTATATATTGGCACCAAACCATGTATTAGGCACTAAAATTAACCTCTAATGTGAAAAACTCAAAATCACCACCATAATGCACTCGAGGGATGATATTCACTACTAATTTCCTATGTGGTTGTTGTGGCCCCATGCACGACCCATGAGCTCCACAGAAAAATGTTATGGCTCAAGACCTTGACTTTCAACCCTAAAACATTTTATGATTCTAAATACGATCAATGGTTTGCTAAAGCTTGTAAGAAACACCATATCTCACTCATATTCCAAACATTCCCTTTGTAGAATGTGTGTGCTGGTCCGAGGTCCCTTGTATGGACCATGAGATCCAAAGACAAATTCATGGGTCAATAACTTCTATTTTTGTATCAACCCTAACTTGGACACCAAGAAGAATCCCCATTATACGATCATATATCATTGACATGATGAAGATTCCATTTGTAAGGTATGTGTGATGGTGGAACATTGAAGGAATGGTTAAATCTTTAATGAAAGTGTTAGAACTAATTAAGATGCCATTTAAGGAGTAATACCAAAATAATAATACTAATAATAAAATTTCATTTTATAAATACTTATGTGAATACAATGGAGTGTTCAGGCCCCTATTTTTATTTCCCTCAATTAGACCTATATTTCTTCCCTTCAAAGGCACTGAACTCTCTTTCTCCTTACTTTATCAAGTTTTCCTTACTTACCATAAGTCGCTTAGGGAAAACCTCAAGGCGAGTTAAAACCTCCAACTGATCGGTCAAACCCGACCATACTTACTGAGATGCCAACCAGAGAATGATTAACTTGCCTGATATGATAGTAAGTCATCCAACCAAGCAGGTGTCTTTCCTTGCAATATGATTTGGATGATTGTTTGCAATATTGGAGTCTTTAATAATTATTTCTGATGGATAATACCTCCAACTCGTGTAACAGAAGAGACTGTCACTATTAAGTGAATTGAAGCTATAGCAGCGTTACCCTATGAAGGGTCTCTCATTTGTTGATAGACAAACATTTTGAAGGCCATCTACAACACTTTAATTCATCACTTGGTGACAAAGTAACTATGGTGGAGATGATATATCTGTAGCAGCCATTTATGGGAACACAAAGTTATTTAGTCAGTCACTTCAATGCTTTATTCCCAGGCATGTTAACTCTCTCAAATTTGATAAGTTCAGATTTGATTTCGCTTAATGCATTTGATGTCATGAATGAGTTGTTAATGTAAAATATCAGTTCATGGTGTCTTTCTCCCAAAACATGATAAGTGACAGTCACTTACAATAATAGTGTGTAAATGTTCATGGTGTCTTTCTCCAAAAACATGATATGGATATGATTTGATAATGATAAGACTATATCATCCATTCTTGTGAGGTAGTAGGGCTCCTTGCTCATTATTATTGCAATTATATTGATGATGACTGTGACGACGACAATGATGTTGATTTATTGTATGATGATCATGACGATGTGGATGTCAATGATTATTATGCATGTGGTATCACTTTTGGATCCTAATTGATTCTAATGGCACCCAAATTTTTGTAATGACATCTAAACAATCCTTATATTATCATCAAAATGACTGTAACCACGTATAAATGACCTTAACAATTACGTGAAATTAATCCTAATGTCAATGTGTGATTAAGAACACTAATGGCATATGAGGGACCATAATGTGAATGATGGCGATGATTTTGTTGATGATGTACTTAATGGTGACGATTATGATTGTTAAGATGATGTTGATGTACCATATGGCATTGATGATGATGATGATTATGAAAACCTTGATGTCCACGATGATGATGCATGTCATAATACTTCTAGATACTGTAGGAATTGAGATATTGGAGCTAATAACAAGTAATAGAGGTTGTGATGTATTGACAATAAAAATATTGTTATCCATTGGGTTTTACATTAACTGATATGGCCATTGGGTTTAGTAGTTCCCCCACCCTTAACCCCCCAAACCTCCTACACACACCTTGCAAAGAGGGAGTACAATACCATTTATCTCCATTCCTTTCCATGAAAATCTACATTTTAATTGCCAACCCGAATTTGGATAAATTATCCGTTTAAAAATGATTTATGGGTATTAAACATGAATGTCACGAGATCCCACAATGGCTCCCTGAACATTCATTCATTCTTCACATCAACTAAGAGAACAAGTTGGTTGGCTCATTCATCTCTCAGAATCATAACTGAATTGGTTGTCAATGTGGGATCCAAAGTTTTGGTTTTCTTTATTCTTGTTAAGAATAAAGACACGAGGGAAATGGAGTGGTTTTTTTTGGATAATGGGAAGAACCCCGATGACTAGCAGGTCTTCCATTTGGTAAGTTACCACAAACCAGGGGCATCTAAGACATAAAAATCACCTGGGGATCACACCCGTCTTGGACCCCACCAACACTTAACATGGTTGGATTTTTGGAATTTGTGGGATTTGAACCGACGACCTTTCCTCTTAGGGGGTGTCTTAACCATACCTCACCACCAACATTTCTACATCTCATGGATAGGACAATGGAGTGGGTTACATAGAAAAAGAATTCACATTATTATCCATATTTCAGATATTTTCAGAAATTTAATTAGGAGGGTAAGAACATATGGATAATAACAACATGGAAATAGTTGGAGGATATGGTGGGGTGGGAGTGGGGCCACATACCCTTTGCTACGTTTGCATGGTGGTTAAATATCCCATGCATTGTCCATGAGTATTAGTGGTAAACATTATGGCTCAATACCTTCAATTTTAACCTCTGCCTATGGAATGATCCCCAAGTATCATGATTAGTTTTATCAGCCTTACATTTCCACCAAATCACACTTGTAGGAAATAATCTCTTATGAAGTACATGTGTGATGATTGGAGCTTCAGAAATTTCCTATAAACCCCAATGATAAGCTTTATGTCCTCATAGGTACCCTATATTTCATCCTTAAACCATGTTCCAAGAGAGCACACAAAATATGAGATCTAATTGACAAACCAAAACCTAAGAAAACCACACAAATATTTTCATATATATAGTAATAATAATAATAAATAACTAGAAAATGGAAACATAAAACAAAAATTCAAAACATTCAAAACACTTTCCTCACTTACCTCTTATGCACTTCCAATCAGGCACATCGCCTTCGATCAGGGACATGCATAGACCCATTACTTAGGCACGTGCGTTCAAAAACATATTCAAAGACATCGGATATGAACTCCCAATAGAGCCTTGAGGATGTGATTCCTCATGTATCTTGTTGTTTCTCTTAGCTTACTAGGATTTTGAACTTGTGGAATCAACCTATTGCCAATGCCAAGTCTAAGGTTAGTTGAGAACCACTTTCCACATGTCATTATAAATCGAATTTCATAACATATTTCAAAACTTGTTGTTTGGTTTCCTCCTCATAAGTGAAGGATTCAGAGTCAATGGCATGGCTTATCTGAGATATAAAACTGGAGAAACCTTGAAGCCTCACAATATGCTTCTTAAAGAGATCAAGTGAATACTCCCTGGCCTCCTCCCTTTTCTCATCTTAACGAGATGACTCATGGACTTGGGTCACTTCTATATCACTCGGAGGCTCTTTGAATAAATTTCTCAAGGAAGATCACATATTTAGTTTGTAATCCCATTTGTTGGGGTTTGAGGAGCACAGTTGGCTCCCTCTTGATCTTCGAACTTACCATTTGTTCCAATCTAGTAAGAACAAGCCATCAATAACAAATCTCTGGAATATTCTCGTTTGTTGACTCAGTAACATAATAACTATTCTATTGTATTTTTTCAAGTTGGAGTAGACTTCATTGTACAAAAAAACTACTTAGACTATGCCATAACCATATTGGGGCATCCACGTGTAATCAAAGCTTGAGAGATGTAATAATGATAAAGATTGGGCACCTAAGAAAAAATGATACAAAACTCATAAAACATTAACAAAAAAATTCCTACATACCAAACAAGTTAGAAAAGCTAGCATAACCGGGCTTGGGGCATTAAATATTTTTGTTCAACACTTGTCGTGAAATCATACATGTATGTGATGGAGGGGCCTAAGTTAACTGAATCATTGCAACTCATTGCATATTTGAGTCTCAACACTCTGCCTTTTAAATTGAACCAAAATACCAAAAGAAGTTTATTAATGGCTAGATTTGAGAAAGTTCTAGGTGTGAGTAATTAAGGACTTGTGGGTCTAAGTTGTGTTTTGTACCAGTCCCCGATTCAGTGAATCAACAATCACGGGTAGGAATTTCAATTATTTAATGAAAACAATTAATGTTTATAACCTCTATGTCGAAACCATTTTCCATGCTAATGCAGGCCACTACCCTCTTTATTGTCTTACCAAAAGGCATGATAATGATGAAGAAGACCTAAAGTTATGGACTTTACCTTCAAATAATGCCTTGCAATCACATTTGTAAGGAGTGATAAGAAGATCACAAGAATCCAACGTGTCAAATCTCAGTTGATAGTGTTAATCAAAGACTTATATGGTAAATTTAATATAAGACTTACTCATAGTTGTCTCTTACTCCTTGCGTCTTAACACATCTAATATTTTATGGTTGTCTTTGCACCTTGATCCAATTCCTAATATAAGGTGAGGATGTGCATGCATAATAATCCTTAAAGAGAAGAGGATGTAAAGACAAGTAAGGATTTATATGTAAACACAAGGAGGATTTAAAGAGAAGAGGATGTAAAGACAAGTAATTTTTATATGTATTTTGGTAGCGATGAGGACAAAAGTTGTGAGAAACCACAAATGTTTGGAAGGACGGAGGGAGATTACATCACGATCATGCCACCCATCAAATTGAAGGCTATTCTTGAGCCAACAATTTTTTTTTAAATTTTAATTAATAACCATTGTTTCTCCATATCACGTTCCCAAGGAAGCCTCTCTAAAGCAATGCATAAATCGACTTCTGCACACTGTGTGATCCTAGATATATGCCATTATTTGTATTTACATGACATCGAGTGTTCTTTATAGTTGTCGTGAGTCCATGATATTCATGCAAGAAATGAAGTCTTGTAGAGGAGGACTTATCAAACCGACCTTTTAAATTTCATTTTCACAAAAAAAGAGTGGAAATTGGTATTGATGTTCACATAGGTAGTAGGAACAAATATTTGAGCTCCTTTCGGGCCTAGTAGTAGACTAATAGTTGTTCTTTTCTTTTATAGTCGTATTTGTTGACAAAATTTCACACTTTAGATTGCAGCCCCAAGTGACCTGAGAGTCAGAGTCACATTTCGGTGGCCAATGCCTCGTAGTCATCAATCATAAATGACGATCTTACACAACAAAGCAATTAAGTAGTGAGTCCATGACATGATTAAATGATTATGATTGATCATATTTTCAATGTTTTGCATAATGAGTTGAACTTTATAGCATAGGAATTTCAACATCTTTTGGATGGGTAATTTCCAATGTTACCCGTCCCCGCCCTTTTTTTTATGGGTAATTTTAAATTTGCGATTTTTTTATGAGGCCTAAACACATGTATCACTCAGCAAATGGCTTATGTAATGCAAGTCGCGAAGCTCAAGGGATTGTGCAATTCCGGTTGTGGTTTGTTTGTGTTGTGCAATAGCTGAGGCTTCTATCAGGCGAGGGTTTTTAACAAGGCAGCTGAGCCACCAATATTTGAGCTCTCCATCATTGTAATGGCACCGGAATGTAGACCTCACGGCTTTCAAAACCTTCAAAAACGGTAAGATATTTCATCATTTTCATGAATTCGTTCTGGAAGTGCTGGGAAGGGTTCAATTTTGAACGCCAATGGAAATGCATTGGATTTAATATAGATAATGCTAGATTAAATTTTTGGTTTTTTTATGAGGCCTATACACATGTATCACTAAGCAAATGGATTCTGCAACACAGGTCACGAAGCTCAAGGGATTGTGCAATGCCGGTTGTAGTTTGTTTGTCTTGTGTAACAGCTGAGGCTTCTATCAGGCGAGGGTTTTCAACAAGCCAACTGGGCCACCAACATTTTAGCTCTCCACCATCGCAACGGCACCCGAATGTAGACCCCGTGACTTTCAAAACCTTCAAAAATGGTAAGAGCTTTCATCATTTTCATGAATTCGTTATGTCTGGAAGGGCTAGGAATGTTTTTCCGATGGGACAAACTACAACCAGGGTTCACGCATAACACTTTAATGTATAACAAGCTTACCAATATTCTTGCTCACTCTAAGGACTTTGAAACCCAACAGAAGATTTTAGCAGAGATGCTACCTCCACTTCCCAATTATTCTGTGAAAACATTTTCCTTTGTCGCCGCCTGGCATGATGATTCGGATATGCTGAATAGATGAAGATCCTACTGCATGAATAATATGGAGAGTAGGATGACCAAGTTTGGAAGGAACCTTATCTATATATATCATATTAATGTCTAGTCCATAATCTATCAGGGTGGGAAAGATAAAATCTATGATTTTCAATCCTGATTCCGAGAGAGACAATATCTTTGGTGCACAATTGAATTTACTCTGAAAGTATCAAAATCAGAAATTTTAGGGCCTCTTATGTCAATGAATTTTGAACCTTAATCTCTTGGCTCTTGCTCCTCTATTTCTTCTTCTTGTTTTGTTGTGCCTTCACATGGAATGTGGGAAAAGAGTGCAGGTTTATCCTCGAGATCAGAATTGCAGGCCAGCTCGATTAGGCTATGTTTATAGATTTTTTATTACCATTGATGGAGAAGAATGATAGTGGTGACGAGGAGGATATATTTTCTGGTAGTAGAAGCAATTCCAAAAATCCACAAGATGAAGAAATTTGTGTTATGGATACTTCACCTGAGGTGGACAACATACAACATATAGTTTCTTTGTTTATTTCTCTGCAAACAGATGCAAGGGATGATTCTAATTACAGTACTCTTTACAGTGAAGGGAACGCCAGTTCTCATAGCTCCTCAAGCAATAATCCCTCGGTTATATGCAATGTGACCAAAATATGGGACGAATATCTTACAGAAATTGCAGTTTATGCATGGCTTTCCCAAGCTAAATACCTGGATTTCATGGAAACTGTACCATCATTCAGTAGGCCTGCTCATGATCAGATCTACAAATCCATTCACATTTACCTCAAGGTTGGCCTAATTAAACTTTTAGCAAGTGCTCTTCTTTTAGTAAATATAATTGAATTCAACTTTTAGAGAGTGCTCTTCCTTTAGTAATGTAATTGATTTAGTTAATATTAGTAAAATACATAATTAATTGTTGACAGGGGGAGTATAGTTAGTTTCAATGGGATGGTGTATTGGTTAGTCCGGAAGTATGTAAGCAGAATTATGTTTTATAATGACGGAAGACAGTTCAACTTTTACCTTTTTCCAAGTTAAACCAGATTTTAAAAACACCTTCTTTTTTTTTCTTTAAAGAGAAAAGTTGAAATGTGTTGTTAATATGCTTCTTGAAGCTTGACTTTTTGAAAGTAAGAACTTATTTTTCCATGTGTATACAAATGCATCATAGAACTTTTAGGGAGTTCAGGTGTATAGTCAAGGAGGTCATTTTATCCATATAGACACAGATTTGACAAATGAATGTAGCGTGTTTGCATATTTTGATAGTCAGAAAGTGGGGTGTTATTTCAGAAAATTGTTGGTGTATTTCTAAGTTGGAATTTGTTATGGTTTGTAAGTCCTTAAGTCAAAGCTAGTCTCTGTTTTGTGTGAAAATTATGCACAAAAGTCTAGGTTCTTCTTACAATGATAGTGAAACATTAATATAAATACAAAGGTGAAAACGTAGCCTTTTACAACTGACCTAAATGAAAACAATGCCACCTTAAACTAGAATCATACATTTTTAATTGTTTTGCCTCAGGGTTAAGTTATACTACAAGATGTAGTTTCATCAACATGTCTTTGAAATTTGAATGTTTAAATAATGAAACTGAGATGAAGTAAACAAACTAGTTAATCTATATCATTTGACTATCTTGTTGTGTAGAATTGACTATCTTGTTGTGTAGAATTGTTATGGCATTGATGTTAATATGTATTTCAGGTGTATAGTCGAAGAGGTATTCTTATACATATAGACACGGATTTGAGAAATGAATGAGTGTGTTTACACAGATTAGATGGTCAGAAAGTCGGGTGTTATTTGAGGAAATTGTTTTTGTAATTTTAAATTCAGAATTCTTTCCTATTTTGTAAGTCCTCAAGTACATCTAGTTATTATTCTGTTTGAGAAATTAGCATGGAAGTCGAGGTATTTTTTACTCTGATAGTTCATTAATTATATAAATACTGGTAAAAAATAGCCTTATTTCCATTTTCTACAACTAACGTAAATGAAAAATATGCCAACTTACACTAGAAACTTACATTTTCAAATATTTTTCCTTGGGGCTAAGGTGTACTATGAGACACATTTTCCTCAACACATCTTTGAGTGTTTGAATATGGAAATAAGATGCTATAAACAAATCAGGTAAAGGATATATTATATGACTATCTTGTTATTTAGAGGTGTCGTGGCTTCCATGTTAACATACCTTCAACTAAAGTGGACTTTTATAATATTAAAATCTTGTAATATATTTTGTAGCTCATTCAGCACGAAATTTGGGATCTTATGATTTATTGAATTATTTCCAAATGCATGTGATTGTTACCTAAGAGCAGCTATGCCTCATTTGAGCTTGCCTTGTATTTGTAAGATACAATTTGTGAAGTCTGTTAAGCTAGTAGTTTGCACTGTTAGCACCTTTTACCATTTACAAATCACTCTTATAGGTGAATAGGTGTGATATGGAGAAGCGGAAAAAACCGAGATTAAAATATTTATGTCCTTATCATTTATCATGCGGCCATTTGTAAAACTAGCAGGAACATGTCTGTTTGAACCATCATCAAATAATGAGATGAAGTCCAGGGATCAGGATAAATCAGACATAAGAAAATAGGATTCTTTGGACAAGCTTATTAAGCAAACGATGGGAAAGGATTCTCTTTTGTCATTTTCACGGCATGGGGAAAATTTTGTGCAGCTGATGAATTTGCTGCATGCCTTAGATCAACATAGTGGGAACAAGCTTTCAAAAAGCTCAACGACTGAACTTTGAAGGGATTCAATTGATTATTTGCAAGAGAATATAGGTGGTGGCCCCTTTTTAACATAGTTGAATGGTGTAAAGGAGTCAATACACAACAATGTGAAGGAAACAAGATCTGTTGGAAGGGGACTGCAGAACAGTACAAAGTAGATGCCTTCTCTCAAGTTTTCCAAGGTTGTAGTTTCCTTTTCCCAGGTTGCAGTAAAGGTCAAGGGTGAGACTGAAAAATGTATGTCAGTCTCATGTATCGGGTATATTTTGCGTAGTTGTTTTCTAGGTCCTTGTCTTGCGTAGTTGAAATTAGTTCCATTTCTTATCAATTCGTTTTCTGTTACAGATCTTCTTGGATGCCCCTTGTTATCTAAAGTGCAGATGATTAAATGTGAGAAATTATCATGGGATTTCTGTTCTCATCTTAACCATCGAAGGCACATTCGAGTACATCACCGTGTTTTAAATTTTGAAAAGGAGTTTTTTGCTGATCTGATATTTCAATCAGTTACTATCAATTCATGTGTTTTTGCTCATGATTTGTGCTTTGGCCGTGTGTATGAACATTTGAGTGGAAAGTGCCACATGTGTGAAGAGAGAGGCGTTCCCATGCAAGCTAGATGACACCCATGTGAAAGATCATTCTCCCACCTTATTCTTAAGGAACTACACCCACCATCAATTTAAGGAAGTTCATCCACAAGTTTTCTAGCGGTCATGATTTTGGCATTTGTGAGAGAGAATGAAACCATGACTATCTTAGCCATGATGCTCCCACATTTGAGAGTGAAGTGCACCCACAATTTTTAAGGAGGTGAAGGGGTGCATTATTAATTTACCACCTTGAAAAGTATGAAATATATATCATCATAAATGCGAGGACATCATGGGAATCTAGATGATGCTATTCCAATGACGTGTAAAGATAACCAAAATCCTATAATGTTTAGACTACTCTAAAATAAACTAGGTTGCCCTCCAAAATCCTATAATGTTTAGACTACTCTAAAATAAACTAGGTTGCCCTCGCTTATTCCCTTTAAGTAAAACATAAACTTATGCTTGTCATTTCTTGTGAGTTAATGGTATTTATCAATAAAACATATACAATTCAATTTAATATTGAAGAATTATTTTAGTTAAATATGGCACTTTTATTCATTTGACTTATTGGGTGGAAAAAAAAAACAGACCATCCTACAACAACCATGACTAAATCCAATTAATCCATTAAATTTATTTTCCTACAACAACCATGACTAAATCCAATTAATCCATTAAATTTATTTTTTATTTTTAACTCAGGGAATTGGTAAAATGGGGGTGGTACTGGATTGACACGGGGTCCATTCCAATTGGCTGCCATTATACTCCAGGTGTGTCCACAAGCCCACAAGTATGGGGCATGGATAAATGAGGTGAGATTTGAACTTGAGACCTCCTTTAAAACGTTCCTTCATTTACAGGGATCCTTCATTTAAACAGGGCTTGCCAATCTCACAACCCTAACCCTAAACCTGGTCCAATATTAAACACTTTGAATTCTAATAATCCATTTGCTTGGTCCAATATCAAACACTTTGAATACTGATAATCCATTTGCTTTTGGGGTCATACTTTACATTGTAAACATTACATGGCAATGCAAAAAGTAAACTTACAGTGCAAAAAGTCATTTCAAATGTTTGCCAAAGCGGGCATTGAGAAGTGTTTGTCAATTCTTTGTCTTGGAAGGAATTGGTTCTGAATGGATTGAATCCGGAGAAATGGGTTGAGTGAAAATGTAATTGGAGAAAACCTTTTTCTTTCATAGTCTTCCAGCCTATTTCTCCGGGATCAACCATCTCATATAAAATACCACTGAATAGTCTGCTTGACATCTCATTGCCCGCTTCTGCAAACACTTGAAATGAATTTTTGCAAAAGCCTGCCATCTCCGCTCCTAACTTAGAACCATAGAACTATGAGGCTTTAACGTGAATCCGGTCCTTAAGGGAGAATTGGGTTTTCTTTCCCGGACTTTCCTATGCTGTTGTTAAACTAGAAATGCAAAGTGGAAGCAATTTGATTGGATGGAAAATCGATTCAGGTATTAATTTTTTGGCATAAAGATTTCTGGACATAGTGGGGAATTTCGAAGCCTTTAAGGAAGCTGAATATCGACATATGGCCATTGCTCGAAAAGCCTTAAGAGATGGTTGTTCCTTTTATTTTCTCTGTCTACTTCAGAGGCTTCTTGAAAATACGTGACATGTTTCTTAGGCTATGAAATAATTTCTAGACTAATGATTAATATTTTACTGGTTTATTATAAGCATCTTCAACATTAGGATTAAATGCTCCTATAATTCTGTCATTAAAAATAAAGTTGGTTTAGACTGATCACTTCTGATCTCTTAACTAGATTTAGATCTCTCCGTGGTCTGAAGATGCCAATGCCTTTGCATTGATATGTAGTTTATGTTCTGGAACCCATTCATGATTAGCTAAGGCAACGCCATCTTCAACCTGAAGAGTTCTAATTTGTTGGACAATATTAGCTAATAGAATCTGCTGCTCAGTTGTTGTGGGTAGTCCATTTTCCGCACATTAGGAGCGTTATCAGGTGCAAATGAATCAAGAAATGAGTAAAGGGATTGGATGCAGTTTCTTGCACGCAGCAACTACAGCAGGAGGAGGAATATTTAATGAAGGCACATGGACTGACACACGCAAACAATATTTTTTATTTCTTTTTGTCTACACTCGAACTTAAACCAGAATTGTTCAAGTCAATATAACGGCATGGTGACAATCCCTTTACTAGTTGTCTAAACAGGGAACGATTTTTTTTATGTAAGTGGGTTTTTATTATTTTTTCTATACGAATACTAATCTTTATTGAATTTTCAAATGGAATAAAAACACTGTTAAATCTTATAGAGTATGGATATTGATGTTTTTTTTGTGTTATTTGATTTAATTTTTTTTATAAAATCACCTAATAAATTACAACAAAAATTACAAATTTTATGAATTAAATTCATAAGACTTAACAAAAAGATCAACCTTGAAAGTCAAAATAGATGCTATTAAACTCCATCTCTTTATTCATGGAGACACATATAAATATTGTGTAGTAATTTAACTGGAGTAAGCTATCTAGGACGATATGTACCTGGGCCCACCCAAAGCCATTCAGTGATAGCTTATTCGGTTAACCTTTTGTGAAGACAAATTTGTTTATTTACTCAACTATAAATTGCAACTAAGAATTTTTCAAAGGGATTGGATAGGGATTGGATAGTGAAGGTATCATTTCGTTTAAAACCAAAGGGATTGGATAGTGGAGGTATCATTTCGTTTAAAACCAAATATCTATATAACTAATTATTATAGACAGGAGATTTGAAGTCATAGTCTTTTATTTACAACTTATCATTCAAACCCTGTGAGCTACAAACATATCAATTCCAAATCGATATTCCCTTTCTTGCAGCTAAAATTCAAGCTTTTTTCATATATATAAGCCTAGTTGTTATTATAAGATTTGTGTATCAAACTACATCAAGATTTCTTTATAAAAAATAGATTCATCTACATCAAAAATATAATAGGAAGAACAATAATTCTAGGCACATTATCGATCTAAATACTGTCCATTATACATTACAACACAGATCTGACTACGGCCAAAAAGCATTGTATTGCATTTATCTGAGATCACCCAAAACAAAAACAGAAAGAATGATACATTTTGGTTTGGGTGATCTCAGATAAATGCAATACAATGTTTTCTGGCCGTAGTCAGATCTGTGCTGTAATGTATAATGGACGTTATTTAGATAGATAATGTGCATATAATTATTCTTCTCCTTGCTATATTTTTTATGTAGACTAATCCATTTCTTATAAAGAAATATTGATGTAGTTCGATACATGAATCTTATAATAACAACCAGGCAACCAGGCTTATATATGAAAAAAACTTGAGTTTTAGCTGTAGGCAAAGGAATGTTGATTTGGAATTGATATGTTTATTAGTGTAGCTCACGGGGTTTGAATGATAAATGATTATTTTTAAATAAAAGATTATGACTTCAAATCTCCAAAAGATAGTAATTAGTTATATAGATGGAATTGAAATTTTCATTATTCAAATTTTTTTAAGAATTTTTTGATTCCAATTTATAGTTAAGTAAAAGTAGGAGAAGAAACAAAATAAAGTAAATCTTTGTTTTACACAAAGTTAAGAGAGTAAACTATCACTATACGACTGTTGGATAAGCTCCCATGCTAGATTGTACTGATTCCAACAACATACGAACTATAGTGTCGTTGTACAACCTTGAAAAGCGCAAGCACGGAAAACTTTCTGATATGGACCGACTTGTCCCAATTGGATTGTAATTTGACGGGCATATGGTCGTCACGAGTCATTTTACACATCAAAATATTGTTAAAAAATTTGCAATGACGTATTTTTGAATGTTAGTTACTTTTCCAAATTATTATTATTTTTTATTAAGAATGAATGTTATGGTATGTTTTCAAATTTTTATTATTTTTTATTAATAAATTTGTTAAAATATGTGTACCTAGATATACTAGGTAACATGTTATTATATATATTAAAACAGATTAAAACTTTTTCACTTGATTGAAGAGTAGGACCCGGGTTTATGTTTAATGGAGATGGATAAAACACTTAAAATTGGAAAATATATATATATGCTTTTACATTTACTTAGCAAAATCCTAAGTATTACTGCTGTTAGTTTTAGTATACTTTTCTTGTTGGTTAAGATAGGTTTCCTAAGATAGCATGACCCTAAATATGTTAGTTTTAATTTTTTTATTCCTAGTTCCATGTTTACCAACTCTAAGGTATAAGAATTTGTATTAAACATATTTTATAAA
>LPNX010928003.1:260433-295612 GCA_001517045.1 Pseudotsuga menziesii
TGCAATTTCAAGTTACAAAATAGTATTTGAACATTCTCTTCTTCACAATATTATCACACAAAATTGTTTTGTGAATCAAGCATCTCAACCACAAGTTTCTAAGTTTTGCTTGCAGCATGGTATACATTGAAGAGCAAGAAATAAAGAATGAAGTGAGCAAGAAAGAATCCATTAATTGAGCAAGGAGCCACATAGAGCATCTCCACCATTGTTTTCCTTGCAATTGAGGAGCTAGCAAAGGCAACATTAACTTGGTCACTCTTGTGGAGTACGTAGACATAATTGAGCAAGAAAGAAACCAAGTTTGGAGAATTTCCCATTGAGGAGCACCATACAACATTTCTACTATTGTTTTCCTTGCAATTGAGGAGCTAGCAAAGGAAATGTATTCTTCCCAATCTCACAATTGCTCAAGATATTTACCAACCTTGGGGAATTTCCCATTGAGGAGCACCATAGAGCATCTCTACCATTGTTTTTATTGGAATTGAGGAGCTAGCAAAGGCAACATTCTTCCCAATCTCCCCCCTATATTTAGTATCTAGACACAATTGAGCAAGAAAGAAACCAAGCCCTATGTAGTTTCCCATTGAGGAGCTAGAAAAGGAAACCATATATATCATTGATCATTGTGGTCAAGGGAAACTCACACAATCGAGCAAGAAAATCAACAAGGAAACAGATACCCAATGAAATCCTAGAAAAAATTAGAGAGAAGAAAAGAAATGACATGACCAATTGAAGACGCTCTATGGACACTCAACCAATTTCGATTGTTGAGGATGCCACAATTCTTCCTAGCAATCCACATCAAGAAAGACAAAAGCATTCACTCGAGGGGTCTTCGGTCACCATATTAGTAGAAGAACGAGCATTGCATGGCACTGATCAAGGAGTGAAATTTAGGTGCACATAAAGGCCACCTGAAACCTTTGTAGATTTAATTGAATGTGTGTATACAAGTGACAAAGTTAGATAGACATTGAATGCTGAAGGTATGCTAAAAGAAGACAATTTTGTTCAGACCACTCAAGAGGATTTACAGTTTCCACCATTCGACTGTCAGGAAGACATGGAAGAACATGAAGCTCATGGTCAAACGCCAGACCGACTGGGTGATATGGTACAGGGTGCAATTCCAACCTCCCTACCTCCATTAGCAACTTCACACCGAAGAACTTCAAAACGTATACAAATCAATGAAAGTCTCATTAGTTCGCTTAAAGATACACTGTCTAAACGCAGTATTGCATATCAAGCTAAACATATACTTGTCAACTATTTCGATTCTAAATGTGATGGTGATAAATGTAGATTATTTATATCGTTGTTAAAATCTAGGTCTATGACTGTTGTTAGGAAAAACTTAAGGATAAAGATGATAAATAGTTCTGAACCAAGTTCTTTTGTTGTCAGAAGTTGGGTAGATGCATTTAATAATATTGGAAAGAAATCTCATTCAAAGGATTGCAATGTAGCTCGCCGTGTGTTGTCACAATCGATCATGAACAAAAGCACTAGGGCCCTTCACCTTCTTAATCCTACATCCAAACTTGTAGGATTGGATATCAAAGCACTCCATAGGTATTTTTCTAGAAGAGAACAGCTTGAATCTAGTGAAACAGATGTCTGGTCCTTCGTTGGCAAGTTTCCACACTTCGATGGTAAAGGGATTGGTGCAAGAGTTTTGGAGTAACAATAGTAGACCTTCATCCAACCAAAAAGATGTACTAAAATTGAGAATGGGTTCAAGTGACCATGAGGCCCACATCAAACATTTTATTGACATGACACAAACATAATTATATGAGAGGTTTAGGCATGAACATAATGAACTTAACATTGGCCAAAGATCCTTTGAGAAATGAAAACCATGGTATGTTAAAATAAACACAACTCATAACACATGTTGTTGTCGATATCACATTGAGTACGCTTATTATTATGATACATATATACATATTTTGCGTGTTTTGCGTAACACTCTTGTGCAGGAATGCTCAACTACATTGCCACTAACATCATCTACATATTTTATCCATAGCATCTTATGTAGAAGGACAGAAGGTTGCACATTTTATCAAAGGCCTTGCATAGATGGGACATGCCCAAGGTCTGGTGGAATGGAATTTTTGGACAAATGCATACATGCCACCAATGAGCATGAACTTGGGAGACATGAAGTGAACTTGAAGTCATTCAAATATGTCACGTATGATATCAATGGAGGGAATGAAAGGAAAAAAATACAATTGGTCACCTCTCAGGTTAGCAACGAGTTCCTGAATAGTATTTTTTCCTATTGATATCTATTGCTACTTCATATATGTAACAACCTATTGATATGTACATCTTTATTGTTCATCTACCAAGTACTGGTATGCAACTTCATGGAGGAATTCTTTGAAAAGACACATAGTATGTAAAGCATGTACATGTGGATCATTGGCAAGATGAGCAGTTTAGAGCGTGCAGGGATACATTTCCTACTGGAACTATATTATCAATGGTCAATTTTGCAGAAAACTACACTCTTCAACCACAAAACGATATTCAGAGTCAATATTATCACTCAGATCAGGTTAGCATAATGGTCCATATCACCTATCGACATGGGGCAGATAGTATTGAAGAGAATAGGGTTATATTGAAGGAGTATCACTTTTACATAAGTGATGACAGGTGTCATGACTTGACTTTTGTACAACATAGCTTTCAATTGTTCTACAAACACTTGGAGGATAACAATATATAGATGGAACAACATTGGATTTCGTTTGATGGTTGTGCGGGGCAATTAAAAAATTCCCGTGTCTTCCAATGGTTGTGTATTCTCCACAAGACGCACAAGGTGCCACATATTTGGAACTATTTTGAGACTGGACATGGAAAAGGGGAACATGATGGAACAGGTGCAACCATCAAGACTGCATTACATAGGCAAGAAATGAAATTCACAACTATTTCGCTCATCCGAGATGCAAAGACCATTTTTGCATGGTGTTCTTTAGTGATGGGGCAGGGAGCTAGAAGGCAAGAAGACCAATCATCTCAAAAAGCACATGTACATAGATATTTTTGGGAGGTGGTTGATGTAGATCGATCACACCTATATGAGTGCAAGACCATCCAAGGAACTCATGCATTCCATTCAGTTAGGACGTCAGACAATGCTATAGTTGAAATGTGGACAAGAAAACTCTCTTGTTTTTGTTATCCATGTAGTAGTGGTGAATGGGACAACTGTGAATCCATAGATTGGGCTGATAGTTGGGATCGTGTATCACTCCCCATTGGCCGACAAATAACTTCAAAATTATCCTAGTTGGAGGAAGGCCAGTTGAGTATTTCACATGACTATGACCACATTTTAGATCTCATACAGCCAAGTTCGACTATTATGTTGATCACTTTGAAATGTTTAATGACTAGTTGTGTTTAGTTAGCTAAATCCTAGGTATGCACTTTATTTTATGCAGGGCACATATACGAAGTGGTTTCCCTGAGAGACAATGAATGGCACACTGACTACTGGTTGGCACTTTGCTTTGATGGGAAGCAGACCCTCATTGTATCATTAAGCGACACCAAGGGAAATAATTTTCCAATTGGATCAATGGTTATCAAAGGGGAATATTTGACATAGGTTTCCCACACATGAAAGAAAAAAGGTTATGTATTTGAATATTATAGACCAGGTCAAATTGTATACCATTATACAAACTTATTTATTGGCACAAACCTCTATCTGCAAACAATGCCAAACAAGAACTCATCAAAGTCACGATACTTGTTGCCTTACTCCGAGCACAAGAGGATAAAGGTTACCATTTCTATTAGAGGTGATCCCAATGGTCTAGTCAAATGACCATAGGTAGGTAGTCAGGTATGTGGTAGTCATATATTTTGGTTTCATGGTCTCATTGATTATTTGTAGTTTGATACATTGAGCGCTTGATATATTGATAAATTCAATAGACTTCTACAATGGATTTGTTGTATTATATTGATACTTACATGACTCATGCCTTATAGCCCAAGACCATTATCTACCACTCTATCTATGATATGTCTATTGCATTTTCCTTGAATCTTGAAGTTGATCCTATAAGGACATTTCCTTGAATATTGAAGTTGATCCTATAAGGACATCTCCTTGAATCCAATAATTATCTCCTTCACTCCGATAATTTGTTTCTCCCAGATAGGAATTCAACAGGTGTCTCTGAAAGCTTGTAGGAGGTGGGATTCAACATGCGATAGAATGATGGTAGTTTCTCGGATCGATGAACCATTGGTTCTATTGGATTCAGGACATTGGGATAGTGCTAGGGAGGCCCTCTAATCTAGTTCCATGTATAAGAAACCATTTTTTTGGTCAATTTTGGAAACTGGGGTTTTCCTTAGTAAGTGAATGTGAAATATTTGCACATGGGGGTCAAATTTCCATATTGCTTGACTGTGAAGGTGTGGCTAGCATTCCCACATAACACATTCCTAAACACGTTTGTACGAACCACCAGAAGCTGTTTTTGATGCATGGTTTCCATTCTATGCCCTGTGTAGGGGTTCAACAGCTGTCCCTGAAATCCTGTAGGAGGTGCGATTCAACGTGCCATAGAATCATTACTGTTGCTTGGATCGACTAACCGTTGGCTCTGTTTGATTCAGGACATTGGGATAGTTCTAGGGTGGTCCTCTAATCTAGTTCCATGGACAAGAGACCATTGTTTTGGTCAATTTTGGAAACTAGGGTTTTGCTCAGTAAGTGAATGTGAAATATTTGCACATGGGGGTCAAATTCGCATATTGCTCGACCGTAAAGGTGTGGCTATCATTCCCACATAACACATGCCTAAACATACTTGCACAACCCACCGAAAGCCCTTTTTTATGCATAGTTTCCATTCTATGCCCCGGGTAGGGATTCAACAGGTATCCTTGAAAGCCTATAGGCAGTGGGATTCAACGTGCCATAGAATCATGAACATTGCTCGGATCGACGAACCATTGTCTCTTTTGGATTCAGGACATCGATATTGTGCTAGGGTGGCCCTCTAATCTAGTTCCATGGATAAGAGACCATTTTTTTGGTCAATTTTGGAAACTAGGGTTTTTCTCAGTGAGTGAGTGTGAAATTTTTGCACATGGGGGTCAAATTCACATATTGCTCGACCATGAAGGTGTGGATATCATTCCCACATAACACATGCCTAAACACACTTGCACAACCCACCAGAAGCCCTTTTTATGCATGATTTCCATTCTATTTCGCGAGTAGGGATTCAACAGGTGTCCCTAAAATCCTGTAGGAGGTGGGATTCAATGTGCCATAGAATCATGACCATTTCTTGGATCGACAAAGAATCATCTCTATTGGATTCAGGACATTGGGATAGTGCTAGGGTGGCTCTCTAATCTAGGTCCATAGACAAGGGATCATTTTTTCGGTCAATTTTTGAAACTAGGGTTTTGCTCAGTATGTGAATGTCCAATTTCTGCACATAGGGGTCGGCTTTGCAAATTCCTTGACTGTGAACATGTGGCTAGTGTTCCCACATGCAACCTACCTAAACATGTTTTCATGACCCACCGAAAGCCATTTTTGATGCATGGTTTCCACTCTATGCCCCGGTTAGGGATTCAACAGGCGTCCCTAAAAGCTTGTAGGAGGTGGGATTCAATGTTCCATAGATTGATGATCGTTGCTCGGATCGATGAACCGTCAGCTCCGTTGGATTCCATACATCGAGATAGTGCTAGAGTGGCCCTCTACTCTACGTCCATGGAAAAGGGATCATTTTTGTTGTCAATTTTGGAAACTAGGGTTTTGCTCAGTAAGTGAACGTGAAATTGTTGCACATAAAGGTCAGCTTGAAGGTCATTGTAGATCTTTCCCTCATCCAAAATATGTGAGCATTTGTACAATGAAATGCAAGAGGAGACAATTCCATTACATTAGTAACCACTCTATGGAACATGTTTATGTTTAGAAACAAGTGGCCAACCTATTACGCCCTTTTTACAAAATATATATATCTTCATGCTACAAATGCTTTGAATAATACTCCATAAACATGAATTTATAAAAAAAGATTCAGAATAGTACTTCTCTAATCAATTTAAACTATAATAAAATCACACATAACTTTCACCTCTTTCAAAGTTGTTACTTGAGGCCATTCATCAAATGCCATGTACATTAACAAAATGGTAAAATAATGTGCAGGACATACATAATGTGTAGGATATAGTCATAACCATTATTTTGAATCAACCTTATAATACTTGGATACTTTTAGGTTTGATATGTATCCCATGTATTCGTTAGATGAGATACATCGTGCCAAACACTAACTTTATTTATGTATACCACACAGGTGCATCACTTAGGTGTGTCAACTTCATGCATCCTTTAAAAGTTTGTTAGGTTGTTATGTGGGTAAGGTGCTTTTGTATTCCAGCAAGTTGGATCAGTTGCTTAGCCATGCTGGGTGCTTATGTGTATTAGGTATGTTCCATCTTTGTGAATACAATTTGACATTGTTAATATAACATTGTATATGCAATTGGATCGTGGTAAAAAACAATTAAAATGTACATTTTTGTCATTACATAATATTGTAATTGTGCATTGTTCTCAAATTTATAACTGATATCTCCATGCAATCGTAAAATCTATAAAAAATTGCGAACATTACACATAGAAACATTCTTGGCCACACATGTATAATTACACTTGAAAGACTCAACCATGAAGATCTCAAGAGCCTTGATATGAAATATTTTTTATATTATGAAAGTTATAATACAAAAATAGAAGGCCTATATATGGCCTGTCAATGTACATGTATCAAAAACATATTTGATGTACATGTGCAAACAAAATTACATCTGTCTTGGACCGCGCCCCTACACTCTAACTTCGGATTGCACATAAAAATACATATTTGTCCTCGACTAACACATCAAAAATCTAACTTTCTCTTATTTTTCCCAGGCCCTGATGCTTTTTGGCTCTGTCTACGACCACTGTGCATCTCTGGCGACTGCAAATCAATGACAATATTTCTTGATAAGGTAATTGAACTAGTACTGTCCATCAATAACAAATTTTGAAAATTTAAAATATGACTCAATTGTAAATAAAACAAAGACTCACTACATTCGTCAGGGGTATAGGTGCCTTTGGTGTCGAGAGTATAGGTGACTCTGGTGTCCTCCTCCTTACAGAGAGCCTCTCTGCAATGCTTCTCTGCGAATAAAAAAAAATATGTCAATTATCTCAATAATTATCAACATGTACATGAATGAGAAAGTACTAATAAATTATGTAAAAAAAGAACATTTCACGAAAAAAATCATTTGTAGGGGATTACGCTGGTACTCTTCAGTAGTAAGAGGATCCATAGGTTGCACATCAACCTCAGTTGTGTGCACTAATGGACCAGGGTGTGGCTACATTCACCAAATGATTAAATAGTTAGATCTTGTGCATGTCCATAAACAATACAAATGAAATGTACAATTACAAATATTCAAGTAGATGTACGTCAGTGTGACTTATCCCTATTGTAGATGCAGCATTGACCACAGCATCAACAATCCAACTAAGGTTTGGAACGGATGACTCTACATCCTAATGCTATAAACATGCCAAAATAACATTAAGAAAAACCACTTGTGAAGTGAATTCATAGCTAACCAACAACTTCCATTGGAAGTGTGTAAATTACTATGGGATGAGTAGGTTGATCCTCATGCACACCCACTCTGTTCAAGGAAGAGGGTCATCTAGTGTAAATAACCACCTTATCTTTGTTTGGACTACGGGGAGATCCAAACCAAAGAGGCGATGCAGGGATCTGCGATGATGTCTGCAATCATAAAGTGTTACCATAGTTAGACATGGATTTGAATGGATGGAATAATATGTACTAAAAAACTAACATGTAGTAATATACTTACCCCTGCCTAGGACATATCTCCCCCATGGGAGTGAACCCTTCCATCAATTTCTTGCCCCTCTTCAGATGCTAATAACATTTGCAAGTTTAAAAATTATAAATATTACGAACTATAAAGGAGTGTATAGTAAGAAATTTAAATAATTCGAACAAGATTCAATCATAACCCATGTAATTACATTCTTCAAGTAATTGTAATTTCTACCTTGGACTATGTGGTTGGTATCAATGTCTCCAGCATCATGTTCTAAGTGGGGTTCCTGCAACTTCAAAAATTGTAAATATTATAAAATTTAATAAATTAATCAAGACTAACACATGCATTAACAAAAGTATATGTAATAGCAAAATGACAAGTGTTTAAATATTACCTCACTGGTGGTTGTTTGGACCTCGGGTATAACCACACCAGGTGGAGTACCACTCCAATGAGAGGCATCAATCTCCTGCAAGAGTAAATATTTCATATATTATGAATATTTTAATGTGTTACATATAGTATGGAAAAATTAAAAATTGAACGATAACAGAGTTTTAAAACAATGTCCTTACCTGACCACCAGTCATCATAGTGGTACCATGTCTTGGTCCAATACCATAACAGGGTCCCCCACACGATGTGCAGACATGTGGCTCGCTCTGAGGCACATGGGATGTCAGTATATCCCCACCAATAGATGTCCCTCCACCACTAGAAGCTGGTGGTTGTACACCAGCAGAGGAAGAGGGCGCTCTCTGGTCAATAGTGGTCATGTGTCAAGAGACCATCTCAGCTAGAGTAAAAAATTCCTCCTGTGTCTAGGCAACCATGTCATGTGTAGGAGGGATGTCTACCCTCGGTATCTAGGCATGGGGTTCAGGTATCTATGGATCGGCATCTCTATGCCTAGCATGGGGTTGGTGTTGGGGCATCCCACTACCAACTCCCTGGAAGCCCAACATGTCAAAATAGTTGACATGTTTTCCCATCACAAACTCTGCATACAATTTTCGGAAGAAGTACATCGGTACTTCCCTATTGTTATGAGGGGGAATGTCAAAAACCATGTACCACCTATCCATCCAATTATCTCTAATGGGTGGAAAGGTGCACCACTCAATAGAAATATGTGGCCTATTGATCTCCGGAATGTCATCCGTCCCAGGCAGTCTAAACAATGAATAGATGTGTTGTTTTGTTATTTTGAGCCTTTTTACCTCATTGTAACTTAACCCATCAGCATATTGTTGTCTTTTCCTCTCCCTATAAGATGCGATGCTATATAAAGCATCATTATATCTTGCGATCATATCAACAATAGACAACAAAGAATCTGACAAGGAGTGGCAGAGCTCATCTCGACCCCTCCAAGCAGAACCAATCTCTCTCAAATGGGCAATAAAACTTAGTATCTCCCCATTGTTATCCATAGTAGCCATTGCAATCATAAATACAAATAAAATATCATTAGAAATATAAACACATGATATAATGACATATCTAAGCATTCAAAACTATATAACTAATGTATGACAAATAGCAACATATAAACTAAATCAATCATGTAAATTTAAAAATTGATCTTGACTTTTACAATAAAGAATAAACATTTAACATTTTTTCATTTCATATTTATGTCCTGAATTCAAGTATTAATTCCAATTTTTAAGTATGCATGTGTACATAAAGTGTATTGAGTGCATATGTTGATTGTGAAGCTCCTCTAGCTTATTTTAAGGCTTGGATTATAAAGTTTCATCGAAATTGTGAGGTGTTGACTATTGCCTTTGCAAGACCAGCTCCCATATTGTGGGTAGAGGCAACAACTAGACACTAGAATAAGCGGCATAATGTGTTGTTGATGAATAAAATACCAGTATAGGCAACGATTTTGTTAGATATGTAATTATTTGTTGTAGTGTGATGATTTTTGTACTCCAAAGTCTATTTAGCATATTTTTATGGATTTTATGGTTGCAATGGTTCCACTAGATTATATCATGTATGATAGTATGTGATTGGCATGTTTAATCAAATACATCAACCTACCTATGTATCTTCACGTTCATAGAGTCTATTGTTGAACTTTGTTGTCTTGACCTTAACCAAAAAGTACCATTCGTTCAAGATGAAATATTTGTTAAAAGCGTTGGAAGATTCTATACCTTATTTTAACACTTGGATTGGGAAGTTTCATCAAAACTATAAGGTGTTTATTGATGTTCTTGGAAGAGCAACTTTGAGAAGTTTCATCAAAATTAAAAGGTGTTTATTGATGTTCTTGGAAGAGCAACTTCAATATTTTGGATAGAGGCAAGGAATTTACCATGTTTGTTTATGTATTTAAGGGGAATATATGAATTCTACTTGATTTTTTTTTAGTTTTATGCAAGCTTGCAACATAATTGACAAACTTTGCATATTTGTTGATTTTTGTTTGGATTCACAATAGTGAAGTTCGTTTGTTTCTTATGAGTTAATTGCGGTTTTGGTTTACATTGGGCATGTAAATTACTTATGCAAACTTGCAATGTGCTTGACAAACTTTGCATATTTGTGGATTTTGGTATGGATTCACAAGGATCCTTGCGAATATGCATATGGAAATAGTGAAATTTATTTGTTTTTTGAGTTAATTGGGGTTTTGGTTTCCATTGGGCATGGGAATTTTAGGTCTGAATTTTGGTAAATAATAAACATTATTTAATTTTTATGATTAAATTGGGGAATTGGTTTTAATTCTCCAATTACATTGGGATTCTTGTTTCCATTGGCCAATTCCATTGGGGTTTTTGTTTCCGTTGGCCATAATTTAATTTATTTTGGTTTAATTTTTCAATTTAGGCAAAATAAATTGATGAACAAAGAGAAAAAAACATGAAAAGAAATGAGGAAAATACCTCACAAATAGGAGTTTTATCCAAAGGTGGAGATGGATGGCTTTGGCACAACCAAAAACGCATTCACCTAGTCGAGATTTGCTCCAAATTTTTCCAATAGCAGCGCGATGAGGCAAATAAGACACGCTTGGCCTATTTAAAAATAAAAAACATGCTTTCCAAATCACGCCTTTGTTTTAGTGAACAAAATCGCGCACGCGATTTTGTTCAATAAAATGGAGGCGCAATTTGATTAAATAAAATGGAGGCATGATTTGGTTTACTATCCTAATTGCCATGCATGTTGGTAGCCTTGGGACTAGGCTTGGCAGGTTCAGGATTGCTTGGGATGATTTCTGTTTTTTGGATCAAGAGTGATTGAATTCAATCCACCATTGTATCTAAAAGGCCCCTCAACTTCTTGCACACACCAAATTTTCAATTTTTAGTCATTTATTTTAGTCTAGTTTTTATTCGTTAGTTTTCAATTGTACTTCAATCCATTCTAATAGGGGGAACCTCCATTCCCAATTCATCTATTTCCCTTGTAGTCCATCATTTCCACACTTCGGTATCGATGTCCTATTAAAAAGTGTTATGGATATATCATGGACAAAAAGAAATAATTCGTGTTAGTTCCATCATCTCAATTTCAACCTATTTTCATATCTCGAATGCATCAATTTTCCATCCAATTCCAATGTGACAAAGCACCACCTTGCAATCATTCCATGATTTTATAAGGGAACACATATTCATGTTAATACATCACATTAGTATGATAAATCCAAGCCTTGCATCTAGACCTATATTTTCAATGGATATGATTTTGATGTCCCATATTTTTACTAGAGTTTTGAAATATGAATCTCTCCTTATCCCACAAGTTTATTTTCATCTATCTCCATGGATATGATCTCTATGGTTTATCCGAGTTACATTTCATGGCAAAAGAATAATTTGATGGATATAGTTGTGCAGGAGCATCTATATTTGCCACGAAGTCGACCAGGAAGCTCGATCTTATGGATCTTGTATCCTTCCTTCCCTATTTTTCATGCTATGTCACAATTTCTTAGTGTCCTTATTTTCACGGTTAACTGGAGCTCCTTCTCAAGGAGTCTTGTCTCCTGCTTAAAGAGAAGTAACTAATTTTTTGACTATGATGAGACTTCCAAAAATACTATTATGGATTAATATGTTTTAATATGATGCAACACTAGCTTGTTTCGGTCCTTGTAACACCACAACTAAGAAGAAACAACCTTTCTTGAAGGAATTTCTCTTATTCTCAATAGATTCCAATTACCTTTAATGTCCCTAATATATAAGATAAATATTGATGTTGTTTAGGACCAGATGTTGTATGTCAATGATGCTTGATGTCATGTTTGGATCCTTCACTTGAAGATCTAGGAACAATCAATGCACAAGATTCAAGAATTCAATTTGGTTGACTTGAGAGTGTGTCAACACTTATGTGTTGGTTTATCCCACAATACTAAGAGGGGGCCGTGAATCAATATTGACCCTTTATAAATGAAAACACACAATAATCAACAATTAAGACATAGATTCTATCGTGGAAACCTCAAAGAGAAAACCACCAATACAAACTCATTAATAAGATGAATTTTACAAATTTTTTATCTCATACTACAGAAAGGATGCAAGGCACACCTTAAATTTTTTCTGCAACTACAAAATAGGATGATACAACACCCCTATTTTTTCTTCCTTCTTTAACAGACAAGGATGCTACAACACCTTGTTCTCCAGCTATGACTGGAAGGAGGTTTCAACCCCCTATAGACCTCTGGTATGCCCTAGCTCTACTCGGCCACTCTAGTATGATTTTATCAGACTTTGGAATAATTGTAAACATTTCATTTTGGACTCTATCGAACTTACTAACAAAGACATATTAATTATTTACACATTCATACAATGAATACTTGTTACCTATTTCCCACCAACACATTTCTCCATAGCTGTGCTCCTTCATTATAGATCATGACGGTTTACTTACAGACACAATGATTCATCAACTTACCCATTCAATAGTTGCGTAATTTCATTGATAACTTTCAGCAAAGGCACCGTTTCTTTCTTCCCACAACTCAGAATTCATTTCTGTGGCCCTATTTATCATTTTTTGGTGCTTCTGCAATATCCATCTTATTTCTGCAAGATCATCTTCCAGCTTTAATCAGAGCCATTGATCTTATTTCGAAGTCTCTCCGGACCGTTGATCTAATGCATAGATTTCCTCCTTGAAATTGTATTTTCATACCATGGTTTTCTCATCAATGATTCCCCACTGTTTATCTTTGTTAGGCGTTTTCATCACCATTAATGTTCTATTTTTTGGGATGCAGGATGTGAGAACTCAAGTCTTCAAAACTTCAATTTTCTGCTTTCTACGGTCTTCTTTCCGTAGCAATAATTCCGCACTGTTGATCTCATGTGGGCTCTCTCGTGACTGTCGATCTCTAGATTGTGGGATGCGGGAACTCAACTCTTCAAAACTTTGAATTTTTGCTTTCCGTAGTTGCCTTTCTGCAATTGTCTTTCCGCAACAACAATTCTACATCATTGATCTCCTGTGGGCTCTCCCGTGACCATCGATCTGTAGATTGCAGGATGCGAGATGCAATATTTCCTCAAAGCGTGTCTCGACTTTCTGTAATCTTCTTTCCGCGATTTTTCTTCCACACCGTTGATATTTTGCGAAGTCTTTCCCGACTGTCGATATTCCAAATTACAGTTTGTGATTTGCGGGTTGTGGGTTCACAGAATATTTAAACCTTATTTCCGTAGTTCCCTTTCCACATTTTTCTTCAGCACCGTCGATCTCTTTTCACAGACCTAATCTATGCCATTTGATCTTGATCCTTTTCAAAAGTTTTTATTTTTTTCCTAAATGTTGAATCAATATTTTACCACCGAATCTCGTGCGGGATGCATCCTGGCCATCGATTTTAGATCAAATGCAGAGCTCACCATGACTTTGTGGATCTGTACGATTTCTTTGTGGAAATTCTGCAACTGTTTCTAACAGTTTTGAAGACTTATATATACAAATAATTTCATGATGTTGTTGATTATAAGGATTTTATAAACACTCTTGTAGATATAGTTTCTCTGTTCTTTGATTGTTTACATATACTCTGTCTCATGTTCATTTCACTATTCTACAGTTCCACTCTTCCTTTTTCTAACAAGCTTTGTCATTCATACTGCATCTCTATCGGTTATTCCTTTGTCATTTTTAAACATCCTTGACATCAATGACAACTATATACTGAACAATATCCCCCTTTGGCATTGATGGAAACCTCTAACCATTCTCCCCCTTTGACAACAATGACAAAGGAACCTTTCTAACTGATAGCTCCCCCTGTCAACATTTCTTCCCCTAAGATTGAGCTTTCTCCTCTTAGTTCTTTTGTAACATAATTACTCCCATCATTTGTCTAAGACTCTCAAAGGATTCCTTAGGTAGTGGTTTGGTAAAAATGTTAGCAATCTGTTCTTTTGTGTCAATGTATTCTAATTTGACAACTTTTAGAGATACCTATTCTGTTAGATAGTGATACTTGATTGGTATATGTTTTGTTTTAGAATGGATGATAGGATTTTTAAACATATTTATAGCACTAGTGTTATCATAGTTGGTCACTATTGGATGTTCATATTTTACAAGTGGATCTTCTAGGGTTTGTCTCATCCAAAGGACCTAAGAACAACAAGAGGCAGCAACAATGTATTCTTCTTTTGCTGTAGAGAGTGAAATGGAATATTGGTTTTTACTTGACCATGATACTAAACAATTTCCCATAAAGAATTCTGCTCCATTAGTACTTTTTCGACCATCAACACTTCTTGTCCAATCTGCATCAGTGAATGCCTAGGTAAAGTCTTGTCATTTTGGATACCATAAACCAAACTCCATTGTACCTTTACATATTTGAATATCCTTTTTATTGTTTCTACATGTGTTTCTTTAGGAGCTTCTTGGAATCTAGCCACCAATCAAACAGCTTGCATCACATCTGGACTTGTGGCTGTCACATACAACAGACTGCCGATCATGGATCTAAACATGGTATGATCTACTTCCAGAGATTCATCATCATTACTTAACTTGCAACTAGTGACCATATGAGTACCAATAGGTTTGGAATATTCCATTTAAAAAAATTTCAACATATCTTTGATGTACTTAGTTTGAGAGATGAAAATTCCTTCGTCTATTTCGTAGACTTACAATCCCATGAAGAAAGTTAGTTCACCCAACATTGACATTTTGAATTCTTTCTTCATTTCAGAGGAAAAATCTACACTTAGGATTTGAATATTTCTTCCAAATATGATATCATGCACATAGACAACAACAATGATCATATTTTTATCTTCGATCTTTAGATAAAGATTACTTTCCGTAGCTCCTATTTTAAAACCGTGTTGTTTCAAATAACTGTCTAGTCTTGAACACCACACTCTTGGAGCTTGTTTGATACCATAGAGTGTCTTCTTCAGTTTACAGAAATAATGTTTGTTTTCTGACAAGAGAAACCCTTTAGGTCATTCAATATAAACTTCTTCTTCTAGTTTTCCATTCAGAAATTCAGACTTGACATCCATTTGATATACTTCGAAATTTTTATGGCATGGAAGTGCTAAAAACATTTCGACTGCTTCAAGTCGTCCTATAGGAGCATAAGTTTCTTGAAAATTAATACCTTCCACTTGGGCATACCCCTTACAAACCAATCTTCCTGTGTTCCTTATTACTTGCCCATCTTGATTGAACTTGTTTTTAAAAATCCAATTGGTTCCTACAAAGTTCTTATCTTTAGGTCTTGGGACAAGTTCCCAGGTCTCATTTTTCTCAATATGATCTAATTCTTCATTCATGGCTTTGACCCATTCATCACTTTTGCTGGCTTCTGTAAAGTTCTTGGGTTCTATTATTGAGAGTAGGGCTTGTTCAATACTTGGTAGTTTTCTTCTTGTTTTGACTCTAGAATTTTTATCACCCATGATCTATGACTTTGGATGATCCTTTTGTATCCTTCTAGATAGATTTTTAGTGCCAGGTCTAGGGAAGTATTCTTCAGCTTCCTTTGTATCTTCCTCCTCTTTGTATTTTTCTTCATTGTGAATGCTCTTGTCCTTTTGCAATTCTTCTATTGTATCATCCCATGTATTTTAAATACTGTCAAGATTTTTCTCTTTCCTTGGTTTTACCTCATCTACTTTTACATCAGAAATTTCTACAATTTTACGTAACATTTTATTGATTCACCTATATGCCTTTTTGTTGGATGAATATCCTAGAAATATTCCTTCATGAGTCCTAGAGTCAAACTTTCCAAGGTCATCCTCATTTTTTTTTACTTGGAGTTTCCCTCTGTTAAGTGTGTAGACAACTGTGTGTACAACTTCTCTCCAAAATGAATCTAAACATTTTTCTTCATTTAGCATTGTTCTGGTAGCTTCTTGTACTATTCTGTTTTTCCTTTCAACAACCCCATTCTGTTGAGGAGTTTTAGTAGCTAAAAATTGTCTCTTAATTCCATGATCTTCATAGAATTCATTGAATTCATTGGAAGTAAATTCTCCCCCATTATTTGATCTAAGGTAGTTGATTTTCATACCTGACTCATTTTCATTCGTTGCCTTGAATATTTTAAATTTTTGAAAGGATTCGGATTTTTCTTTGAGGAATGCCACCCATGTCATCCTTGTGTAAACATCTATAAGCAACATGAAATAGTGATCTCCTTGGAAGATTTTAGTTTTGGTTGGACCACAAAGGTCTGTGTGTATTATTTCCAGAGGTTTTGAGGTCATATGTTCTTTTATTTTAAAATTGGCTTGGATTTGCTTCCCATGTTGACAATGTCTACACAGAGAGTTTAGAGGAACTATAATTTCAGGAAGATCTCTTATAGCTTCCTTTGTGCTTATTTTGGAAATATTGTCAAAACATAAATGTCCCAACCTTCTATGCCATAACCAAATTTCATCTACCATACTTAAGTAACCTTGGTTTTGATTTTCCGAATTGTATACATTCTTTGTATTTCTCATAGAAATGCCAACAGCCTTTCCTGATTTCTTATTCTTCATTTCACATTTTTTTGAGTCAAAAATAAAAATGTGTCCTTGGTCACATGTTTGACTTTCACTGAGAAGATTAGGCTTGAGGTTTTCAACTAGCAAAAAATTTCTTGCTTTGATCTTGTTGTTGACAAAAGTTGTTCCTTTGCCAATTATTTTGGAGGACATATTATCTCCAAAGGTGACTTTTCCATTATTATATTTTAGTGAAATGAATTTTCTTGGGTCACCGGTCATATGTTTTGAACAACCACTGTCCAAGTGCCATAAGGTTTGGCTTTCAGTTGCATATAAAGCAATCATGGAACTTTTCTTTTCTTCCTTTTCTCTCCAATACTTCTTTTGTTTTGTGATCTGAGATTTGGTTGTAACAGTAATGTTTGTAGGAATGTTTAGTTTACAATATCTTTCCACATGTCCATGGTTATTACATCTATAAAATTCTATGCCATATCATTGGAGCAGTGTAAAAGGATTCTTATTTCCTTTCGACCTGTGACTTGAAGAATTTTTTTTGTGTTCAAAATCCTTTCTTCTCATTCTGTAATCTAAAGATTTATGACAAAAATAATTACAAGAATATAAGTATCCTAAGAAGATCTGTAGATATCTATTTGGTCTCTTGGGTGCTACATTATTTTTATCTTGAGAAATTAAGCCTGCTTTCTTTCTTTCTTCCCTTTTAGTTGGAGTCTTTAGTACTTCAGCATAGCTTTTCTTACTACCTTCTTTATTAGTGATAGGAGAACTCTTTGGATTTTTTTCTTTACCGAACCCCAAACCAGACCTATCACTTGATGGTCTTTGGCTACTCAGAATGTCATCTAAAATTTTTGAGCTATTATCAAACTTTAATTTGATAGACCATTCATCAAGATTTCTCTTGAATTGCATGATCTCTTCTGCAATTATTTCAGACTCTTGTATTCTTTATTTGAACTGTAGGTTTAGATCCTCTTCAACCTTTTGGGCCTCTAGAAGTTGAGCTTCCAACTGGCTGATGATAAGATTTCACTGTCTATTCTTCTTCCTATATTTGTCAAGCTCTTCAAGGGCGCTAAAAAGTTCATCTCTTAGGTCTACTTCTCCTTCTAAATCTGAGTGACTAATTGAATCTTGAGTGTCTATACCCATAAATAAAACTTCAGTTTCATCAACTTCACTTTCATCTGAATATTCTCTATCTTGCATTGTGTAGACAATTTTCTTCTTCCCATATGGTTTTTTCTTGTTTCCTAGTTTACCTCTTTTGAATTTTGAAGTTTCCTTTTATTCATTCTCATCTTGTTTAGTGTAGGTACATTTGGAGGAAAAATGTTGAATCATTCCACAATTAAAACACTTTAAAGGTAATTTCCCCTTGTATTTTCCAGTTCCCCTTTCAATTTTATTGATGAAAAAAGATTCCTCATCATTTGGGTTTTCTGACTGATTTTTTAAAGTGGCTTTAAAAGCTGCTTCTTTTCTTGAAGATCCATTTTGTCTTGTTCTCATTTCGTATGCAGTAATAATTCCATGTAACTCATCCATTGTTACCTTTTTAAGATCCTCTCATTCTTCTAGGGTGGATACTTTTGGGTTATACCTCATTGGTAATGTTATTAGTACCTTTCTTACCACTTCCTTCTCTTTTAATTTTCCTCCAAGCCCTCTGATCACATTAACAACTTCATCTACATGAATCGCATTAACAACTTCATCTACATCAGGAAGCTATTCACCAATATTCTCTTCTTCTTTCATGTTAAGACTTTCAAATTGACCTTTATATGTTTGAAGTTTGGATTCTTTGACCTTAGATTCTCCTTCATAGATTATTTTCAACTTGTCCCAAGTTTGCTTGGAAAATTTGCATTGCATAACTTTAGTAAATACCGATTGTGTTAAACCACTTAATATTGCATTTAGATATTTGGCATTACCTTCATATTCTCCTATTTTAACCGTGTCTTTAGGGTATTGGTTTCCAATTTTAAGTTCTTTTTCAGTTGATGCCCAAACCTTCCATCCCAGGGACATCAGATGACACCTCAATCTAACACTCCAGTAAACATATTCTCTCTGGTAAATAGTGTAGGTTTGTTAGTGGACAATCCTTCTTGTCTATCTATTATTCTTTTAAATAGGATCTTCCTTCCATTGGTTCAGTTGTTTGTGAAGGAACCTGCTCCGATACCAATTGTTGTTTTATCCCACAATACTAAGAGTTGGGGGGGTCAATCAGTATTAACCCTTTATAAATTAAAACACACAATAATCAACAATTAAGACATAGATTTTATCATGGAAACCTCAAAGAGAAAACCACCAATAGAAACTCATTAATAAGGTTATTTTTACAAAATAGTTTATCTACTACTACAGAAAGGATGCAAGGAACACCCTAAGTTTTTCCTGCAGCTACAGACTAGGATTCTACAACACCCCTATGGTTTTCTTCCCACCTTAACAGACAAGGATGCTATGACACCTTGTTCTCTAGCTATGAGTGGAAGGAGGTTTCGACCACTTCCAGGCCTATGGTCTGCCCTAGCGCCACTCTGCCACCCTAGTTTTATTTTCTCAGAATTTGGAATAGTTGTAAACTATTCACTTTGGAATCTATCAAACTTACTAATAGAGACATCTTCATTCCTTACACATTCATACAATAAATACTTGTTACATATTTTACATCAACACATTTCTCTATAGGTGCGCTCCTTTGTTCTAGATCGTGGCTGTTTACTTACAGACACAATGATTCATCAACTTACCCATTCAACAATTGTGGGATGTGGGATGTGATATTTCCTCAAATCGTGTCTTGGCTTTCTGAAATATTCTTTCCACAATTTTTCTTCCACACTTTTGAACTTTTGGAGAGTGTTTCCTGACCATTTATATTTTAGATTGTAGGTTGTGGGTTCACATAATCTTTAAACCTTATTTCCACAATTCCCTTTCTGCATTTTTATTCCACGCTGTCAATCTATTTTTGCGGACCTAATCTCTGTTGTCCAATCTTGATCCTTTGTGGAACCTTATATTTTCTGCCTAATTGTCAGAATTAGTCCTTAACTGTCAGATCTCATGCGAGATGCATCCTCACTGTCGATTTCAGATCGAAAGCAGATCTGACCATGACTTTTGAGATTTGCACTATTTCTTTGCGGAAACTCTGCAACTGTTTCTATCAGTTTTGAAGACTTATATATGTAGAGAATTTCATCATGCTGCTGATTAAAAAGATTTTATAAACACTCTCACATATATATTTTCTCTGTTCTTTGATTGTTTACATATATTCTGTCTCCCATTCAATTCACTTTTCTATAGTTCAACTCTTCATTTGTGTAACAAGCTTTGTCATTCATACTTCATCTCTACTGGTTATTCCTTTGTCATTTGTGAACATCCTTGACATCAATGACAACTATATACTCAACATTATGATCTAGGCCTATTGGCTTGTTTAGTTTTGGAAAGGATCATAAATGGTAGAATAAAGACTATACTGACTATACATAGTAACAGACTATACATAGTTTCTTTGGCTTTAGAGAATGAGACTAATGTTGCTGTTGAGAAAACTAAGTGGCATAATAAGTTGGATGAATCCTATGTAACTTTGTTTATTTATTTCTCCTTATCGTATTTTCCATCTATATGCTTTGACCACTCCAAACCAAGTATGGAGCAAGCTTGAGGCACACTTTGGAGTACAAGATGAGATAAGAGTTCATTAGTTGAAGAATGAGTTATTCTCATTGATTCCAAGTAGTTTCGAATCTACTGAGGTTTTCTTCACCAGATTAAAGGCACTTGTTCTATTTATCAAACAATGTGGGATTGAGAAGAAGGAATATCAATTGATCCTTTCCATCCTATGAAAAATGGGTCTTTAATACTTCATTTTGTGTCAACTTTTCATGCTACTAGGCTTGCTATTTCGAATTGGAAAATGCCTTCTTGGAGTACATTCTTTTATTCACTAACAAAGGAGAAAGATAAATTGATCTATATGGGTGCGATTAGAATATCCAATATAAATGATCATTCCATTATAGGTCAAGTAATTACTAATGCAAATTCAAAATAGAAGCAAATAGTGAAAGAGAATAAGCCAAAGTTAGATAATGAAGATGAAAGATCGAAGCCTACTGATGAAGGATCAATGAAGAAAGTGAAGAAGTAAGGGAGCACATCCAAGTGTTCTTATTGTATTAATGGTTTTAATCCTAAGAATAAATGTTTCAAGAATAATATGGACATCATGTCTGAACTACTTGAGAAGCATAACATTGAAATTCCAAGTGAGTTAGAGAATCCTGTTCAATCCTGAGAAGACTGTCATAGTGCGCAGTCACAAGGTAATATGGACTATCCCTTAAATTCCAGATTTAAATAATTTCACTTTCTGATATATCAAGATCATAAATATCAGTGCATTTCTTGAATAATCCACCTATAAGTATACTAAATTCATCTCCCAATGATTGTTTTTTTTCACTAGATCCTGACTTTTCCTTAAGCAAATATTCCTCAGTCCATTAAAATAATTATAATTATTATTTAGAATCATTTTTTCATGATGAAATGCAATTTATGAAATCATGCATAGCATCATATATACATTTGAATACCCCTAAGACTATACAAATCCCAAGTTCATTAGTTGATTTCTTATTGGTTTCCTATACAGTGTTACTTATATATAATGGTTTCAAGTCTTGTATATTTTTTATTAGTTGGTTATCCATGAAATTAGTAATACTTTGACTTATGTTACACATTTTTGGATATGTTCTAAGAATCTATGCGTCATATATCAAGTCCATCTATCGTTCAACTTTTTACATCCATCAATTTTCCCCACTTACTGATCCTTTTTATACTCTAGCCCCGTATCCTCATGGAGACACTATAGATTTGGTATTTTCTACTACATATTATAATATTTCTGATATCCAAAGTCATTTCAACCTCATTTTATAATTTATAAGTTGCTACAATAGTTTGAAAAGAAGATACATGGTCCATTTCATCGTTTTGCAGCTATACAACTAATTATGTTGAATTTTTTACTCTTTGGGAAGGAGTATGCACATATATCTTTTCCTTTTCAGATTATGTTTGGAGAACAAAGTATGAAAACATCAAGAAGCATTCATATAAAACTCCCACTTCATCAGATGATGAGCCGCAAGGAGTCTCTCCTCTTCTTTCTTGCAGATATTACACTCTAGCGCATGATCATGGAGTCCACAACTTGTTCAACAATTTATTCTATCGGAAGTAGTTCAGCCAAATCATTGATGTGAAGAAGAATATATGTTGCAAACATGTTGTTCAATTTTTTTTCCTTTTCCTTTCTTGAGGGAGGATTTTCCCCTTGTGGTTTTTCCTCTTTCCTCACTTTTCTTAACAAAAATAATTGTAAAGGGTGACTATAGCCTTCTTGCTGGGTCATATATGCATCTATATTTTTTATTATTTCAGATATCCGATCATAAATTCAGGCTTAAAGAGGGTGTTGGAATATTATAATCCTACTACATACTTAGGATAACAAATATTAATAAGTTTTTTGTTAATTTCCACTAGCCTATATAGTTGGAATCCACTTGCACCACTTGGTCAACACTTTCCATATATACCCTTGGATCACCTTTATCCTGATTCTGGATAGATCCTTCCCACTTTATTGATTGCCCATATTAGTATTTGCACCTTCCTACATATTTTGTCTTTATACTTCTTTACTCATTATTTTCATTGGATAAGGTAAATCTAGTCAACTAGGAATCTGTCATCTTTTGTGTCCAATCTATCCTCCAAAGACTTTCTCTCCAGGTTCCATAATTAGCATGTTTTTCCATCACTCGTGACAACTCACTCATGACTTAGCCAATTCGTGAGCTCCTTGAATTATTTGGAAATTTGTTTAGTCACATATGGGGGTTTATCATATTTTAGTAAGTATGCTTTATGAGCTAACATGATTTGTCTTCTAGCAACTCTATTTTCCATTATAAATATGTATTACTACTGTAATAATCATCAGTTCATTTGATCAACAATACTTGTAAATATATAGGATCATTCTCCACTTCTCTTGTATTAAGTGTCATTATTATTCAATCTATTTTCCTTGTGCATGCTTGTGAGAATTATCTTTGTATCTAGATCTATATCTTATGTTTTTTCTTAGAATCAATTCTCTACTTCATTAATAATATAAATTATGTTATTTGTACGCTGCCCTTTTCTTCCTTGGAATACATAATGCCTTCTTCTTTACTTTAATCCTTGAATGCAGCTGTTAAATCCTCAATAGATTCCTCATAAACAACTTGATTTTTCCTTTCCTTCATATAAGGACTTATACTTAGCAAAAACAAGCGATTTCTTTTCAGATGTACTTAAGCTATCAAATTTTTTCTTGGATGTACTTCCATAATCACACAGTGGTTGTCTTCCATATACACTTTGTATCCCTTTTGCAACAAATTCCCAATTCTCATTAGATTATGTTGTAGGACTACTACATAATATACATGAGGCATAGTTATTTTCTCCCCATTTTTTGTTAGAATACCAATGGTGCCTTTTCCAAAAACATTGACTTGGATTTTATTTCCAAGTGTAACCTTAGTTTGAGCTGATTTATCAAAAATACAAAACAAATTTAAATTTATGGTCATATGATTATTGTAGCCTGAATATAAATACCATATGTCATATGGAATTTCTTTTGTAACATTACATTCAACTAGGGATGCACATGCCAAAAACATTGGGTTGGCCAAAGTGCTAGTATTGCTTGACTAGATTTGACCATGCTCGCTTTGGTCATGCTAGTTCTTCCTGAATTCATATGCATAATGCCAAAATTTCTTACAATAATGGAATTGAATCCATGATTTGTTATGTATTTATCCACTTGGTTGAATTGAGTTCTGATTTTTACCTCTACTAGCAACATTTCTAAGAATATTGCTATGCCATCCTCTAGAAAAAATTCTTCCTCTACCTCTATAATTCAACCTTCCCCTTCCTCTCCCATGGATTATAGACGATTGTGTTGAAAATGCATATTCTAATGATGTATTTGATATATTTATTCTATGTTTACATTTGATCACAGAGGCTTGTAGCTATCAATAGTAAATTTGCTCAATTCTTTGTTTTCTTTCAAAGTCACAACTAAAGACTCAAATTTTGAGGGGATACTTCTAAGAACCTTTTCAACAACCTTTCTATCATCTATGGATTCTCCATGGGATTTCATTTTATTAATCAAACTAATAACCCAATTATAAAAGGATTATACTGAATCTTTATCTTTCATTAACAATGTTTCAATATCTCTTCTAGCATTTTGCAATTTATTAATATTTAGTTTGTCCATACCTTGGTACCCAGTTTGTCATGTATCCCAATTATCCTTGGTGGTTATTGTTGTTGCTACTCTTGGGAATATGCTTTCATGCTTTGCTTGGTGTATGCAAAATAGAGATTTTACATATTTCTTCATCTATTCCTTTAAAATATCCTTCTTAGCTTGTGTGAGATATTTTTTCGCTTGTTAGTACATCATACCATATAGTACCATAGACACATTCCACCTAGGACCATAGTCACATTAATTTTAACTTATGTTGCATAGTCCAAACATTGTTTATGATGGCTTCCTAAGTTTATTGGTAGTTTTTACCATTAATTCTACCTAGCACCGACATTTTGGTTAACTAAGAGCATGAGCACCCTCATTAATGACGTTTTGGTCCCTTGTTGCACTCCCACTCCTTAAATCATGGATCTGGCTTGACCAAAGGAATCCATGCATTGTTTTTGAGTGTTTTTTGTATTTTTGGACCATTTATGACTTCCTAGAGAAACTCTCACTCCCCTATGCACTCCACTATGCCTACTTGATCCTTATTGATGACCAAGCATGATTCCCCAATGTTCACATGGCCATTCATGACCATTTGAGGTGGTTTGGGAGCTTATTGGTCTACATAGGGTGGTTTGAGGTCTAATCTAAGCTTGCCACATGTATGACACCAATTTGCTTCCAAAGGATAACTGTTTTCTCCTAGTGTAATATAATAATCTTCCAGACATGTTTACATGTTGGAATGTAATAGAAAAATCTGTTATTCATACCATATCTATGTTTTAATATTGGGATTTCACATGTTGTCAACTTATTTTGTTGTGAGGATTCTCTTAGGTTCTAGATCTTGTTGTGAATCATAATTTAACATGGTATTAGAGATCTTTGGAGATGCAGTTGAACTCAGAGAGTTCATAGGGTTTGAATTGCAATATCGGGTCTCGTCCTATAGATTGAGAGTTTGCATTACAGATTGTTCAAGTTTTCTTTGTCACTCAATGCGCAACAGCAAATGGAGCACTCTCATGTTAGCTTTCTCACTCCATTCAACTATTTTGAGTGGAAGGCCGAGATATTTATCTAGTTGAGATCGATATGTCTCTACAGAGTTACCATGGAGATAGAAAATGAGTAGAACTCAGTTTTTTTTATGTTTAAGTATTTTAACAAATTGGATGAAGCACTTGGTATGTTTTGTCTCGGTATTTCAAGGGATCTCCTATTTCATGTATATAGTATTACAACACCAAATGAAATGTGTCTCAAGCTTGAGTCAATGTCTGGGAATACTGATGAGTTAAGAGGCCACCAACTCGAAAATGAGTTGATCACTTTGAATCCAACTCACTTTGAGAGGATCCAGTATTTCTACACCAAGTTTAAATCCTTTTTTCTTCAATAAAACCAATATGGCATCAAAACGAAGGAAGAGGAGCTGATTTTTCCATAGTTTTGAAGCTAGGGCTTGAATATTCAGTGTTGTTTTGACATTCCACTTAGGGAATCTAATAGTTTGAAATTGGAGAATGTCATCTTTGGTAGAATTCATGGATCTTTTGACTCAAGAACATTATAAGTTGGTTCAATTGGGTACCATCAAATCTCCCAACGATAAAGCCCTTGCTTCAAGTGTTTCAAATTAAACAAAGATAAATAACAACTCCAAGGATTTGAAGTAGCAAGAGAAGAATAAATAGAACGAAAAATCTAGAAATTAGGAGAAACCATGGATTACCTAGGACGGGACAAAAGAGAAGAAGAAGACCCTCTTATTGAAGCAACATATCAAATTCACTTGTTATATGATGAAATATTCTTCACATTGGAGCAATAGGTGAGCATGATCTTGACCCTCTTTGTCCTAGTTGGATGTTCAAGCAATTGAAATTGCATGCAGATTCCATCAAGCGAGCAAGATTAGTTTTTGAATGGATTATTTAAATAGGATTTATGCAAATTATTGAAATTAAGCACTTATAGGTTTTAATTGTATATCTCCACCCATCACTCGCTAACATTTTACTTCTACAATGATAGCAAGCAAATGAACAAAGAAGACAACAACATGTTGCAGATCTTTGAGAGCATACTAGGCTTACACGAATGTTGAATGACAATGTAGGGTTTTGCATTTTTTATAGATATTTTTAGGTCTTACATCCTTTATTTTGATTAATGTAACTGAGTTTTTTGGTTTGTTTTTGTAATGCAGAATATCTTCCAAAATTTGGTTTGTTTTGGTAATGTAGAATATCTAGGAGGTAAAAATTTAGTGTTGTTGGAGATAAAGTCCAGTCCTTGAGATTTAGTAGTTTGTCGACATTGATTTGATAAGGTTGTTTTTTTTAATACATTTTTTCATCTACTAACTCTACGAAGGAATGAAGCCATGTTCTAGAATATTTCAAAGTGAACTTATTGGTTGTAGAGGTGAGGACATCCAACATACTTGAATACATTTGAAACCTCTCTTGGAAAATCTGCTAGTATTGAAATGATGTATGATAATTACATGTTTTTCAAATTCCATATCAGTTGTTGCACCTCAGTTATGTGGCAGAAATATTCAAGCCACTCGGTGTGTCCTTGGGGGCAAGTCTTGAGTCAAGGCTGTCACCTTGTTCTTGACTCCTCCATTTAGGCTCAACTCCTAACAAAGCCAAGGGGGGTAGACCCTATTAACTTACTAAGGCTAATTACTTAGTGTGATGGTGTTATAATGGTTAAGTTGTTTAGGAGTTTTGAAGTTAACCAGTGAAAGAAAAAGATCACAAGATGGAAGATTTAAAGCATATAAGCACAGTAATGACACTCAATATGGATATATAATTGAAAGAAATGATCAAATAAATCACCAGTTCCTTAAATGAAGTTAATAGAGATAATAATGTGCTTGCATGCATTTGAATGAATGTTTTGCAAATGTATCTTAGTAGATTTTAAATTAATGTGGAATATGAATGCATTAAATTAGGTAAAAAGGGGACTCCAGATATACCTGACGGGTACTTGGAGTATGCCCAAAAGTGAACTTTCATGGCTACCCGCAAGGTGTTTTGGTGCTGGAACAGAGTATCGGAGACTATTGTTCATAATGCACCTATCAGGGTGTGATAGAGATCGGTGCCTCGAGGTCACTTTCCAGTTGTTCCCACTCCTTTGGGTATTTTTCCACCGCTTACAGTTTGTTCAAGGCGTTGGATTTTTGCTTGATGGTTTGTCAATTTGGGAGGTGAGGACTAATTAATCTAGTCAATCAAGTGTTTTTGATGCATCTTCACTGATCGGATGAACCACATCCAAGTACAGAGCATACACACTGGAGTCTTCATTATTTTTAGTAAATTTTAGAAGAGGTGTTCTTATTAAAAAAAAAACCCCCCAGGAACCTCGTTCGGTCCAAGTGGACCTCAATCGGGGAATCAAGGAGGGGTTGATTTTATTATGATTATCAAAAAAATAAATGAAAAATGGAATCAGAGATACACAACACCGGTTTTCTAATTAGTCCCACCACGCATCTCTTTCCCCTTACGGGTCAATTGGGAAGTCATGGGGTAAGTAGTATGATTACTTTTGAATTGAAAATATGGAATAATGAAAAATATTATCAAAGTATACAATCATACATGTCAATACTAAACTATAACAAGAAAAAGGGGAAAATGCAAAATAGTGAAATGGACGCCAATCCCCCCTAGGGGGATGGGGAGTGGGCTCGAAAGAGCCTACACAAAAAAGATTTCCTTTTATTATTATTGGTTACAATATCATCAAACTGAAATGTTGGAATCCTCTTGGTGCTTGTATGGGATGAAACCAAGATCTTACAACTTTCCAAAATTTTAAGATTTCAATCAAAGGGGAGACCCCTAGGGGGATTTGAACGATTCCGAGGCCAATTTCGAACCGAAGCTTCTCTTATTTATATTATTCCTACTAAAATACAACGAGCATGTTAGAATGAAATATTCCCAAAAGCACTTTAACCTTCGGTTCAGCCTACTTTAACTCAAAAAAACTAAGTTAAAACTAGCTAAACCGGTGAAAAAGGAACCAAGGAAAAAAGGATTTCCTTGGGATCTTGGCTTGCTGTTTGTGCAGCCAATGAAATATGCACTGACTATTGGATTTAATCTTTTTAAAATAGAAAAGGAAATCTATAGCATGCAACCTATGGATTCTCTTTAAATTGCCATGCAAAATGCACAATTTCCCTAAGCTAGATCTAGAATGCTTAATGATCCTTTTAAAAAATGAGATCTAGAATATGAGCTTTGAAATAGAAGATCTATGTAATTTTTACTTTAATATGACAGATATAAATTATACCAAATCTTGCAACCAATGTAACCAGTTAAGATTTGGATTTTTATAAGGAGGAAGAGAGAGAAAGAGTGCTGGTAGCCTTGAAGATCAACCGCAGAGCTTTCAAGTGGAATGCCAAGGGACTATGCCTTAGAATTATTTTGGAGAGAGTGAAGAATCAAACTAGATCAGCTTCCTCTCCAAGATAGAAACCTACAACTGAAATCAAAGACTTGCCAAAATACTTGTGAGATCCGATTAATACATACACAGAGATTCAGAATAACATGCATATAAACTTATAAAACATGCTGAATCTAGATCTCTAAACATGCATAAAAGGAAAGAGATGGCCAATAAAATTATTGAAAATCTCCTTTCCTATCAAGATTATAATAAGCTTATTACCAATCTTAGCAATGAATCCACAAACAATCAGCAAATTATGAACATAGATATAGGTTACCTCAATAAAACATGGTAATGCTCATCCACACATACAATGACATGACACCATATTTCCTCCAAAGCTTCTCTTTATTTCAAATGAACAATAACAACAGTACAATAGCAAGAAACCCTCAATCCCAATTGTAACTAGCTTGGAAGAGGTGATCTGAGCTTTATTTATACAAAAAAAAGGAGATCCATCCCAGGGGAGCACAAATCCCAAGGAGATAGACCACTGCAGCTGAAGGAGAGTCCATAAATGCCTGATATGAATTTTAACTAAGCTTCCACTAAGGATACTTATCAATCGAGGTGCTGATTTATGAGATAACAGGGTTTTATCCCTTCAATGGAGTAGCCATGTGAGATTAAAAACATACATTTAAGAATTCTCACAAGAATATTTTTTGCTTTTCTTTGTAAAAAATAAAAAACTGAAAAAATTTAGTGGAGTCACCAGATGAAAATTAAAGATCTACTCTAAGCATTCATCAAACAAAGAAAAAAAACAAAAAAGGAAGAAAAGAAAAGTCGTACTCGTGAATAAGAAGATTTATCCCTAGCAATGATGCCAAAAAGTGTTGCCGCCTTTCACACACCTGGGTTACGTAGCAGAAATCTTCAAGCCACTCGGTGTGTCCTTAGGGGAAAGTCTTGAGTCAAGGCTGTCACCTTATTCTTGACTCCTCCATTTAGGCTCAACTCCTAACGAAGCCAAGGGGGGTATACCCTATTAAATTACTAAGGCTAATTACTTAGTGTGATGGTGTTATAATGATTAAGTTGTTTAGGAGCTTTGAAGTTAACCAGTGAAAGAAAAAGATAACAAGATGCAATATTTAAAGCATATAAGCACAGTAATGACACTCAATATAGATATATAATTGAAAGAAATGATCAAATAAATCACCAGTTCCTTAAATGGAGTCAACAGAGAAAATAATGTGCTTGCATGTGCTTGAATGAATGTTTTGCAAATGTCTCTTCGTAGATTTTAAATTAATGTGGAATGTAAATGAATTAAATTAGGAGAAAAAGGGGACTTCAGATATACCCGAGGGGTACTTGGAGTAAGTCCAAAAGTGAACTTTCATCGCTACCCACAAGGTGTTTGTGGGCTAGAATGGAGTCTTGGAGACTATTGTTCATAACGCACCCATTAGGGTGTGATAGAGATCGGTTCCTTGAGGTCACTTTTAGTTGTTTCCACTCCTTTGGGTATTTTTCCACCGCTTACAGTTTGTTCGAGGCGTTGGATTTTCGCCTGATGGTTTTTCAATTTGGGAGGTAAGCACTAATTAATCTAGTCACTCAAGTGCTTTTGATGCAGTTTGACTAATCAGACAAACCACATCCAAGTATGGAGCATACAGACTGAAGACTTCATTATTTTTAGTAAATTTTAGAAGAGGTGTTCTTATTAAAAAGAAAACCCTCCAGCAATCTGTTTCGGTCCAAGTGGACCTCAATAGTGGAACCAAGGAGGGGTTGATTTTATTATGATTATCAAAACAATAACTGAAAAATGGAATCAGAGATACACAACACCAGTTTTCTAATTATTCCTGCCACGCATCTCTTTCCCCTTGCAGGTCAATCGGGAAGTCGTGGGGTAAGTATTATGATTACTTTTGAATTGAAAATATGGAATAATAAAAAATGTTATCAAAGAATATAACCATGCATGTCAATACTAAACTAGAACAGAAAAAAGGGAAAAATGCAAAAAAGTGAAACGGACTCGGATACCCCCTAGGGGGATGGAGAGTTGGCTTGAAAGAGTGATTCGGCAGATCAATTCCTCTTTAACGATCCAAAATATGGTACATGGTTCAAAGAAGCCACGGGTGGAAAATCAGATGCGAAAATACATGGGTCAGAAGAGATCTCCTTCCGTAGATCGAACGTCGGAAGCTTCTTCCCTTTCGCAACAACGGGCTCGAAATCCTTCCGGCAGCCGCAACGTCGAAAGATTTAACGGATCGGAAGTAGAAAGCCTTCCGGCAGCCGCAACAACAGAAGCTTTAACGGATCGAAATTCAAAAGGCTTCCGACAGCCACAACGGCAGAAGCTTTAACGGATCGGAAGTCGAAAGCCTTCCGGCAGCCACAATGGCGGAAGCTTAAATGAATCGGAAGAATTTATCAACCGACAGTCCGCAACGGTGAAAAACAAAGTACTAAAGCCTCCGACTTGAAAGCCAGCCGACAACCGATTGAGACCATCGAAGCCAGTTGCTTATTCTCTTCCACAACGACGGACGAGCAGATAACAAAACCTTCCGACTCAAACATTGCAATGGTTCGCGTGGGGTGCATTTTCAAAATGGATTTGCAGAATCTTGATGCCATGTGATTGTAACGTCAGGAGATGAACAACCTGGGGCATTTGGCAGAAAGAGGTGAACAGTTACACTTCTTGGACGTTTTGGCCCTTTGTAACGACAAAGATGAGCCTTAAAGGAGGAACATGTTCAGTGGAGGGGCAATTAAGGACGCAAGGGGACTCAGTTTGTTAGGAGCATAATGATACTAAATAGACTTTTTCTTCTTCTCATACTTATCATTCAAATAATGCAAGTCCTAATATGCCTTATTTCAAATTGGATGTAAAATTTGAATTACCTATTTATAATGGAGATGCAGATGCTGAAAAATTAGACAATTGGATCAAGCAGCTTGAAGTATATTGCAAGGTGCAGGGCATTAATGATGACCCTTCCAGCATTCAATTGGCCACATTGAGGATGAGTGGAATGGCTCTTACTTGGTGGGAGAGAAAGATTCAACAAGATCTTCGAAAGAATGGTAAAATTATCTCATTTTGGAATGAATTCATTGAAGTATTAAGGAAGCAATTTTATCCTTTAGGTCACATGCACCAATTAACAATGAATTGGCAAATGTTTAGACAAGCTAAAGGACAAAGCATTCAAGACTATACTCATGAATTTATAAAGAGGGCTATTGCATTGAATGTTTCTTTAGATACACAGGAAACTCTTCTTAAGTACATTGGTGGCATGCATTCTTATTTAAAGCATACTGTGTTGATGTTTAATCCCAGTAATTTGGATGATGTATGTGTTCAAGCTACCCATTTAGAAGCCAGGGGTAAGCATGCTAATGATACTTTTGTGAAGAAGTCATTTAAATTTGACAGCAAATCGAAAGGTAAAGATAAGGGGAAAAAGAAGATGGCTATTATTAAGAAAGAGGGTGAAAAGCCTACATGTTCGCATTGTCAGAAGGTACATGATGTCTCTAAGTGTTGGAAACTTCATCCGGAGTTAAGGCAAAAGAAGTACAGAGGAAACAAAGATAAAGGAAAATCCAAAGCTACTGCAGCAGTTATTCAAGACTTGGGATCCGACTCAAGTGATGAAACAAAGGTTACAGCTGTTGGAATCCAAGGTAAGGATAAAAGTATCTCACTTCCCATTGATGCATAATCCAGTTCTAGTGCAAGTACAAGTCTTCCATTTACTTCTAAGCAAAATGATAAAGATAGAAGTGCACTATTTCATGTTCATGTCATTGCAAATCACACAAAGATTGATACATTATTTGATAGTGGTTCACAAGTAAATCTGATATCAGAAGAAGTGGTTAAGAAATTGCATTTAGTTACTGTGCCTCATGAAAATCCCTATCCTCTAGGTTGGGTTACTAATGATACACGATTGCAAGTTACAAGGAAATGTGTATTAAAATTTGCAATTACTAAAAAGTTTAAGGATGAGGTAGAATTGGATGTAGTACCACTTGACGTTTGTAAATTGTACTTGGGAGTCCATATTTGTATGACCGGAAAGCAGTCTTTTATAGAGAGAAGAATAAGTATCATCTTTTTAAAGAAGGTATGGAATATATTGTACGAGCACATAAGATGAAAACCAATCTAGCAATAGTCTATGTAGGACAAATGAATAGGTTGGTAAATGCTAGTAAGAACTTTGTATTGATGATGGTTAAGATGAAAAATGATGAAGTCTCTAAATATTTTGAAGAATGTGACCCTAAGCATAAATCTGAACTGATTGACATCATTTCTGAATATGATTATTTGTTTCAAGATCCGAAGGGGTTACTGCCAAAGAGAGAGATTCAACATGAGATACATTTCCAGCAGGATGTGCCACTCTGAAACATAGCCATGTACCGGATGTCTATAATGCAGAACGAGGAAATCAAGAAGCAGGTTCAGGAGCTGATTGAGAAGGGGGTCATCCGGCCTAGCACTTCTCCTTGTGGCTCTCCTATAGTCTTGGTTCTGAAAAAGGATGGGTCATGGAGGATGTGTATTGACTACAGGGCCCTTAACAAAATCACCATTAAAAATAGGTATCCTCTTCCTCGTATTGATGATTTGCTTGATCAGTTGAAACATGCAACTTACTTTACAAAATTGGATCTGCGTAGTAGGTATCATCAAATCCATATTGCTGAGCATGATGCTTGGAAAACAGCTTTTAAAATGAAATAGGGTTTGTATGAATGGCTTGTAATGCCTTTCGGGCTATGTAACGCTCCTGCTACTTTCATGCGGGTCATGAATGATGTATTTCATTCATTCATTGATGATTTTGTAATTGTATATCTAGATGATATCCTGGTGTTTAGCAAAACTTGGGAAGAGCATGTTGTACATGTGAAGAAAATTTTAGATGTACTAAGAAAGGAAAAGCTTTATGTAAAAATGTTTAAGTGTGAATTTGCTAAAACTTCTTTAGTATATCTAGGCCATATTATTGGTGGAGGCCACCTGCGAGTGGACCTAGCCAAGGTTGCTGTCATTGTAAACTGGCCACGGCCTAACACTGTTACTGAAATCAGAAGTTTTCTGGGTGCAGTTCAGTATTGGAGGAAATTCATTTCTGGGTTTTCTTCCATTGCTGCTCCTTTACATGCGTTGACAAGCATTAGAGAAATTTTCCAATGGGGAGACAAGCATCAGAGAGCCTTCGACACTTTGAAGGAAAGGATTAGCACAACACCAGTTCTGACATTGCCAGATTTGCAACATCCATTTGAGATCGAAACTGATGCCAGCGGGTTTTCCATGGGAGCAGTTTTGATGCAAGGAAAGAAGCCAGTTCATTACCATTCAGAGACATTCTCTACTACGGTAAGTAACTATCCGACCTATGACAAAGAATTGTATGCTTTAGTACAGAGTGTGAAGATGTGGAAACATTATATCATGGGAAAAGAGACAGTCATACATACTGATCATCAGCCACTTCAATATTTACAATCTCAAACTAAAATACAACAAAGTAGGCATTTAAGATGGATGGGGTTCTTACAACAGTCTTATCTTGTAATCAAGTACAAGAAGGGAATTCATAATAAAGTAGCAGACATGTTATCAAGGCCACCTACAAATGCTTCAATCATTCTTCAGAATAGTTAATTAACACATGAAAGTTATATTGAACAGTATGCAGAAGATAAAGATTTTAAGAAAGTATATGCATCACTAATACATGGTAAACAGGAAGAGAACTATTTTGTGCATGAACAGCTCTTGTATCATCTCGGTAAACTCTGTATTCCAGAGAAATAAGGAGTGCATGTCATCCGAGAGGCACATAGTTCATTGATTGCATGACATTTTGGTGTAAGCAAAACACTGTCTATATTGCAGAATCATTGTTATTGGCCTCAAATGCAAGAAACTGTAGCTAAATACATAAGAGGTTGTGTTATGTGTGCAACGAGTAAGCCTAGCAATAGGAAATTGGGTTTGTACAGTCCTCTTCCAGTTTCTTCTCGTCCTTGGGAAAGCATTTCTATGGACTTTGTAGGGGGACTACCTATGTCTAGAAAAGGGCATGATTATCTATATGTTGTTGTGGATAGATTCAACAAAATGTGTATCTTAATGCCATGTAACAAGCAGAAAACTGCTGAACAAACAGCTCATTTATTCTTTCAAAATGTTTGGGTACATTTTGGGCTACCCATGTCTACTGTATCTGATCGAGATTCCCGGTTCTTGGGAAAATTCTGGTCAACTTTATGGGAGCTTATGGACACTAAACTGAAGAAAAGTACAACTTTTCATCCACAGACCGAT
>LPNX010928003.1:304200-325717 GCA_001517045.1 Pseudotsuga menziesii
ATGTGTTCACTGAAGGTGGAACAATAGTAAGTTGGATTTCAAAACTGCAATAGGTTGTTGCACTTTCAGCAATGGACGCAGAGTATGTTGCTTCTACAGAGGCTAGTAAGGAGATGATTTGGTTGCAGAGGTTCATGGAAGAATTGGGTAAGAAACATGAGAATAGTAGGTTGTACAGTGACAACCAGAGTGCCATTCATCTTGCAAAGAACTCAGCCTTTAATTTGAGGACTAAACATATAAAACTCAAGTACCACTTCATAAGATCTGTTCTAGATGAAGAACTATTAAAACTGGAAAAGATTCACACTAGCCAGAATCCTGTAGACATGTTGATAAAGGGAGTAACAAGAGATAAACTGAGTTCTTGCTCGGTTTCTGTTGGCCTTAAAACATGAGGTGAAAAGAAGAAATTTGCCAAGTCCAAGGTCCAGAACATAGTCCAGCAAGTGCAGTAGTGGTGGAGTTGTTGTGATTAGTCTCCAAGTGGGAGATTGTTGGTTGTGGAGCCTAATCTTCTAGATCCAAAGATATTATTTAGTTGTGATTGTAACCTAGGAGTACTGTACACTTGTTACCCCTACCTTGGGGTTCAGGGACAGCGCCCCTAAGAAAACAGGGGTTTGGGGGCTTTGCCCCCGAAATTTTTTTTTTGGGATGTGTGTTGGCCAATAGTATTGTGAACCCATGGTATTGGGTTAACCCTAGAATTTTCCCATTATATTTCCCCTATAAAAGAAAGCATTGTAAATTGACAGGGTATGGTATTGTATTGTATTGGAAGAGAGACTATGAGAGTGTGAAGAGGAAGTGGAGCGGTTTTGCTGCAGGGTGTATCCCTTCATCTTTCTGCACTGTAATAAAAGGACTCGAAAATTTCTTTGTGAATGTAGCCCATTGTTTGGGTGAACCATGTTATATATGTGTCTCTCTGTAATGTTTTAATGTGTTTTGCATCTTTTTTATTGATTTAACTGTATATCTATTATTGCTCTGCGGTCCTGTTTTCTAACAATATCTTATGACCCATGGATATGTAGGGAATGGTTTGAACCGCTTGGGAGGCTTATTCCTAAGAATGACTTTATAAGTAGTCCAAGAAGTTACTTTAGGGTGACCTTGGAAAAGTGCCCAAGTAAGGAAAATATGATCAAGCATAAAGGATGACCAAAATGGACGGTCTAGATGTGCCCTAGGAAAGATCAAAGGCCAGAAATCATTTCTATAAAAGGAAAATAAGGATACGTGAGTCCGGAATAGGGTAAGGTTTGGTTACAAAAGTGATAAATCTAACTTCCGCTTTCTAATGTGTAGATCCGAAGCTAAGTAACTTTTCTAAGGTAAATCGATGGCTAGAAAATGCGGTAGTAAAAGTCAGAATCGGGAAAAGACAAGCTCAGTCCGGAAAAGCTAAAGTCCCGATTTTTGGTTTCCACTATCCGAGATCAGAAAGAGAAAAGTATAAGGATTTGGGTGTGAATATTTGAAGTTCTGATTTCTAATATCTGCCATATCTATGGTCAAACAGTATTCCGCACAGATCAGCGGTGCAGAAAGGAACAGAAGGGAGAAAATTGAAAATCAGAAGTCAGAAAACATAAGAATTGGTCCATAAAAATCCGATATTTTGTGTTCCATGATCTGCCATATCCAACATCCCAATATGATTCCACCCAGATCAACGGTGCGAAAAGGAACAAAAGGGTGGAATTCAGAACTCAAAAATAAAAAAATACTAAGCAGTTTCATTTTTGAAGGTTGAAGTTCTGGGTTCCATTTTTTTGAGATAAATAGCTGAGGATTAATCCAGTGGAAATCAACTATGTAGAATGATTAAATGGAAGAAAGGATGATGTGGCTGCAGAAAGAGAAAATTGAACCTTGGAAAATCTATTAGGTCATTTCCCTCCTTCCATAGATACCATATCGATGACGTAGAATGAATCTTGAGGTAAGATCAATGGTCCAGAAATGATTTCCCTGGTAAAGATGTAGGGAATGAGATATTATGTTGGAGAATGATGAAAGAGGCTTTGAAACATTGTTTTATGTTAGCAGGTGTTATTTCTAGGTGTTTAGTTTCCCATTTTTGGCTATCATGTGCATCCTAGCATGGTTTCCTATTTTGGTTTTATGGTCATGGTGAATATTCCAGATCATAGTCAGTTAGGATATTATCTGTGCAGGCTTGATCCCAAATCTTTGGATTTGGCTTTATTCCAATTTTTGTCTCGGGAGCCTACTTACACTATAAATATTCCCTCAAAAGAGGAAGAAAGGGTTGAAATATTTCATTTAGAAGCCTCAACATTTGGGTTTTGTAGCTCTGTCATTTTCTTGGAATATTTGATGAAAAGTATTCTCTGAGTTTTCTGAGATTCATCACAGTGTCACCTATTTAGTCTGTTTTTCATTCGTAACATCCATTTCATATCTATGTATTTTCTGCTAATGCATTTCTAGTTGTATATGAGGAATTTTCTCTCTGTCAAGCACTCTTTGCATGAGATAATGCATTTGTTTACGTGTTTCTAGTAAATCTTTTGGAATTAATATTATATGCTCCATTATAGTTACCATCCTCTATTGTTTGTTCTCCTAAAGGCCTGTTCAAGAGATTCATCCCCAGATAGGTTCCTTCTATTACATAAGGATTCTTCTTATTTACCCCTCCCATCCCTTTAAAGATATGTTGTTGAACATTGGTGCCTATTTTGCCTCATATTATGAAGGTTATTGTTTTTTATTATTTGTTTTAAGCCCTTGAATGTTTTGGTCCTTGACTCCATTTTCCCAATGTTATTTCTTGTACGTCTGTTTCACCATTTTTAAACTTGCAAATACCTTGTTACCATCATAAATGTATCGATTCTGCAAGCTGCTTAAATTCATATGTATATGTGAATTTGTTTTGTGACAAAGAGAGAGCCCTCTCTAACTGTAAGGCTAGAATACAGTCTAAATATTGGTTGAAATGGTTACCCCTGTGACTTCCTACCACAACCTTAGGAAAATTATAGGGTGATAATAACTTAACTCCATTTCCCAGGAGCGAGGGAGAAAATCATCCCTAGGAAAAATGACATCATCCTATCTTTACAATCTAGTTGAGAAGCCGGTCTTAGAAGTGCAATTGGTTGTACATGCTCTAGAAAATCCAAGCAAATTTTGAAGGTGACTCCACTGAGAAATAATCGCGGCCCGAAGAACCCACACGAGGATAAATCCTGATGCAGAATCCTTCAAAGAAGTATTTAATCCATAAATTTTGATCCTGAGGGCCAACAAGCTACAAAGGTTAGGCTGCAAAGGTTAGTCATAAATATTTCCTTCCCCGCTGAAGGTGTTCTTGTTGTTGGCGATAAATCTGAACATTGTAACGATGAGTTTGGACTAACCTTCCCTATAACTAAATCTGATTCCAACCTCTATAGCTTGATTTATGATACCTATGCATTTGATTTTCCCTGCATTTCTTTGTCATCCCTGACCTTAGAGCCTCTAGAAGAGGATTTCCAACACCTTCCTAACCTAGAGTGCCCTGCACTTACTTTTGAATTGACCTTGCTAAATTATACTATCATAACGCAATTTTTCCTACATATTCCTCTCCCACTACTTCAAAACAAAATCAAGCTTCATCTTCCAGTTCTGCAGTTCCTCACATCTTACCAATTTTTTTTCCACCAGTCTTGACCCTTCTTGTAAACCCGGTTGTACCTCTAAGGATTGCTCGATTCTCCCATTTAAACCTCCTTGTTGTTCTCCATGGAATTCTCCTTCTTTATTTCCAAAGAATCATAAAATTAAATGGGGATAGGGGATACTCAGCTGAAGAACACTTGGAGTGGCTTTCAGTCTAGAAAAATTTAGAAGAGGTGGACCACAATGATGTGAAAGTCAGGTTGTTTGCTCAGTGCCTTACTGGAGAGGCAAGAAGATGGTTCAAAAACCACCCAGCTGGATGCATCTAAAACTATCAAGCCTTTGAATATGCCTTCAGGGATAAATAGGAGGATTGGAAGAACCTAAAGATGTATCTATCTCAATATCACTCTATGAGGAGAAAGGAGAGCGAATCTGTCAAAGAATTTTCTGGCAGGTTTATGAAAGTATACAATTCCATTCCTTCCAAATTCAAACCTTCCATTGGCTCTGCCTAGCTTCAATATGCTGAAGCTTTTGATGGATAATTTTCCTTCTATATGAGTGAAAGGAGACTATCCTCCCTGGAAACCTTGATGAAAGATACCATAGAGGTGGAGGTAAACCTGACCATTGCAAGAAAGAAGAAAAGAGGGGAGGGAGAATAAAGAAGGGAAGAAGGAGAACAGAGAAAAGAATAAGGTGAATGGAGAAGAGATGTCAAGGAAGGGGAAAGAGGAGAGAGAAGAAAAGAAAAAGAATTTGAACAACCCTCTACCTCTAGATCTAAAGAGGCCAGAATATACACAATGATAAGAACCATGGAAATAATAATAGAGGGACTCTATGTGGATGGTAGACCACCTCCTAGGGAAAATCAAGAGCCGTAGAACAAGAACTCGAATGCTAGAAGGCCACCAATTCCCGAAAATAGACAGAGGGACTAGAGGAACCCTCCTGATCCACCTATCATGCTTCCCTTTCAGGAAAATTATTTCGAGCTAGCTGGAGAAGATGAGGTAGAAGCTGAAAACCATCAGCTGGAAACTAACCTACCCTCCACCTTTCTGACCAAAGAATAACATGATAAGGATTTCATTGAGAGGGGAGATATTTCTGCTAGAGAAAAATATGACTTCAAGAGGGGATACCAACTTGTTGTCATGGAGACAGAGAGATAGATTGGTCTGAGGAACAGTTAGGTCCTATAATAAAAATAAAGAGGTAGCAAACAAAGCCTCTACAAGAAAATCAAAGACCATGCTATCCCCCATGGACACCTCCACGAATGTAGAAGAGCGCAAAGGGAAGGAGAAAAAGGAATATCACCCAAGAGGGTCAAAGAAAGGTCATGCCTCATTCAGTTTGGAGGTTGAAATTGAAATGATAAAATCTATGTTCCTCTCACTGAGCTACTAAAAAAATTTGAATATCATTCTAAGGTTCCCAAATTGTTGAAGCCTCCTAGAGAAGTTCTCAAAATGTCAGACTCCCTAAATATCCAACATGATATCCCCACCTTCCTTTTTGGACCCTGTTTAGAAGAGTCTGATGAGAAAGATACCCTCCCTTTCTATATCAGTATGAACATCCATAATTCTATATTACACAATTCCATGTATGATTTAGGAGCCTCCATTAATATGATTCCCATGGTAGTCCTGGAGGAACTGGGATTGGAAGTGACCAGACCCTACAAATATATTTTCTCTTTTGATCCCACCAAAGTCAAATTCCTAGGACTGATAAAAGATCTAGCCATATCTTTGGCCCAAATCCCTACCAAGAACCTAGTCATCAATGTGGTCATAGCTAACATCCCTCTAAAGCTTGGAATGTTTTTATCAAGATCTTCAGCAGCCAAACTAAAGGGCACTTTTCAAATGGACATGTCCTATGCTACTATCCCTATTTTTGGAACACAGAGAAGGATTTTTAGGGAGAAAAGGATAGCCTACATTTTGAACAGTTCTGAAAGGCCAAACAATCACCCATCTATGCATTGGACACTAACATGGGATCATCCATTTTCTTCACCAAAAAATACACAGACAATTGCGGTTCCCAGAATGCTATGTTTGTGCCCACTTAGGAGGAACTAGATGGAGTATGGGAGGTGAGTTTTGATGGTTCAACATGCAGAGGAGGGGAAGGAACTGGAGTATGGATGAGACACATAGGAGTGTGCAATTTGACTTATTCTTACAAGCTTGGTTTTGATTATACAAAAATGAAGCAGAATATGAGGCTACGATATTAGCAATTATGGACTTAAGGAATCTCCAAGTCAAGAGGATTGTGTTGCATGGGGATTCCGAGCTAATAATCAAACAAATAACCAATGAATATCAGGCCATACATCCCTACATGAGGAGATATCTAAATGATTCCCAGGACCTCATTGAATTCTTTGAAGAATGCAATTTCAATTTGATCTCTAAAAATTGTCTAGCTGATTCCATGGCCACCTCTGGAATGGTTTTAAAGGTCCCTATGCGCCTGGCTGGGAAATATGAAATTGAGGTGAGGAACAAACCTTATGTCCCTAATAATGTCAAAAGATGGCAAGTTTTTGAGAATGATAAGAAGATCCAAAAATTCCTCACTTTCACTGGGGAGTTTGATGGATTGAGTATTGATGAAGAAAATGAGCTTTTGAAGAAGGTTGCTCTAAATCAAGAACCTTTTCAAGGCCATAGTGTTGTTCCTTGACAAATTCCCTGAGAGGGGGGCGCTGCTCCTGTTGAAGATGTTGATGCTGGAGAAATTGAATTTTTTTGGGAAATAGAGATGGATGAGACTAAGGAGAAGAAAGAATACATGAACAATGTATGTGGAAAGGAGATCATGCAGCTGAAAGGTAATTCCATCCCCAAAGGCCCAGTTCCTCTAGAAAAATTGTTTGATCCTTGTTATGTGGCTAAAGAACCTCAACTCATCCCAAACTATGAGGATGTTGAAGATGTAGATATTGTGACAGAATATCATCCCAAGATCATTAAAAAATCAAGGAACCTTTCACCTAAAGCCAAGAAAAGGTACATCACACTAATGAAAGAGTATTAAGATGTATTTTGTTGGAGTTATAGTGAGCTGAAGGGCTATGATACAAGCATAATCCAACATACCATAACACTAAAAAAAGACAAGGTTCCTTTGAAATAGAAGCTAAGGATGACAAATCCAAAACTGTTGGCCTTGATAGAAAAGGAGATCAAGAAGCTATTTGAAGGAAAAATCATTATGGCTCTCAAATTCTCATGCTGGGTGGAAAATCTGGTCCCTATCAGGAGGAAGAATGGGAAAATAAGAATATGTATTAACTTCAGGAACATGAATAGGGTTTCTTTGAAGGATCATTACCCTCTTCCCAAAATTGACCATATCTTATAGAGAGTAGTGGGTTCATAGAGGATCTCTACTCTAGATGGATTCTTAGGTTATAACTAGATCGTGGTGCAACCAGAGGACCAAGAGAAGAAAATGTTCACCACACCCTGGGGCACTTTCATGTATGCTAAAATGCCATTTCGAATTATGAATGCAAGAGAAAATTTCTAGTGGGCCATGCACATAGCCTTCACTGATGAAAAGGACAAAACTATGGTCATCTATCTAGACAATATCACTTTTTTTCTCTTAGTCTAATGAAGAACATTTTGCTCACCTAAAAAGAATGTTTAGAAAATGTAGAAAGTTCAGCATCTCCCTAAATCCAAAGAATTTCTTCTTTTATATGAAAGAAGAGAAGTTGTTGGGGCATATAATCTATCAGGAAGGCATCGAGATACATCCTAAGAGGGTTGAGGTGATCAACAAAATCAATCTCCCTCGAAATAAATTCGAATTCTAGTCCTTTCTTAGAAAGGTAAACTTTTTGAGAAGATTTATTGCTTCCTTTTACGAAACAGTGAAACATATAACCGATAAACTGGGAAAGGATAAAGAAATCAAGTGGACCTATGAAGATAATAAATCCTTTGCATACATAAAGAAGGCCCTATCTGGTCCTGGGCTTGCCAGCCCTGATTTTTCTAATGACTTCCTCATATTTTCCTTTTCCTCTGAGCACATAGTGGAAAGAGTACTATTGCACATGAATCATGAGGGAGATGAAAAACCCATTTCTTTTTACAACAAGACCATTAGTGACGCTCCCCTAAAGTATAATATCCTAGAAAAGCAATATTATGCCCCGGTGCATGCCTTAAAGGATTTTAGAGTGTGCATCCATCACTCCCATATCATTTCTCATGTCCCCAACAGCACTGTACAGGATATTCTGACCCGACCTGATTCTGAGCGATGAACGGGAAAGTGGATAGAATTTATGCTTGAATATGATCTAGAAATCATGCCCACAAAATTAATCAAATGCCAGGGACTAGCCAAGATTATGGCCTAATCAAACTGTGATGCTATCATCCTGCACATGATCGTTGAATTGTCAACAGAAGATCAAAACCGTTAGGGACATCTAGGTTCCCTTGTAGGTGAGCACTTTCTATCATCCCCTTGGTACACTGATATCATCTTTGTGTTACAACATGTGCAGGACCCACATGGTTTGGACAAGAAAAGTTCTATATTTCTCAAGAATAAAGCATATAGGTAGTGCATCTTAGAGGGAAAATTGTGTTTAAAGGAGACATGAGGAGTGCTTTTGAACTGTGTAGATGAGCAGGAGGAAAAAATACTCATTGAGGAATTTCATGCAGGAGAACGTGGAGGTCATCACTATTGGAAATATATTCTACACAAAATCATGAGGGAATGGTTTTATTGGCATACCATTTTCTTAGACACACAAGAAAGTTTTTTCCTATGACAAATGTTAGTTCTATGAGGGGAGAAGGAAACTATTATTGTTTCCTTTAGAACCCATACAAGTTGAAGCCCCTTTCTAGAAATGGGGGATATATTTCATTGGAGAGATTAATCCACATTTCTCAAGGGATCACAGGTGGATTCTTACTACCATGGACTATTTCACTAAATGGATCTAGGCCATCCCCACAAGACAAGTTACTGAGATAGTGATCATGCAATTTATAGAGGACCATATCCTGTCAAGATTTAGGGTTCCCAGAAAGATAATCAATGATAATGCCCCTACTTTCAAGTCTAAGAAGATGATGGATTTTTGTTCCTTGTATCATATACATTGGGGTCACTCTGCTTCCTACTATCCACAAGGAAATGGATTGGAAAAATCATTAAATACAAGCCTCATGAGAATCATTAAGAAGTTGTTGTAGGAAAAAAAGAAGGTTTGGAACACAAATTTGATTCATGCTTTGTGGGTTGACAGGATCAACATAAATAAATCCATTGGAACCTTACCTTTCCATCTGTTCTATGGTTTTGAGGTAATCTTCCCGAGCTCCTTAAGTCTACCAGTGATGAAAAGATTGTAAGAAGAGGAAACAGAGACACATCCAAATCAGAGGAGGATGTATGAGTTAATTAAACTACAATAGCAAAGGGAGCAATTATTTGACAAAACATAGAGGTTTCAGGAAAAAATGAAAGAAATATTTGACAAAAAGACCAAGCCTAAGGAATTCCAGTTGGGGGATGTAGTTTTGTTGTGGGATACACCACATGAGGACAAGGGGAAGCATGGAAAATTTGATCACCTATGGAAGGGACCATATAAATTGCTTCCTTCAGAGGGAAGAATGCTTATGTTTTGGAGGATATGGCAGGCATCCTAGTATATGGAAATCCTGTAAATGGGAGGATCCTCAAACATTACTTTCTGTAAACATAAGTTCATCTCCATTGTAAGGTCTCTAGTAGGGGTTGTCATTTAGTTTTCTTTTTTAGGTGAAGTTGGTGGATTAGGAAGACTATCTATGTGGTTCTTTGCTACTTCATGGGGAGGATAGTATCCCCGAGTTGGAGTCGTTGTTAGCACCTGTGTTAAATTTTTTAAGTTTTCTACCCAAGGTATCTGCACTAATCCCCTTTCAAAGGTCTAGATTAGTTAAAAATGAGGGGCGGGGTCAAAAAATTACATATATTATGACCCAAGGATATGTAGGGAAGGGTTTGAAGTGATTGGGAGGCTTATTCCTAAGACTGAGTATCAAAATTATCCAAGAAGTTCCTTTAGCATGACCCTAGACAAGTGCCCAAGTAAGAAAAATTGAATCAAGGATAAAGGAAGACAAAAATGGACAGTTTAGATGCACCTTGGGAAAAATCAAAGGCTAGAAATCATTTTCGCACAAGGACAAATCGAGAAGCATGAGTCTGGAATAGGGTAAGGTTTCGTTACAAAAGAGTTAAATCCAACTTCCACTTCCTACAACCTAGATCCGATGGTAAGTAATGGCTTCAAGGTAAACCAATGGCTAGATAATGCAGTAGTAAAAGTCTGAATCAGGAAAAGAACAAGTTCGGTCCTGGAAAGCTAAAGTCCCGATTTTCAATTTCCACTATCCAGTATTGAAAAGAGAAAAGTATAAGGATTTGGTTGTGAAGGTCTAAAGATTTGATTTCTGATATCTGCCATATCTATGGTTAGAAATTCTTTTGCATAAATTAGCAATGCAGAAAGGCACAGAAGGGAAAAAATTGGAAATTGGAAGTTGGAAGGCTTAAGAATTAGCCCATAAAAAGCCAATATTCCATGTTTCGAGATCCACCAGATCCAATGGCCCAGGATGCTTCCACCAAGATCAACAATGCAGAAAGGCATAGAAGGGAGAAAATCATAAATCAGAAATAAAAAAAATACTAAGTAGTCTCATTTTGGAAAGTTGAAGTTCTGGGTTTCATTTTCACCAGATTAATGATTGAGGATGAATCTAGTGGAAATCAATGGTATGGAATAATTAAAGGAAGGAAATCATGATGCAGAGGTGGAAACAGAAATTAGAACAACAGAAAATATATCTGCTCATTTCCCGCCTTCCACAGATCCTAGATCGATGACCCATAATTAATCCTAAGGTAAGGTCAATGGTCTAGAAGAAATTTTCCTAGTAAAGATACAGAAAATCAGATATTCTATTGTAGAACAAAAAAATAGGATTTGAACCATCATTTTTAGTCAGTAGGCATGATTTTCAAGTGTTTAATTTCCCATTTTTGGCCATCATTCGCATCCCATCATGGTTTCCTATTTTAGTTTTGTGATCATGACAAACCTTCTAGATCATGATTTCTTAGGATTTTATGCATGCAGGTTCGATCCCCACTCTCTGTATTTGGCTCTATTTCGAGGTTGGTCCTGGGAGCCTGTTTACACTATAAACATTCCCTCGAAAGAGGAAGAAAGGGTTGAAATATTTCATTCAGAAGCCTAAACATTTGGGTTTTGTAGCTCTGTAATTTTCTTGGAATATTTAATGAAAAGTATGCTCTGCGTTTTCTGAGATTCATCATGGCATCCGCTGTTCAGTCTATTTTTCCTTCGTAAACTCCATTTCATATCTGTGTATTTTTTGCTATTGCATTTCTAGCTGTATGCGAGGAATTCTCTCTATGTCAAGCGCTCGTTGCATCATATTATGCATTTGTTTACATGTTTAAGGTAAATGATTCAAAATTCATCTTATATGGTCCATTGCAGTTACGATCTACTGTTGTTTTTTCTTCTAAAGGTGTGTTTAGGATATTCATCCCTAGATAGGTTTCTTCTATTACATCAAGCTTCTTCTTATCCCCCCCTGCCATCCCTTTAAATATATTTTGTTGAACATTGGTGCCTATTTTCCCTCAGATTATGAATTGTATTGTTTTTTATTATTTTTTGTAAGTCCGTGAATGTTTCAGGCCTTGAATTAATTTTCCCAATGGTGTTTCTTGTCTTTTTATTTCACCATTTTTAAAACTAGAAATACCCTGTTACGATAAGAAATCTAGCCATTCTATAAGCTTCTTAAAGCCATATGTATATGTGAATTTGTTTTGTGACAAAGAGAGAACCCTCTATGCTTGTAAGGCTAGAATACAGTCTAAATATTGGTTGAAATGGTTACCCTTGTGACTTCCTACCGCAACCATAGGAAAATTACAAGGTGATAACAAACTCTTTGGCATAACACAACATAATGTGAATGTTACAACTATACACATTCTTGTCATTGCTATGAATTTTAGTCCCCTCATTCACCCACAATGCGATCAACTTATAACGTTTCTCATTTTGCAGAAATTCATAAGAATTTTACCTGCCATCATGGAACGCCTTTTGGTCAAACATTAAAGGTATTCCAAGCATAACATGACACTAATTGATATCTACTACATCGCATAGCACTTTTTCTTTGAAATTTTCAATTTGAAAACTTAATAAACAATGTTGAGTCACAGTATCTTGTTCGTATTTCTGCAACCATGAAATTCTGTAAAGGTTAGAATGGGGTTCACATTTCAATTTCAATTTCTTCTGAACTCTAGTGGAAACCAAGTTTTCATTGTTTCCTCAATTAATGGATAAGTTACAAACTTTTCCTTGGACTTAATATTTTTTCTTAAACACTCTTTTCCTTTGTTCAAGCTCCTCTATTAACTTTTTCTCTTGCCTTAACAACACTCTTTGAAACAACATAGTTTTACGTTTTTCTTAATGAAGCACATTAACACTATTTGCAACCTCTGATGCTTCATCAACCACTTTCATTTGTGTTCTAATATCACCTCTTTTACTTGGAATTTTTTTCTTATCATTCTAGGGCTTGGTCAGTTTCAATTCCACATCTATAATAAGTAATTACATACTTTCCTCATCCTCTTCCAAAACCTCTAGCTCTACCACTTCCATTTCCTCTTGTACTTGGACTAATGTTTGATTTCTATTCTTTTCCATTTGTTCTAGCAGTGTTTTCTCTTCCTCGTCCTCGTGGACCTTTTACTCTAATATTTTGGTGAGTCTTTTGATTAACCTTCTCTTCCACATTCATTGCAACTTGGTAAGCCTCATCCTTAGTATGAAAATAATGCATACACATCTCTTCCTATATTGCATACTTCAAACCATTTACGTATCTAGCTACAGACTGATACCCAGGATCATTGATTCCTAATCTGAGTGAAACATGAAGAATTCCTTAGTATACTCATGCACATAAACGTCCTTTTCCTTAAGTTCTAAACTTGTCCGCACAATTTTTTTTGATAATATACAAGAAAAAACTTCTCTTTGATTTTACTCACCATTTTCATCCAAGTCCTATTCTTTGTTAGCCCATGATAAACCCTATTTTTCTACAACATGTCACACCATAGGGATGCATTTTATTTCAACTTTGTGGTGGAAAAATGAGCTCAATTTGGGTCACGAACATATTCATATTCGAAGTATCTCTCGATATCTTCGATACAGTCAATAAGACTTTTATATTTCATACCTTTTTTGTATCACAAAACCCTAAATTTTGCACTACCTATTTTTCTCAAATAAGTTATTAGGTGCACGACTGGGTCAACATCTTCATTGTTCGGTTCAAACTCAATATCACCTTATGATTATGTATCTATTTTGGAAAATCCATATCTTATTTGGTTAAACTCCTCTAATATCCTCCACAAGTATTCAAATTCTTCAATATTTTCACCTCCATGTTTTTCTCCTCTCCTTGTTGGAGAGATTCTAACAAGTCTCTTGGTAGTTTGAATCTTAACTACCATCCACAACTTGAATCCCTATGTTGATACACCACTTGTGTCCAACAATAAAGACGTGGATACATAACAAAAATTAGGGTATTATCCAACTCACTTTTAGGAACAATTAGGAAAGAAATCTAAGAGTGTTTGTGGTATGATACCACCTCATACAGAAGCTAGGAGTTACAACAAACATATAGTTACAATAAACCAACACAATGATAAATAACACAAAATATTAACTGCGAAATATTATATGAAACACAGACGACATTTTATTGGTTAATATAAAATCATAGGTTTATATTTTATCCTATTCTTTCAATAGTAACATCATAAAAGTAGCATCTTCCACCGATTGTTCATTTGTGTTGTTAGAACAACTCGATATAAATGAGATAGATAGAGTCTTATGAGTTAATAAAATGATACTCTTCTCTATAGTTCATTTAGCATATCTTGTTCTCATCAAAACCCCTCTCATTGATTCCATCCCTCATTTAAATATGGTGGCTTTCCTTTCAATCAATTCACCTTCCATCTTGTAGATTGAATAGTTACAAATCGTCCCTCTGGTTTCACTAACTATTCAAATTCCTTATTTTAGTCTCGGGTTCAGGATTTTTCCTTTAGGCTTGAGTTCTTTTGGATAAGAATGGATGTGACTCATCATGAATGTCTGTGTGACAATGTAAAATGTTTGTAATTACAACATTGCAAACGAAGAAATATCACAATATTTGTAAAATTAAACCATAATCAAGAGTTTCAACATGATTTTCATGAGGAGTAGAAGTAGTATCATGATTAGTTGCATTTTAAATTGATACGAGTAGCAGCATAGACCTACACTTAGCAAATTTACTAAATAAAATGGAACACTAACATAGTCCTTATTGAACTTATTATCTAATCTGTGGAATACAAATATTTTTGGATGATGTGAATTTCCAGAGCCTAAGGATGTGTCTCCATCATTGGGAGTATGTCCCATAGGTGGTGCATTTTCTATTCTTCATCTTAGGCTCTTGAGCTAGGGATAAGGATTTTTTGGATGTAAAACGTACAACGACATACTATAGAGAGGGACAAAATATACTTTTATAAGATAACTAAACACTGGGAAAATGATACAAATAAAAAGATAGGAATACGCACTTACTCAACTCTTCTAAGACTCTTAATGACAGTCGAATTTGTCAGAGATTTTCCTTTGATTTTTCAACACGAGGTGAATTTAATCAATACAAAGAGGATTACGATATTATAATTTAATTGTTTCTTAATTTTGGAAACTTGTCCTTCAACAATTAAATATTAGGATGACACATAATTTTTTGATGACAAATGTCAATGAACTACATGAATCAAAGGGGGTAAATTTGGCAAGGACAAAAAATCCTATGTACTAGATGACTTAGATGATTCTCCAGGAACATCTTTTCTCAATCTAAATCGTTGGAAACATCAAGACATGGTGTCTTATAACTATCCCTCTCATAGCTTTGACTTGTTAAGATTGACTTATATGCTTTGATCATATCCGTTGGAAATAACTAGGGTTGTACTACTTAGCTTTTCTACCTCATTTAACCCCACCAATTATTAGGATCTACCTTGGGGAGATGCCACTACAACAAATCCTGGAATTAGTGTCCCATTTAGCGTCCCTTTTTAGTGTATTTTTTTTATATTGAGTGGTCAAACTAGATGCTAAATGGGATGCGTCATGGAAAAAACTTAAAGAGTCTCAAAAAACATCTTTTTTTGCTTCATATATAGCATCCTTTATGACGTTCAAAATAACATCTACTTTTTTGTCTCCAGAATAACTTCCAGCTTTGCTTTCTAAACAACATCAAGGTTTTCTTCCTAAATAATGTCATATATTGCTTCCTAGCGAGTATCTGCTTTTTCTTCTTAAATGACATCCTCGTTAGGGCCATATTTGCATCCTTAATAGCACCATGTTAGCATCCAATTTAGCATCAAATACCGCATCCATTTTTTCTACCACTTTAGCATCCCATTTTACACCATGTTTTACTTCCAAATATGTGCCAATTTTTTCTTCCAAATTTGCACCAATTTTTGCTTCCTTTTTTGCATCGTGTTTTGCTACCAAAATTATGCCAAATATTTCTTCTATTGTTGCACCATATTTTTCTTCCTATGTAGCGCCATGTTTTGCATCCAAAGTAACATCTTATTTTTCTACCATATCAACACCATGTTTAGCTTCATCATTAGTGCCATGTGTTGCATCCTTTTTAATGCCTAGTTTTCTGTCTTATTTTGCTACCATATCAACTCCATGTTTGGCTTCATCATTAGTGCCACATGTTGCATCCTTTTTAATGCCTAGTTTCGCATCTCTCATTTTTAGGTCATGAATTTAGTCACTTTTAGTATTTTTATATATGGATTTTGGTCATTTTGTTTGGTCACTTATGTCTCATTGTTTGGTCACTTATCTCTTTTTTTGCTTACCAATTTAGTTTTTTTAACCAATATTATAATATCATTAGGGAATGGAGGAATCAAACCACCAACCTCCTGCTTGTAAGGGAGTCGCTCTTCCATCGAGCTAACACCCTTTAAGAATTCAGGAACCTAACTTACAAAGTCCTTTATAATGGTAAAAAGGAACAATACACAACCTTGAGTATCTAATGGTCGGAAAAGGACAATAGATTGTATAAGTTCACAATTTATGATCAAGCAGGTTATGAAATCCATAAACCTTTTCTAGGAATTTTGAACAAAACTCAATAATTTGGCTAAATGGGATTGCAAAAATAACTATTCCCTAGAAACCATAAGTGTATGACTATATGATAACTATCAACAACAACTATCTTAGTGTGAATGCCAAGGATATAGTAGATAAGCATGATCATCCTAGAGCTAGGTATAAGTGGAGCAATAAGGAGAATCGGAGGAGGATGATCAACCCAATAGTTGGTGTTTCACATGGATCTTATCCACCATGGAATGATCAAAGTTCCTTCTTCCATAAACCTAATGAGTATCCACAAGGAAAAATGGTTAGGATATAATATGATGCCAATTCATAATGTTTATTCGCTTCCTAGGGTGATGTTGCAGTTCTTGCAGTAGGAGATATACATGATCCCCAACAACATTGGATATAAGCATATTCATGGGGCCATAGAGTATAGGATGAGGTTATATTTTTAACTTTTTCTTTGGAAATCTAGGCATGATTTGAAACACTAGGAGAAGGAATAGAATCAGATATACTTAAAAGAATACAATCATTAGAGGGTTCTCATCTATAGGACTACGATTGTGGTTGAGACTTTGATTTATTCTACGGTTTCAGTAAGCTATAGGGCTATAACTCATGCTTTGAATCCTGCTCCTCCCGTACCTACGTTAAAGCAAGCATACTAAGAGGTCAAATATTTCTGGTGAACATAACTCCGAGACAATGCCTTGTTTAAGGAAAATGCAAACAATAACGTAGAAAACTATATACTTGACAAAAATATTATAAAAGAGGTTGCTAAAAGCATATTCAGAACATATTTCATCAAGCACTACAACAAATACAATGCTTTCTTACCTTGGAGGAGTCTTGCATCTTGCTGGGTTTCTGTAATGTCTTGGTGGAGAATGCTCGGAATAACTCATGTAACTTGAATATCTACCATAGAAAAATAAAATTATTTTGTTAGAAATTCCTTCCAACTTTGGCAATTTAATGAGGCTTTATGAATGCATACAAACCTATCCCTTTTAGGAATATTCCTTTCACTAAGGAGATGAGACCTTGGGGGAGAGTGAGTTGGAGATGCTTTTCAATAAAGTCGAGCATAAGTGTAACACTTGTTGAATCCAGGACCTCTTCTCACACATTTAGGTGTGCCCTTTGGGCTAGGACTTATTGCACTAGTCTGAATTTGATTAGGATTCGCAAGTGAACTCTAATCGACAATAGGACTATGACTTGATCCTCTTGACAACCTTCTACTTAAAGGCCTCCTTCGACTTTTCAAAGGAATTTGAGCTAGGTTTTGCCGTGAATGGCTTCTCAAAATCCTTTGTGGACTCCTGCTTAAAGGCCTACAAGCAATCACACTTAGGATCGTACTTAAATCCCTACTACTTGGGATCCTACTTACAAACCTACAAGCAATCAAACTTGGGCTCTTGCTTATACTCATTCGAGGAATTCTACTCAATACCCTTCTAGGAATTTTACTCATGCTCATGCTTGAGATTCTCCAAGGACTCTCACTCTTTCTCCCACTTAAGCTCCTTCTAGGGATTCTTCTCAAGATTCTTCTAGGGCTTCTGCTCAAACTCTTCTAAGGGCTCATGCTAGGACTCCTTGCAAGGAAAATTCCATTTATTAAATTAAGAAGACAACAAAGTTCACAGTGTACAATTATACAACATCAAACTATATGAAATAATATATATATTGAAGAATGCCAAGATAATATAAAAAATAAAACGATAGACAATAATAACAATTCCAGTAATTCTAGGTCTCTCTTCCTTTCCCCTTTTAATCAGAGAAAGAAATCCATACCGCTTGCACTTTCTTCTTAATCTCTTCACTTTCCGACCATGTTGTTTCCCTCTCTGCTTGTCCCTTCGTAACTTTGTATGTCTATGCTTATTTCTTCTTGATGATTTCTTCATTATTCTCACCCTATCATCTTCACTTGAAGTGCTAGCATCATATGATAGGGAAGAGTCCGAGTCAAACTCACTATCAAAAGTGTTTGAATCTGAATCAGTTTCTGATGAGGTATCTGAATAAAAATAATAATGACGTCGCCTCCTCTTTTACTAGTCCTTATGAACCTTCCTATGCTTTTTCCTTTTACGCACTTTTCAGCTATCATCACTTGACACTGATTTGTTTGTAGGCTTCTGTTTCTTTCCTTTCTTTTTATCTACAGATAAATCCAAATTTTCATATCTGAAAGGAATAAAAGAAAACCATTTCTACAAATTGCATTGAAGATATCAGTCAAAGAATTATAACATTTATGGTCAGTTAAATATTCAACAATGCCATATCATGATTCTTACAAATTAAACGATAAATGTACCTTCAACAACTGCAACTATACCTTTATCTTTTCCTGGAAATAATGGGTTATTTTCACCACAATTAAAAATCTTAACTAGAACAATAGGCTTTCCTTGATCTGCAGTTGATAACCACTCAATTTTATTCATTACATTTATTCCCTCAAAAACTCTTCCAAATACGACATGCTTGTTGTAGATAATAAGAAAAGGGACATTAATGATATGAGAGTAAAACAGAAAATAGAGATGGGGAGAGGCAAGATATCCACATTAGTGAGACAAATGATAGCCTCACACCCTTAGTAGCATATAGACCAATTGAACTATACTAAAGAGAAATTCCTACAAAAATTATCAAAATTTAAAAGGTCAATTGGTAAAAATACACTAGTGTCTGACACCCAAAGAAAATAACCCATTATTCCAAGGTAAAGAAATCTTGTGTATCTAAAATACAAAATTTCCATATGGTGACACTCATGAGTCATGGATAAAGAGAAATTATGTCGATCACAACCAACATGTAAATTTTCGCAGACAAACTCAGGTGAATATAAAAAATCATAGATGACATTCAAGATATGGAATCAAGTATATATCCATCAAGATGAGGTGTTGCTGCAAAATTAATATAGAACTAAGAACTATCGGTGTTTAGGCCAATATTTGCCATTGATAGAATATCAGGGTCATCATGATGTAGCTAAAAATTCTGATTTGTAATAAGAAATAGGGAATGTTCAATACAATTCTGACAATATAAATAAGATTATTCAAAGAAAAAATGTTTTGAAAAACATGTGGTAACTAACTTGCAAATTTTCCACCATATATGCTCTCTTCCCCTATGCTTGCATAGAAAACAAGAGACATTAACTGCATCATTGATATTAAGATGTCCAACCAATATTTTCCAATATTTCAATTAAATTTCAGGAGGAATAAATAATTTGACTAGGATCAAAATAGAATCATATTCTAGATGGAAAAGGACCATCAACATTTAAAGATTCCATAGCTCGAACATAAAGAAGGACCTTGATTCTTGCTGCCATAAGCTTATAACCCAACATCTTTTCACCAAACCACTGAGTTCTTGTCGTAATCTGGTAAGCTTTTCTTCATCTCAATCTTCAAGCTTGCGAAGTCTTGTGATCATCCTAAAAATCCCAACCTCTGTTAACTTTGATTTAATTAGCCAAAGCCTTAATTCTTTACGTCAATCTTGTTAGAGTTTCTAAAGCCTTAAACTTTTGATTTGGTCAAGTCCCCATTTACTTTAACCCCAATTCTTTGGCCTCCATAAGTATGTTCAAAATGCCAAGTTGTCTTCATTACTTGAAATCAAGTCAATTTTAAAAATAACAATAATAAAATTATTATTAATAAAATAAATATAAACTTTTATTATTTAAATAACTATTTTATATAGTTTTCAAAATAATATTTTATATTTATTTTATGAAAAATCTTGATTTTTCTTTTACTTCGATCTTATCTCTTCTCATTTTAAAAAACAAGGGTTTTGAAAATATAAAAATAAAATCCTATTATCAAATTCAAAAGTCTTATTCATAATCCTTTCAATATGTTACGGCTTATTTACTTTAATGGAGACAAAGTAAGGTTTAAAAAGGTTTGGGTTTTGTCTTATTATTTTTTCTTCTCCCACCGAAAGTCTCCCAAATAAACTGTTACGCCAAAGCCCATCCTAAACTATTTCCCCTTACTCACGTGGGACAAAATATTTGAAACGAAAACAGCAATGGCCCAAGATAAATGTTAAATGTCACGGTGAACATAGGAGGAGATCACCGAAAGATAAAAATGCGGGGTGAACCCAGGTGGTATCATTGGAAAATTCACATGGAAAAGATCGACTAAAAATCTCATGACCGAGATCACTTCCATTACCTAGTGTCGATGACTATTATAAAAGAATACCAAGAACTGTCACTTTGAATAAAGAACGTTTTTCTTGCCCAGATCTCCATGGAATGTTTGGAATCAAATTTTCAATGATTTTGGGTGTAAATAGTTGACATTCTATCATTTAAATTGACACGTTGATTGCTTGATGTCAAGAGACCCGACCTTTACTATTCAGAATGTTCACTAGAGTTGATGACTCAAGAGACCCGACCTTTACTATTCAGAATGTTCACTAGAGTTTAAAAGCTACTTCATCACACAGGTAAACATAGAGAGTATCATCACCAAGTTTCATCAGCGCAATGATTTCTTGTATTAAAATCCATATTTTGAAGACAATAATAAGACAACTAAATCCATTTCTTCGGGAAGTTAATTGGCGTTTTAATCCATATTTAGGAAAGAAGTTCCTACAGCTCATGTTTTAAAGGAATAATATCAGTAAAGAAAGGATCTTTTTTTCATATTTAAAGAAAAGTTGGCAAGTGAGGTTGAGTAGTCATTTCCAGATTTCTAGATTTATATCTAAAATTTGAAGGCATAAAACAAACATCAGAAATCAATTCCATATTTGGAGAAGAAAGATCAACATTTGAAGGTGACCGAGCATATCTCAGACTTAAATACCATTCCTTGATTTTATGAAAACAATGGAGTATACAGGTCTAAACAGAATTGCAGGTCAAGAATCAGTCCCAGATTTCAAGCATTCTTCTCAGCAAGTGGCTCCATATTCAAGGGTACAGGTGGCAGAACAATTCAGGAATAACGAACAGCAGTGTTCATCTAGATTCGACTTTATACGCATGGTAATCAACAAATCAATACTTATTCCAGATAGCTCCATATTTTCTGGCATTTGATTCGAGTCTTATTTTATCTCTGGTTTCGAAATCTCATAAGAAATTCATGTCATGTAACTCTATAAATTATTTTGGATTTGTAATGAAAGGGTGAGTTCCAGCCGAGAAGGATGAGAGTGTATTAGGGGTTGTAAATCAGACTGCTACTGTATTTGCAGGAGCATGTATTAAATTTCCATGGTTATTAAGAATGGAGCTGCTGATCAAATATTATCCATTGCCCATGTCCTATGAACATGGAGAAAATACTAACTGGGAAAAGCCTCTGACAGTCTGGCATTTTCTAATCAGCAAAGTTTGTCCCCAACACAACAAAAATGGTTCAGCAAGGTCAGGGCCTTAATTTTAGTTTCTAGAATGCTATACATAATACAATCATGGAA
>LPNX010928007.1:2498-62376 GCA_001517045.1 Pseudotsuga menziesii
ATCCATTGGCATGAATTTCTTTGACAATTTAAGGTCCCATCCATTCTTTGTGTAGCATTTTGGGTTTTCCTTTCACTCGATTGTTATACAGCAGACCCAGATCTCCTACTGACATATTTTTTTGTAATGTTTCGATCATGCCAAGCCTTCTGCTATTGTTTCTGAATTTCTTGATGTTGTATAGCAAGCAGTCGGTGCTCTTCTAGTTTTCTTAGTTGCATCAGTCGATCCCTCCTTCCTTCTTCAACATCGATGTGTAATATATCTGCTATCCTAGGTGTTTGTTGTCAGAAATGTAGTGGAACAACTACTTATTGGCCATAGACTAGTAGAAATGGTGTTTGGTCAGTCAAACATTTGTATGCTGTCCAATAATCCCATAGCACTACAGGTATTTTTTCGTTCCAATCGTCCTTGTCGATATTGCATATTTTTGTTAAACCCTTTGTTAGTGTTTTGTTAAATGCCTCCATTGCTTCGTTCGACTGAGGGTGATAAGTTGCACTTTATCGGTGGTCAATTTTGAACTAGTCTCTTAGTGCTTTGATGGTTTTGTTAATTAAGTGTGACCCTTGATCACTGATTAAGGTTAGTGGACATCCAAATCTAGTAATTATGTTTTAATAGATGAACTTAGTAGCTACTTCACTGGAACAGGTTGCAACAGCTTCTGCCTATGCCCATTTGGTTGCATATTCTACTGCAGCTATTATATACCTCACACCTGTTCTTTTTGCTGGTATTGAAAATGGTCCTATGAAATCGATGGCACAAATTTCAAATGTCAGACACGATTTTACTGATATCAAGGGCATTTATATACTAGGCATAGGTCAACCCAATCATTGGCATCGGTCGCACTGGCTAACAAACTTTTTGTAGTCCTTGTATAGTGTCAGCCACCATAGTCTCGACTGGTGGACTTTCTTGCTAGTTGTATCTACTTGGAAATTTCCTCTTGTTGGTCCATAGTGTGCCTCATGCATAATATCTTCTCTTTCATGTTCTAACACACATCATCGAAGGATGTCGTCCAAGCCCATTTTATTTAAAAATCTATTTATGATGTTGTATGGCACAACTTTCATGACTAATATTTGTTTTTTTTTCATACTCATGCCATCTGGTGCTTGACCATTTTCCAAGAATTGAGTTATGTCTTCTAATTCTACCGAAACAACTTCTATTTGGAATAAGTGTGCATCTGGTAGGTCATCTTTGACTCCTATCAGCTCCTCCCCAATGTCGATCCTCGACAAGTGGTTGGGCTTGACATTTAGTTTTCCTGGTCTAATGACAACTTTGAATTGAAATTCCTGGAAGAGTAATAACCATCGACAAATTCTCCCATGATGCAAAGGTTTATTTACAAGGTATTTTAACGCTTGATGATCCGTGTAGAATATGAAGGGATTGTCTAGTAGGTAATGTTGGTACTTTTGTAGCGCGAAGACCATACCTAATGCTTCCCTCTCTGTTGTCGAATAGTTTTGTTCTGATTTTTTTAGTTTTCTGTTGTTGTATACTATTGGATAGTCCATTCCACTGTCCCCTGGTTGTGTTGAGATCGTGCCTATTTCTAGACCTGATGCATTGATATGCACATGGAATTTTATCGACCAATTCAGGAATCTGAGGATAGGTGCCTCAACTAGTTTCCTTTGTAATGTATCAAATGATATATTAAATTCTTCTATCCAGTCAAACTCCTGATCTTCTCTCAATAGTTCTTCCAATGGGTAGGTCATGTCTTAGTAGTGTCTAATAAATTTTCTGTAATATCCAGTATGTCCCAGCAGTACCCTGACCTATTTCGGATTCACCGATGGCTTCAAGTTGGGGATAATATTTATTTTTTCAAAGTCAACCTTTATGCTTTCTTTGCATTCAATGTGCCCTAGTAGTATTCCTATAGGGGTTAGGAAGATGCATTTCTTTATGTTGAGGGATAGCTGATTTGTTGGCATCATTCCAGCATGAGCCTTAGCCATTTGCAATGATATTTCAACATGGATTAGATCGTACAATCATCAAAGTATACTACCATTTTTTTGTAGATATATTCTTGAAATGTTTTCACAATAATTCTCGAAAATATTGTCGGTGCGTTTTTTAGACCAAAAGGCATAACTTTGTAGGAGAATGAGCCAAATTCACATATGAATGTGGTCTTTTTTTTATCTTCTTTGGTTATTGGTACTTGGTTATACCCTAAGAATCCATCTGTAAATGAGTAGCATTCATGTCTTGCAACTTCATTTAATATTCATCTGCGTATGGCATTGGGAATGGGTCTGTTAGAGTGACTTTGTTTAGTTCTCTGAAATAGACACAAATCCTTAGTTTTGTTGGGTGACGTTTCTTTGGTCGGATGACCATCAGGATTGCCCATTTTGACTTGTCGATAGGGTAGACAATTCCTGCTGCGAGCATATTATCGATCCCTTTCTTGACTATCTCTTTGTATTTATGAGCTAATTTGTATGGCCTTTTCTTTACGGGTCGGGAATCGGATTTGATGTCAATCTTCATTTCACCCATTTCATGGACTAGCCCTTTGGGATCTTTATAGTCTCGATCAAATATATCCTAGAATTCTTTCAATAGGTTTATTATTTCAGTCGTTTTCTCTTCACTCCAGTAATCGCCAATTCTTTCCATTTTTGGTCGTTCATCATTTGATATGTAAAACTCTTTAGTTTTAAATTTGGCATCCATCCATTCTAGTGCCTTGGATTCATTGACCATCAAACTCCCTTCTTTGAACTGTGAGAATGTAGCAGGGAATACTACTATGGTTATTCGATCGGTGTCTTCTCTGTCGATTGTGTTGACTTTAAGCACTGTTTGAATTGCTTTTGTTGTTTTTGAGTGATATGATTTCCATCGAAAGCTTTTCCCTTGTATATTTTTGTTTTCCATTTTAAGTCTTGTCGAATGTGGTATTATTTTGGTTTGAATGTTATTGCATGATATTTCTAGTCGATCATGGTTTGGTATCAAATTGTTGTTTCTAGTTGGTTCTATGAATTCTTTTATCTTCTTTGTAGTTTCGACTAGCTTTTCGTTTTGAGGTATAAAACTGAAGCCCTTGATGAATTTTTCTCTCAGTTCATTCCATTAGAACATTTTACCTCATGCTTATTCCATTTTGTACCATTTATTTGGTAAGTCAGCTAGCATCAAGGGAAATAGATGTGGCCATGTACGTTCATCTTTATAACCTAGTCTTCTCCATTCTCTTTCGCATGTTCCTATGTGCTCGTCTGGGTCTTGCCCTTATATGAAGACAGGTATTTGTGCCTATTTAGTTAGCTTCCTTCCTCTGAATCTTTCTATGAAGTAAGTTGAAGTGGTTGTCCAAGTCTGCAGTCTCAACTAATGGGTGTCCCACCATCGAGCAACTTGTCCTGTAAAGTTTTCTACCAGGCTTTGTAGTCGGCCATGTTCACCTAGGTTCTTAGAGACTTGTTCTATATGCAGAATTGGGGACTCTCTTTCTTTATACCTAAGGTTTTGTCTGATACTTGTATTTGTTGGGGTTAAGGTAGGGTATTCCCTAGTTTTCCTTTTGAATATTTTTGGGATGATGGAGACTGAGAAGCATTGATGGGTTGGTTTCTTCTGTATAGCCTGAATGGTCCAACAACCCCTTGCTTGAGTTTCATAGTTTTCGACTTCCCAATCATATAATTCTACGTATGAATTATATCCTACTGAATCTTGGTTGCCTAAGTGAAGGTCACCATAGATATTGGGTTCAGTGTAGTCTTCATTATTTTGAATTTGATATAATTGTCTAATGTCAACTTCTTCATCGATGGGTTCAATCCAAGGTTCACCTTGGGAAGGATGAACAGGGATGATAACTTTATGTCCATTCCCTTTTAATTTTATCCTTTCTTTGTCTAAAGATATTGATGCTTTCATTTTTCTTCCCCATGGTCGACCTACCAAGGCTAGGAAGGAGTTGGATCCTTCTTTAGGGTCAATGATTTCAAAGTTGACTTTAGTCGATATTCCTTTTATCGTTGTATTGACATTTCTCCAAACCCCAATGGGTTCGATCAGTCCTTGGTCGACTAACTTGAGGTATATTCCTGATTCATATAGCCGAGGTCTACCTATTTGTTCCCAATTATATCGAGTCATAATATTTACTTGAGAACAAAAGTTGAGTACAACTTGTCGAACATGGTATCCTTCGATTTCTAGATCGACAAGTGGGTCGGCATCGCTCTTGTCCTTTTGGTTCAGACTGCATATATTTTTGGTTTGTTTTTCTGAATTATTATTGTGCTTCATATTATACAATAATTCAATGAATTGAGACACCTATTTATCATTCTGTACTAAATGTATTAATTCCTCAACTGTGTTTTGTCAACTGTCATTGACTACTTCTTTCCTAGCAAATTCTTTAAACATGTCTGACGCGTCATTATATAGTTGTTTTTGTTTTGTTGGGTTAGGATAATCATTCTTTCTTTGATTTTACTTATACGTGGATTATCATTTCCAATTTTTGTCCCTTGTCGAGTTACTATGTGCAGGTACTTTGTATTTATTTCATCATGTTTTTAAACACACGACAAGACGTTAACGTTTTTCTTTCTATTAATCTTATCGAGCATGGTGGGACAACCCTCTAATGAATGATCGCCCATGCCATAGCTAGTACAAAATTTTAGATCAGTTATATCCTTGTATGGACAGTCTGCGTAGCGATGTCCTTCTTTATAACATGTAAATCATTGGATGGGTCATCATGGTCAATCGTCATGATTTCCAGAAAATCATCCTCAACCTCCATATCCTCCACGACGGTTGTCGAACTAGCGCTCATATCGACGGCCTTCATATCTTTGATTATTCGGCTCATTTTGACCATTGGTTCTTTGGATCTTATCATTATTCTTTGCGACTGCATTCGTTTGGTAGAATGCTTGATAGTTTTGTCGATTCTACAAGTTTAAGTGGCAATCGGCAGTTGCGTGACTTTTTACCTCACAAATTACGCACCAAGATGCTTTTCCATTTTTCATGTTATATGGGAAATATTTCGTTGTATGTTCTCCATGTTCTTGGAAAATGTCGCAGAAGCATTTTGTCTGAACAAAACGAACATCCTGTCAATAGTTATCTTTAGTGTGTTCGACTGTGGATCATTTTGTGCACCAGACATCCTGATTCTTGAGTTTTAGCTCTTTCAATGATTTCTGCATGAATTCTAGCTGCTCTTCCAGCCTAGTGTCGACGAGATATGCTGGGAAATATTCATCCATCTCTACTTGCAAATATTTGGTAAGTGCGTATTCATACGTATTAAATGTCTCCAAGCTTATGTGTCACCTAATTTTCTGTGATAGACCTTGTTGGAGTAGAGTCCCGCAGCTACGGGAGAAGCTGCCATTTTGGCGGATAGATATTTTTGGCGAAGACGAAGAGATAAGGTAAAACTACGACACCGTAGCATGTTTCTAGCTGCAGAGTAGAGCCAGAAACCGTGACTATTGGGATAGAGAAGTCAAGAAAGATGACAGTACCTGAGTGGCCGAGAGGAGAGAGCTCAACCACTGCATTGAAGGCAGCGGCGAAGACAGGAGGGCTCAGCTACCCTCATAAAGGAAAAGGAACGACGAGGCCGAGGTACTGAAGACGAAGGATAGAAGATGGGAAGCGGTGCATAGTACCCATGGTCAGCACCGGGAAGCATGGAAGACTGTAGAGGAGCTGTGGTGTGACGGAAAGCGACTACCCCAAGTATAGATACGTCGACTGTCACTAGTTAGGGTTTTTGGGTTACTGTTGGGACAGGCCCACAGTGTTGTAATGGTGAGACCTTCAAGCCACCTATAAAGGGATGTATTTTGTATTGTAAAATGTTAGCTAGTTAGCCATTGAGTCTATTAGCTCACAGTTACATTGTATTGTAATAGAGTTGAGCTCTGGTTCTGTATTCAGTCTGTAGTATCCTACTATAATCAGTAGCCGGCTCATAGAGCATGTATGTAACAATCCGTAGGGATTGACAGAGAGGGAGAGAGAGAATATTGTAAGAAGGCAATATAGAGAAAGAGAAGAGATCTAGGAGAGAAGGGCTCTAGGAAGTGAGTGCGGAGTTACCCAGAAGATCTCTAGCTGCATATGCGGTGCAGCAGAACTATGTACTCTCTCAAGATATAATAAAACACAGTTCTGTGGATGTAGCTTCTACCCTAGAAGTGAACCACATAAAATCAGAGTGTTATGCGATTGATTCATGTGATTGTATTTACTTGTTGTATCTGTCACTCATTACATGAACTTTGCTTACAGTAAATGTATGTATGTGTTATTCAGTTCACAACATATTAACAAGATAAATGCATGTTGAAGTCTTTAAGTATTCCGTATAAGAGTTGTCTATGTTTCACTCAAGACAGTTAAGAGTCGCAGTGTAAAGCAGCCTTGTATGTTGAGTCCTGTAAGTTGAACACGAGTAACGCTGAGTACGCTAAGCCACAGTGGTAGGATATCGCAGGGAGGCGATATCACACCATCAGAGGAGCTTTGGTGTGCGGTACCGCAGGTTGAGGATCGAGCGTAGGAGAGACTTACGTGTTGGCCAGGACGTGGCGATGCGATAAGGGCTAGAGTCATCATGAGTTAGAGGAAGCTATGCATCGTGGAGAGAGAGAGACCTCGCGGGTTAAGAAGAGCTGTGAGGTGCACATAGGATGCTATAGAACCTGGTCAAAGACACTTGAGTCTTTGGCCAACCCATTAGAATCACTTTGGGTGAGACTTCAGGCCGCTCCGCGGTCTGTCGCCGAAAGGGCCAGTGAGCTAGGGGTGTTGTTGGTACATTACAGTAAACCCGGGTCTACCCACCGACCAACAAATGGTTTCGTTGCCGGTTTTGAACAAACTGAGCACTAATGTTCTGTTGGAATCCTACTAGAGATGAACTCAACCAGTGGGTTGAGTCTAAGGAGAAATATTTTGCCGAACATGAGAACAAGAGTCCTAGACTGAGTACAGAGGACTGGTTACAAAAACATATCTTTACAGACCTGCATACGATATTTTTTGCGACCTATGGAAACGAGCTTTACGACTGGTTATCAAAGTTGACTGATAAGAACATATTCAAGAAGAAAAGAAACACTGTCTGGACACTGGAGCTGATGCAGACTGTGAAGAACCTTGATAATCCCATTACGAGGACAATAGACTTCTAGCTTGCGAGTGTGTTAGAAGGCTTCGTCACAGAGTTTGCAGTTGAACAGAGAAAAAGCTTCAGCGAGGCTGAGCAGTACTTCTTCAAAGGATATCGCGGTAAGTACCTAAAATATTTAAACTTGTCCATTAAGATGTTATTACATGAAAAAGGAACAATGGATCTAGTTTCAGATGAATAAGTAAAGATAGTAATGTCACAAGAGTTTGAAAGTGATTTTGATGACATTGGACGTACACGTAGTGGAAAGAAATACAAAGTATATTTCAGCTCTCCCATATTTGAAGACATTTCAGACAATACTAGACAACAAAGTCACAGTACCATAGAAAGAACAGAAGGGGGTATCCCTTACCACCCTTATACCCCACAGAAACAGACCGGGACTCAGAAAAATCCCATAGGAACTCCATCTAGTAGCTCCCAGACAATACATACTACCGCTACATCACCTCCACCTACACCATCGAGTGGTAGTAACATAGCAAATCAACATCCACCATGTAGAAATAGAATGGGGGATGATATGAAGCTACCTATCTTTAAGGGTATAGGGGCAGAGGACCCAGAGCAGCATTGGTTTCTATGTGAAGCCGTGTGGACCATTAAAGCAATCAATGATGATAATAGTAAACTTGTACAATTGGTCACCACACTGAGAGAACGAGCCTTAACATGGTATATGAAGTACACCACAGCAATACCCAAAACACTTGTCCAGGTCAGGACTGCCATGATTAAAGAGTTTAAGAAACCTAAGTCTGAGTCACAGTGCATTACAGAGCTCAAAGACATCAAACAGTTACCTACAGAGTCAGTGTGGGACTTCAATCAGAAATTTAAAGCCCTTATAGACCAAGTCCGCTTTGAGTTTGCGCCGAAGCAACATACGGAATGGTTTATTGCAGCACTGCTCCCTCATATTAGAATACCATTAATGCAGCAGAAACTCCAGATGCAGGATGACATGTTGGAGATGGCAATGAAACTAGAGGCTTCACCTCTAGCTGAAACCAGCACAGGTATGACAAACATGCAAAACCAGTTGGATAATCTCACATTATAGATGCATGAGATTAGAAAAGGGAAAGAGGTTGCACAAGACATATGGTGCATAAAATGTAAAGCACAAGGCCATACTAAAGATAACTGTCCAGTCTTTGTATAATATCTAGCAACAGGGGCTCCTAACCCCTTACCATAGACCCATGGGCCGTGGTGTGAAATATGCAAAACAAGAGGACATCTACCTCAGCAATGCCCTCTACTTCAGAAGTACGTACAGACACCTAAGAACTTATACTGTGTCTTCTGCAAGTTTGTAGGCCATGATGAACATGATTGCCAAGCCTATGATCTCATGGACGGGAGAAAGCAAGACTTGTACAGAGTCCAATCAGAAACACAGGGTCCAGCAGCAGGACCAGAGCATGATCCGGTTCATGTTGGCCATGGAGGAGGATTTAGAGGACGAGGACATGGAGGAGGTTTTGGCCGTGGAGAAGGATTTGGCCATGGTCGTAGACCAATTACTTGTTACAACTGTGGAGTTGTAGGACATTATGCTAGGGACTGTCAGATCCCCACCACCACATGTAACTATTGCAAATATTACGACCACACTATAGAAGAATGTCCTACCTTGATAGCCAAGATCAGAGAACCTAAGCCAGCAGTACACTAGAACATCCAGCTTATCGCTGCTGAGCAGAAACAGCCAGAACCAAGAGTCAACATTGTGACTCGCAGCGGTGTTTCCACTAATGGGACATCGCAGGATAATGAAAATAACACAGGACCGGAGTGGGTGCGCAAAGCTACTAACAAAGCAACACCACTTGACCTACAGAAGAATAAACAGACATTTCAGGAAGCTAAGACTTTCTTTGATGACCCTATGTGATCAATATCGTAGGTACCGCTGTCTAGGGGCGTACCGCAGCAAGCACCTTGTGGCGTTAGCCCTGTACAGATATCACAGGCTACCACATCGGGCGCTTGCGACAAGGACGAGTTGGCAGGAAGTGTACAATCCTTCCTGCGGAGTTGTTTAAAACTTGTGAGAAATGAGCAAGCTATCAGAGAAATTCAGCACATCATAGATCAGTGTCAGCCATCTTCTTCCATGAGCAGTGCACATTGTGTTGTTCATAATATTATGGGACATACAAGAACAGGAAGAGAGATGCGACTCATAGCATAGGTTGGAGAATTTGAAATGGACGAGGTGATCCTAGATCTAGGATCAGAGGTAAATGTTCTAACTAAGAAGACATGGGAACAGATGGGTAGCCCTAAGTTAGTCAGATCACCTATCCATCTCAGATTAGCTAATCAACAGCGGGTATCACCCCTGGGTCAATTATCGCAGGTGCCAGTTGACATTGATGGAGTTCGCAGCTCTGTAGACTTTGAAGTTATAGAAATCATTGGCGATAGTAGACCATATCCAGCACTACTAGGAATTGATTGGGCAATCGATAACATGGCCGTTATCGAATTAAAGAGAAGACAAATGACCTTTGAGGATGCACAGATCTGGGTCATCGCACTATTAGATCCTCTTCAGGGTCCTAGATACATTGAACCTATCCGAGCAGAGGAAGAGGCACGTAACATGGAGAGTCTCTATCAGATGACTGCGAACCAGGGCGACTACATCAATCCAACCATAGAAGGGAACATTAGTTGGCGATGCGACAACTCATGCGCATCGGATTCGGATGTTGGTCTAGAGAACTAGCAGAACAGACTTTACAAAGTATCAGTGCATAGATGTGCATACATGACTAAGTCACTGTGATGGATTGGCGTAGAGATCAATGAGATTCCATCATTTCATGGTCTAACAGATATCCAGGACTTTCTCACGCAGTTTGAACAACAAATTCCTCACGAGCAGAGGATCGCAGCTATGGACCTTGCAGTACGAGCCACACTTGCAAGATGGTGGTATGCACATAAAGAGAATATCGCATCATGGGATGATCTTAATAGATTGATGGCAATCAGATTCTCTACCGACAGAGAGTATGTCCAGCAGAGATACACAGGAGAAAGTGACCCCAGGTCACATATTCATATGTGTGAATGGAATTGGTCGGATATTCCCAAGGATGAATGGGTTCACCGATTCATTCACACTTTGGATACAGTTCCAAGGAACTGGTACACAGAGACTGAATTGCGCAAGGGAATGACTACATGGCCACTTATGATAGACAACTTTCTACTCACCTTCGCTTTTGAATCTAAGTATCCAAGTGTTGATCAGGCCCTAGATGTAATAAATATTAAGATATTTGAGGATTGTACCCTATCAGTGTCAGCTCAAACTGAGTGGGCCATCCAGTTAGAAGAGGCGCTAGAGTGTTATAACTTTGCATCAGAACCAGAGGAGGAGGATGAGGATCCTCGCAACATCAACATTCCGGAGTCAGAAGGGACTCGCGATGTTGATGGACCGAAGCTACAGATTCCAGCAATCACAGAACCGATCAAGATTAAATAGATCAATATTGGCACATACATAGAACCAAAGTTTTCCTATATTGGAGACTATTGGAATGATGAAATAGTCGAACAGATTGCAGACTTGCTACATGAGTACCAGGACCTATTTCCCACCAATTTCACAGAGATGAAGGGAATAGTCGGAGACTTGGGAGTAATGAGAATACCATTGAAAGAGGATGCTAGACCAGTTAAGCAGCGTCCATATAGATTAAATCCACGCTATAAAGAAAAAGTTAAGGATGAGATCGATAAGATGCTAGCAGTAGGCATCATTGAGCCTGTAGAAGAGAGCGAATGGGTTAGTCCCATGGTCATACAAGAAAAGAAAACCAAAGGAAACATCAGGATCTGTGTCGACTTGCGTAAACTCAACGATGCATCACTTCATGATCCATTTCTGACACCTTTCACTGATGAAGTGCTAGACAATGTGGGAGGACAGGAGGTATACTCCTTCACTGATGGCTTTTCAGGATATCACCAGATCAGAATCCACCCAGAAGATCGATCTAATATCACTTTTGCAACAAAATGGGGCTCATTCCAGTATACGGTAACGCCCTTTGGTCTTAAGAATGCACCAGCTATCTTTTCTAGAGTAGTAGTTGTTGTATTTAAAGAATACATCCATAAATTCCTATAAGTTTATTTTGATGATTGGACTATATTTGGATTAATTGACAAGCACATAGGGGATTTAAGACTGATGTTAGAGAAATGTAGGCAGTACCAGATTTCTCTAAACTTGAAAAAATGTATATTCTGTGCGCCATTCGGTATTTTGTTGGGTCACATTCTTTGCAGGAAAGGCTTGATGGTAGATCCCGCAAAGATTGCCATCATTGTAAATCTTCCAGCACCCAAATCAGTCAAACAATTGAGAATAGTACTTGGTCATACCGGGTACTACAGAAAATTCATCAAGGGATACGCAAAGATTACAGCACCGAGGGAAAAGCTATTAAAGAAAAATATAAAATTCCTATGGAATGAGGAATGTCAGTAGAGTCTAGACACACTTAAAGAGAAGATGGTTACAGCACCCATATTAGTATTTCCATACTTGACTAATCCGTTTCATGTACATGTGGATGCATCTGGCATCGCACTAGGGGTTGTTTTAATGCAACCAGGAGAAGGAGGTATCGATCATCCTATCGCATACTCCAGCAGAAATATATCGACATCAGAAAAGAACTACACCACGACAGAAAGAGAAGGCTTAGCTATGGTGTACGTGCTACAGAAGTTCAAGCACTACCTATTGGGTGCCTCGTTCAAGATGTTTACTAACCATTCTGCATTGAAGTATCTGGTCAATAAGCCAGTGTTAGGGGGAAGAATCTGCAGATGGTTACTCCTCTTTCAGGAGTATGATTTTGAAATCATTTTCAAACCAGGAAGATTGAATGCCGGACCTGATCATCTGTCGCGAATAGACTCAGGAGAAAATCCAAGTAATCTAGAGGACAATTTTCCAGATGAGCAGTTGTTTTCTATCCAGATCACAGATGAGTACTATGCTGATATCATTCACTTTCTCACTACAGGAAGGGCACCTGAGGAGTTTACCAAGCATCAAAAGAGGAAGTTGGTTGTTAAAGCAGCAGACTTCACCCTGATCATAGGATAGTTATACAAGTTAGGTCCAGATGAAGTCCTGCGCAGATGTGTGATGCCACATGAAAAAGAGGCTATTATCAGAGAAGCACATTCCGGTACCGCAGGAGGTCATTTAGTAGGAAAGCCGACTGCGCAGAAAATCCTGACCGCGGGATTATGGTGGCCTACTTTACATAAAGACACTAAGGAATTTTGCAAATGCTGTGATATCTGCCAAAGGGTAGGAAAACCTTCATGGAGAGATGAAATGCCGCTGCGACCATAGATTACGCTGCGCGCATTTGACAAGTGGGCTATAGACTTTGTGGGTCCTATCAACCCACCAAGAAAATGAACTGGTGTGAGATACATCATCATAGGAACAAAATACCTCACCAGATGGGCAGAGGCCAAAGCAGTAAGAAATTGTGATGCTGCTACAGCTGCACAGTTCCTCTTTGAGGACATCATCAGTATATTTGGATGCCCAATAATTTTGATGAGTGATCAAGGCACACACTTCTTGAACTGCACCATTGAGGCCTTGACGAAAGAATTCCAGATACAACACCATAAGAGCACTCCCTACCACCCACAAGATAATGGTACGATGGAGGCCTTTAACAAGATTTTAGAAAACGCTCTTACTAAGATCTACAACAGCCAAAGGCATGATTGGGACCTCAGGGTTAATGCTGTATTATGGGCGTATAGGACTACATGCAAGAAATTGACAGGACACACACCTTTCAGCTTGGTGTATGGACAAGAGGCTATTATGCCTATGGTGTATATTCTTCCCAATATAAGAATTGCTCAAATCACCGGGATGACTGATACAGACACAGTGCAGGAAAGGCTAGCACAGTTGCTTACCTTAGAGGAAGAAATATTCATCGCCGGATTCCATCAAAAAGTGCAGAAGGCATGAGAAAAATCTTGGCATGACAGACACATTAAGAGTAAGACTCTTTAGATCGGAGACCTAGTACTCCTCTATGACAGTAAATTTATTAAGTTTCCAAGGAAGTTCAAGACACATTGGTTGGGGCCATACCAGATTCAGCAAGTTACAGAGGGAGGAGCCATTCAGCTCAGCAAACTGAATGGGGAGATTCTTCCCACGATGATCAATGGAAGTAGGATTAATCTCTATAGTGGAAGCCACTCCACCTCTCAGCCCTAACTCAGAGTCGCATAGGTGCAGATGTCCAGTGTAGTTGAAAGGAGGCATCGCACTGGGAATTACTCTACACCGGCAGGTATTCTAAGTATCAGGAACCGCATAAGGACGGTTCATTTTGCGCAAGTGAAAAAAAAAATGCTTAAGTTTGTTTTGAGCAAGTGATGCGGTGTGGCATCGCAGCAGCGCAATGTTTCTCCGCTCCACGTACCTAGTTTGCAACGAGACAGAGGGCTAGTCAAGTCTCCTTCTGGCAGGCAGTTAGTGAATAAATGACCAGTATACCTTACTGTAGATTTGGCAACAGCATATTAAATTTTCCAGATTTGGCAAATCTTCAACGAGACCAGTGCCTGCATACACACGCTTCAAGGGAAATTGATCAGATTTCAGCATTTATTGAGGATCGGGATGACGGGTGTGGTCTCGTCCAAGCAATTAATATGACCGACGGGTTCAGCCTAGATGACCGTTGCATCAGGGATTATCACCTTCGGCATAAAAGAAGAAATTATTCATTCAGGAGGGTTACATTTGCAAAGATCCGAGAGCTATAGAGTGCATTGTTAAGTGTTCGCTATGCAGAGCTAATTTCGTTACAGAGTGCTATGATTTCCCCATTTCGTATCCATTGCCAATCCAAAGTATAACACCGAGTGGGTTCTGTCTGAGGAGGAACCTCTAGAAGCGATTTTGGAAAGGTTCGAACGTACTGGCCTTGCAGCTGCTATGACGACGCCACCTAAGGGTGTCACGCCAAGTTCATCACAGACCGGACAGCTGCCAAGGATGAGGATCCAAGCTCAATTAAGAGAAGAATCCAGTTCGGAGCTGGAGGAAGAAGTTCATAACGCAACAGACTACATCATGCCACGAGTTGGCGGTGCACCAGAGGTAAAAATTCCCAAGAGTGGTAAGTTTCCTGTTCCTATACCACAGATTGATTCTCGAGCAAAGGAAGATGGATATCTATTAGGATATGCCACTGTTGTTAAATTTGTAGATTACAACCTAGGCGATAGTAAGACATATCCTCAGTTCCGGCCGAATCAATATCTTACGATTCAGAAGAACCCAAGGACAGGTGTAGATGAATATGTTCCCATGGAACATGTCCATATTCTTGAGCGCTCAGGCCTACTCAATCTGTTAAGCATACCACATTTTGGACGAGGCGTAGAGGTTAATGCCATGGTGCGCATCCTACTTTCATGCGTACATGGAGGTTACCTCTGGCTTGGTAACAAGGTTGACCTAAACATTGACCTGATACACCGCATCACCAGGCTATCCAAGACTGGTCAAGACCCGAAGACAAATATAACAAGAAAGACCAAGGATTCCAAGCTATCACCAGCCCTAGTCGCCAAGTATAAACTACAAAGAGGAGGTCGAGCTTACGACATCGCAAGATTAATAGACAATACACTCATATTTATAGCTAGTCTACTTGCAGGCAAAATGTTAACCAAGGTTCGCCCAAAGGAAGTCACAGTATCAGTAATTAACCTGGCCATACAAGTTGCAGAGGGGGAACAGTTCAATTGGTCTTTATTTTTGTTAAATATGTTTCAGCAAGATTGTTTGCAAGTTCAGGATGAGGCAGGCCACCCCTTCCATTTCTCATGGTTGCTGATACTCTGTGCATTCATCGGGTGGAAGGCGCCACCCCATACCCAATTTCAACAGCTAGCGAGTGGTGAGCCCAGAGGTGCGCGCTACACAAAATTATGGGAGACTAGCATCCCAGCCAAGAAAAATGTCAATGCGATAGTATTCTATGAATACTATAGGATGTTGAGGAACGTCCTCCAAGAAACACCACAGATCAGAAAGGAGATCATGGACACATATGATGATCGGCTTGATTTTATGGTGGACTGCCATAGAATTTACCTGAGGCCAAAAAGGGATAAAAGGGACGATTGGGCTAATGGTTGGTTCAGGATGGCAGCGAAGGATGTCAAGGAATTCATCAAATACTTTGATGACGACTGGAAGCAAACGTTAGAAGATACCACACCCCTACCATCAGGTACCGCACAGACAGACCCATCGGACAAAGGCAAGGACAAAGTGGAGACCCAGATGTAAGATACAGCACAAGTGCCACTACCAGGAGAAAAGAGGAAAGATACATAGCAAGTACCACCAGAGGCATAGACAACAAAGGATGGAGAAGAAGGGACACCAGAGGCATAAAAGAAGAAAAATCACAAAGCCACAAAACTACCTTCGAAGACTGCACTGACAGAGGATGATTATGAACTCATTGCAACAAGAATGCATGACACGTTGAAGGACTCATTTGAGGCGATGCAGACATCACAGGAAAAGATACAGAGCGCAGTAGAGAAGTAGCTTCTGGACTTAAAAGAAATTACTGAGAAGACTTCCATGATACAGGTTTCACCGGTAAAGGCGATCACAGGAGAAAGTTCAACACAGTCGATTTCCCACGAGGAAATCTTGGCAACGGATCGCATCAATACAGTCTTGATACCACCAGGGAGCATCCGATTCCCTGCATCAATGATGGATGTACCGGTACAGATTAGGCAACATGTCGAGGTTAACCTCGCAGAGTTCCACATTGATCAGTTATAGATGATCCAGCAGTAGCTAAGCGCTGAGCTCAGAGGCAGAGAGCTCGCGACTTATAAACAAAACACACAGCTGAAACAAAAGAATGCAGCACTCGCCACCAGCTATTAGAAAAAGGCAGACAAGTTAAGAACATATGAATAAAGAGAACAAAATCTCTCTCAAGTCTTACAAAGCATCGCAATGGAGTTACCCCAATGTAATATTGAGTTCGCATTGCCTCTCCTGCAGAAGGTAAGAAGAGTTGCAAACAGAGCAAAGGCTCTGGAGGAAACAGTAACCAGGATGGAAGAAACAGTGGCCAAGATGGAGGAAGACCACAAAGCACAGATTGCTGAGCTTGAGGCTAGACCACCGGGCACCCCCCAGGAAAAAAAGGAAGCCAGAGTAGAGGCCTTTCAACTCACTTCCACGCAGATGAAATCTCGCATAGACGATGCACTGTCGGTGCTAGCTGATGCGACGAACACATGGTCGGAGTTAGATGAGCCTCCCGAGAAAGTAGAAATCCAACAAAGTATTCAACAGATAGAGAATACCGCAGCAGCAATGAAGGAATAAATCAAGAGCTTAGCATCTCTTCAGAAGATGAGAAAGACGGCGGAGATGAACCGCTTGCAGCAGGAAGCGCAGCAGTTGAGAGAAAATGAGATACACATCAATGACCTACTTCAACCATATTAGGAACAAATCACAGAGCTAGTCAATGCGGTTGAGCAGAAATTTGGAAAGTTCACTGCCACCAGAAATGAAATTGATGCAGTAGAAGACTCCAGTATTAGTCAAGCTATGCTTGACTCAGCACAAGAGTGTGTCGCAGCTATGCAGAACGAAGTCGCAGGACTTCAGGACAAGCTTCAATGCACTTCACAGGAAGCCAAGGAGAAGCTACAACAGGAGAATCCCACTGGTAGTGGCTCAAGGACGAGCCACAAGTAAGTGTTAGGGGACTATTGGAGTAGAGTCCTACAGCTATGGGAGAAGCTACCATTTTGGTGGATAGACAGTTTTGGGGAAGACGAAGAGATAAGGTAAAGCTACGATGCCGTAGCATGTTTCTAGCTGCAGATCAGAGCCAAAAACCATGACTATTGGGATAGAGAAGTCAAGAAAGAGGACAGTACCTGAGCAGCCGAGAGGAGAGAGCTCAACCACTACATTGAAGGCAGTGGCGAAGACAGGAGGGCTCAGCTACCCTCATAAAGGAAAAGGAGCGACGAGGCCGAGGTATTGAAGATGAAGGACAGAAGATGGGAAGCGGTGCATAGTACCCATGGTCAGCGCCGGGAAGCATGGAAGACTGCAGAGGAGCTGTGGTGTGATGAAAAGTGGCTACCCCAAGTACAGATACGTCGACTGTCACTAGTTAGTGTTTTTGGGTTACTATTGGGACAGGCCCACAGTGTTTTAATGGCGAGATCTTCGGGATGCCTATAAAGGGATGTATTTTGTATTGTAAAAGGTTAGCTAGTTATCCCTTCAGTCTATTAGCTCACAGTTACCTTGTATTGTAATAGAGTTGAGCTTTGGTTCTGTATTCAGTCTGTAGTATCCTACTGTAACCAGCAGCCGGCTCATAGAGCATGTATGTAACAATCCGAAGGGATTGGCAGAGAGGGAGAGAGAGAATATTGTAAGAAGGGAATATAGAGAAAGAGAAGAGATCTAGGAGAGAAGGGCTCTAGGCAGTGAGTGCGGAGTTACCCAGAAGATCTCTAGCTACATATGCGGTGCAAAAGAACTGTGTACTCTCTCAAGATATAATAAAACACAGTTCTGTGGATGTAGCTTCTACCCTGGAAGTGAACCACGTAAAATCAGAGTGTTATGCGATTGATTCATGTGATTGTATTTACTTGTTGTATCTGTCACTCATTACATGAACTTTGCTTACATTAAATGTATGTATGTGTTATTTAGTTCACAGCATATTAACAGGATAAATGCATGTTGAAGTCTTTAAGTATTCTGTATAAGATTTGTCTATGTTTCACTCAAGACAGTTAAGAGTTGCAGTGTAAAGCAGCCTTGTATGTTGAGTCCTGTAAGTTGAACACGAGTAACGCTGAGTACGCTGAGCCACAGCGGTAGGATATCGCAGGGAGGCGATATCGCACCATCAGAGGAGCTATGGTGTGCGGTATCGCAGGTTGAGGATCGAGCGTAGGAGAGAGTTACGTGTTGGCCAGGACGTGGCAATGTGATAAGGGTTAGAGTCATCGCGAGTTAGAGGAAGCTATGCATCGCGGAGAGAGAGAGACCTCGCGAGTCAAGAAGAGCTGCGAGGTGCACATAGGATGCTACAGAACCTGGTCAAAGACACTTGAGTCTTTGGCCAACCCATTAGAATCACTTCGGGTGAGACTTCAGGCCGCTCTGGGTCTGTCGCCGAAAGGGCCAGTGAGCTAGGGGTGTTGTTGGTACATTATAGTAAACCCGAGTTTGCCCATAGCGACCAACAGACCTGCCAAAAACCACTGAATTAATAATTATTCATCAATTACATAGTCTAGTTGGCTAAGGAGGTCTTTCCATTGGTTATCATATTCTCAGACGAACTCTGCTGGTTTCTAAGATGTTTTCAGCTTTTTGGCTTCCAAATGTTTTGCATCTAGTGTTTTAAAGAAATGCAAGAATTGTGCTTTAATGTCTTCTTTGGATGCTTGGTGATTTCTCTCGATATAATTCATATACCAAGTTAGTGCTCTTTTTCGTAAAGCACCAACGAATTATGCCATCTGTCGCTCTTCAACCATAACTTGATTTCCCTCCCATATTGACTCACAGACGATCTAGTTTCATCTAGGGTCTTCGTCACCCTCATAGAGGGGAATATGTGTTGATCCGTGACCCATGTCGGTGTCGCTGTCTCCTCTGGGATGTGGTGGTGGTGGGGGTGGTGTTGGGGGTGGTAGTGGGATACTCTATGTATCACTTTGTTCACATTTGTTTTCAATAGAACTATCATTCCTATCAGTCATTTTGTTTGTTGTTTCTTCTCTGACAAGCAGTCAGTTCGGGTTGACTCCTTCTGTCGATGTCCAACTGCATTGATGTGTCTGCAGTTCCAACTATTCTGAATTTTGCAAAGTTGTGTTTGGTATGGGGGGTGCTCCTTCATGTGTCGGGTAGATCAAATGGATACTTCGATTGGAAGGGTATTCCTGAATTGTTACCCAATTTCCTTCCTCTGGTCGATAGATTACTAAATTATTATCCTCATGTACTTCATCGTCTAGTCGGCTCCATATATTGAACTCACCAGCTCTTAGTCGTAGGTCTTCTTTGACAATAGATTGAATTCGAGTACTCGGATCCATTAGATATAGAGGTCTTACCTCCTAGGGAATTTCTAGTTGGAGAGCTTCTTGTTGCTCTATCCACAAGTCTTCTTCCATGGGTGATGCCTCTTCATTCATGCCTTCTTCCTGTCGGTCATGACCTGACTCTGGCATATTTCTTTCTTGTTATGTCACCCCAATGGTCATTCTTCTTTGTAGCACAATGGACTGCTCTATTCTTTCTTCCATTCTTTTTAGCCTCTTCTCCCTTTCTAATCTATGCAAATCCGACATACTTTTATGTGTCACTATCCATTCGATTTCCTTCTTAGGTCAAATTTTCATTGCTGGTGATGGTATTTTCTTCAGTTGACTAGAATCCTTTTTACTTTACCCTGACACATGACCAGCTACCCCCCCATAGCATACCCAATGCTTTAGAATGCTCGGATAGTTTTATTTATTTGCTTAGGAAGTACTCTCACTCATTTTCTGCAATAAATTTTTCCCACTTCTTCTGTTTCTCTACCTAGTTAGAATTTGGTGGCAGTTCGCGTAGTGATGGATGAGGCTCTGCAATGTGGCCCACTCCCTTCTCAATTAGGAATTTGAACAAAAGGGTCAGTAAGGAGCAAAGGAACTACTCGGTTGGTTAGGTCTGTATAAAACATTTTCTCAATGCTTTCAACCAAAACTCTTTCCTCCATGGCTTTTTCTTCATATAATTTGTCTGTGATCTTTTCAAACCACTCTGATAAGTTTGTTCATCTGCCTTGAATCAGTTTTTCCAGTAGGTAGCTCTTGTTCTTTAGTTGCTTCTGGATTTTTCATCTAGAATTTTTTTCAAAAGCTAAGGTACCAATTCTACAAACTTCTCATGTGTTTCAGTGAAGAATTTCTCCTTCGCCTCAGCAATGGTCAATCTGTTTCTCCTTGCGTAGTTCTGCAAATAATTTGCTATCTTATGCTCCCACCAATTATTAATCTATTTCTCTGATATCATCTGCTTATGGTCATTATGTCCGTATATGTACTACCGACAACGAAACCAATGTTGTAATCTCATAGATCACATAGGGTTACCAATAATACACATAGAAATATATAATCATAATAGACACAAGAGACAGAATGGTAAGGTAGAATAACAGTTGTATTAGTAAGTCACATGAGGGTCCATACATACATAAAACTGAACCGAATTCTCATCTGGCTCAACAGCCTAATATATATGATTACAAATGGTTACAAGTAACTACCTATTAGTTTAGTAACTGACATGACTTTATGCGGCCGATCTAATCTCCGATTAGTCAGCTCACCGACTAGATCCTCCAACAAATATACACCAAATGTATGTAAAGACAACCTTCCTAAATGGTGTGATTGAGGAAGAAGTATACATCGAATAGCCACAAGTATTTGAAGTTGGAGATAGAGGGACTCATGTATGTAAGTTGAAGAAAGATCTATATGGACTGAAGAAAGCTCCTAGAGCTTGGTATGAAAGAATAGATGGCTTCTTGACAAGCTTAGGCTTTACCAAGAGTAAAGCCGACCCTAACCTTTAACTAAAGGTTATGGATGATGAACATGTCATACTATTGCTATATGTGGATGACATATTCTTGACATGAAATGAGAAATAGATTGCAGATTGCAAGAAGAAGATTGTTGAAGAATTCAAGATGAAATATCTTGGATTGATGCACTATTTTATCAGTATGGAAGTGTGGCAGAGCCCAGAATGAATCTTTCTAAACCAAGGAAAGTGTGCAGTGGAAATCTTAAAAATATTTGATATGTTGGATTATAAATCCATGGCCACACCCAATATCTGATAGACAAATTATTGGGTCATTGATATATCTAATGAATACCAGGCCAGATATATGCTTTGCTGTGAACAACCTGAGTCGGTATCTAGTTAAACCTAGATGTGTTCACCTGATAGGTGTAAAGCATGTGATGAGGTACCTGAAAGGTGCGGTAGGATTTGGACGATACTATGATAGAGATCATGACTACAGATTGTATGGATATACATATTCAGATTGGGAAGGAAGTGCCGCAGACAAAAAGAGCACATCAGGTGGATGTTATTGTCTAGGATCCACCATGATCTCATGGTTTAGCAAGAAACAATCCAGTGTTCCTCTCAGGATGACTGAAGCAGTGTACATAACAGTCTGTTATGCTAGTTGTGAAGCGATATGGCTTCAAAAATTGATTTTAGGTATATTTGACTTAGAGTTGGAGACCATAGTCATTCTATGTGACAACCAAAGTTGTATAAATATGACAGATAATCTTGAGTTGGACAAGAAATCTCTGTTATTAAGAGTGGTTCTAGCCCTTACTGGCTGAGGACGGTCCTACAGACGATACTCTCTTCAGGAGAGTGATCCTGCATTCACTTGTAGGATGGTGTCATAGAAAAGAACACCCTCTTGAGAGTGGTCCTAGCACTAACAGGCTAAGGATAATCTACAATGAGTACTACATTCATTTGCGGATGATGTAGTCCTTCATTAATTTGCGGGCAAGATCTGTATTCAGTTCCAGACGATGTGGTCCTACATTCATTTTCGAATGATATCTACATGCATTTGTAGATGATGTGGTCTTGCATTCATTTTTGGATGAGATCTGCATTCAATTATGGACGATGTGGTTCTGCATTTAGTTGTAGATGATATCTACATTAATTTGTATATGATGTGGTATTGCAATCATTTGTACAAAATATGGTCCTACGTTCATTTGTGGATGATCCAGCTAGTCGATGATGTCGACCCTCCTCATTAAGGGGGAGTAGGCTGATGAGGATTGCATCATCCTGGAACTTATGTCCAAAATTGATAGGGATTGATCATCCCACAAAGAGATCATGTGTGCTGCAGGTAATCATGCTTCTGACGATGTTATTGATCAACAAATCGAGCACGGATGAAGATGATGAAAGTATTGATCAAAGGATCGAGTGATCAAGTACTACAAAGGATCAATTGATCGAGTACCATAAGAAGATGAAGATAAAAGTGTTGTTGCAAAGGATCAAGTGATCGAGTACAATGAGAAGAAGAAGATGAAAGTATTGCTCCAAAAGATTGAGTGATCGAATACAACAAGAAGATGAAGGTCAAAGTGTTTCTGCAAAGGATCGAGTGATCTAGTGCTGCAAGAAGATGAAGGTCAAAGTGTTGCTTCAAAGGATCAAGTGATCGAATACCACAGAAGATAAAAACTCGATGTTGTAGAAGATGATGTTCCAGTACTGAAGATGTTTCAGTAACAGTTCCAATTGCTAAATATTGTTGAAAACTTCCTATGGCATATAGATGTATTACCTTGATACTGTTGAAGATTCTCTCTCTCCTTGCTTCTATAGTTGATGATGTTGTTATCAGTAGAATACCTTTATTGTTAAGGGAGAGTGTTTAAATATTGTAACTTCGAAGAATATTCTAAATGTATCTTACTGATGTAACCCAAGGGAGATGTATTATTCCTTCGTTCGGATGTTACTATTGTATTCGGTCATCAAAGACTCATGAGGTATAACCTCCATTGTAATTTAGGTCAATAGTACCCTCTTGAATATAATATAATATTGTTTTGTGTTTTCCTAGGTGAAAATGGCCCAGTAAGTTTGTTGGGGCTAACTTGTTAGGGTAAAACTCAAGTGACAAAAAGTGTATAAATAGAGGATTTGTGTTCCTCATCTAAACACACACACTCACTTGTGTATAGTGCATAAGAGAGAGAGACAAAGACAATTCAATAAGGAGAAGGAGCACCTATTTTGGGGTTTTATCTTATACATCCATATACAGGAATTTTTGTTGGATTTTCTTCCCCTTGATGGTTTCCCAAGATAAATCTGTGTCTATCTTGTGATTTTTTTTCTTTCAGTGATTATGCATATGTTATTCATGTGAAATTGGATTAAACACTAATGATATCTAGCTAAGAATATAAAATATTAACAGATACGGGTTCCTGTGTGGGATTTATTTTCTTTGGACTACAGACTATCCGTAAAGCATCATGGTATGCATTATTGTTATCATACTCTCGATAAGGAAAATTATATTTAGGGAGGTGATGGGTGACCGAAAAAATCACATAGGTCGTCTGTGTACAGTTTCTTATGCAGTGCAAGAAAGAAAGATGTGGGAGTTGTGAGCTCTGTTAAAGTTTTAAAGAAGGTGGGAAGACAACCATATGGATGGCTGTAAAGGGAAAGGGAAGCTGATCCCAAGACATGAGGAGGAATCCAGGAAGGCCTCAAGGGACCAGAAGAAGGATATGTGGGAAGCCAGAATTTTCGAGCTCAAGATGCCCAAGGACATCCTGCAAAGTATTAACGAGACCAAGAAATAGTTGTGGGCTGATTTGGATAGAGAAACTCTCCATGAGGAGTGTTGAATGGTAGAGGACTAGACCTTGATCCTAACCACAACACATGAAGATTAAGCATGTATGAGAGGATTGTGGCTCTTTTTTGGGTCATGAAAAGCCTCATTGGGTGGTTGACATGGGACAGGAAGGAGGTAGACGAAGCAGTGGGATAATTGGATCAGTGGAGATCATCCATGTCCTCTGGTATGTAGCAGCTGAATCTCAAGGTTGATATCCTTCTAAAGGATCTTGGTTTTCAGGATCCTCTTGCTTCACCACCTGTGGTGATTTAGTCTACGACAACCGAAAGTGTGCCCCAAGGATGCATCCCTGATCTCCCCATGAGGCCGTCACCGACGGAACAATATGATATCACGTGGGCTCATATTGGGGGCTTAAAAATGATCAAAAAATAAAAAATTGTATTGGACATATATTTGGGGTCAAAGGGTATTTTTTATTTTAATAAATAATATGCAATATATTGGGGGTTTATTTATCCCGAGTATGGCAGAAATTCTCATGAAAAACAAAGGTAGGTGGACAATGAAACTATCAAACTTGAAGAGGGTTATGTGTGTCTGTGGTTGCTTCTTTTGAGGATTTATCTTTTCTGTAACTTGCTTCTTCATTATTGATTGGATTTGCATTAGGGATGCAATTTACTTTTGATATTTACTATTATTTAGTTTCAATTCAAAGAAATTTTGTTCATGCCTTCAATTTCTCCATCCTCCTAACATTTCTTTCACGTCTTCACAGTTAGGAATAAATTTCAATGAGCACACTTCAACCATCTACTCTACATCAGCTAGTCGGTCATCTATGGCAGTTCGGTCGGCACCCTTTGTACCACCAAGTGCAGTAACAGTAAGGAAAAGGGCAACAATACCTGCTCACAAAAAACAGAGGTGGGTGGACTGTGAAACTATCAAACTTGAAGAGGGTTATGTGCGTTTGTGGTTTCTTCTTTTGCGGATTTGGATTTTATGCAACTTGCTTCTTCATTATTGATTGGATTTACCTTAGGGATGCAATTTACTTTTGATATTTACTATTTTTTTTTAGTTCAAATAAATTTTGTTCATGCCTTCAATTTCTCCATCCTCGTGACATTTATTTCATGTCTTCACAGTTAGGAAGAACTTTCAATGAGCACACTTCAACCACCCGCTCTACATCAGCTGGTCGGCCATCTATGGAAGTTCGGTCGACACCCTTGGTACCACCAAGTGCAGAAACAATAAGGCAAAGGGAAACGATACCTCCCTTGGATACTACTATTGGTATACGTTGAGAGAAAAGGTATAATTTTTTTTTATTCTTTTGGTGTTTTATAATAGTATTAATCTTCAATGCATATCCTAAGAAGCTCAGGAAATTGCTCAAATCATTTTATTGAGGAAGTGCCTTTTTTGTCAAATGAATTGAACTGCATACTAGAATAAGAAGTGGTCTTAACATGAAGCAGAATTTCTCATATACATTGATATCTATCATCCAGGGTTGTATACACGATTCAAAGTTGAATCATTATGGACATATTTGGTTAAAATTTTCAGTCCCTTTGTTTAGTCTTATCTAGTATCCTGTTTTATGAATGGCATGTATATTTTAGGGGATTTAACTGTCAATATTGTCAAAATAAAATTAGTATCTCAGGGTGTGATACGTCTCCTTGTAGTATGAGCTCCTTTCTTTCACATTGGTTTGTATTATATTTAACTTTGCATCATATTTGGGTATACCAAATAGGAGAGTATCCATCTTTCTCTGTTATAATTAGCCTAGATCCTTCAACACACAATAAAAAATTTGTCTAAGTATTGTGTGTTGCAGTTTGTAGAATTATTGGGAGGGTTCATTGTAGATACAAGCACTGCTTCTATCAAAGTGTAGCCCACCCTGGGCCACTCCTATTGAACTACAACACTTTATATTCCATTGGATGGAAGAGTAACCTTGTGTATATGCACTAATTAGCTTGAAGGTTTCCACAAGGTCATAAATTGTCTCTATATAGTTGTTGGAAAAATTACAGGGAAGGTCCCAGGAAGCACCACTTCTGTTGAATTCGGTCCCCTTCCTAAATAATAATTACAATATGTTATTTTACAAGACCTAAAACATTGGTATATGTACATGTAGCCTATGCTTATTTATCCTAAGTTTATATATATGTTTCAATGTAACATTGATAAATATATAAATAACAATACATAATAAAAAAATTTAATAACAGAATTTTTTTTTACTTATATTGGGATTAAAAGACTTTGGTTGGAGCCAGATGATAGAGTACAAATGGAGCAGTTGAAGTCTGTGTTATAGCTGATTTCACCACTCCAGGTGAATCACACTTTGTATGGCCTTCCCCTATCCCGCTGCAGACTCCTTAGACCCCATGGACCATTTTTTGTCCTTTGATGTTTCCTTGATCATCCCTAAAAATAGATGAAAAATGATACACGCGACTTTTAAACCTATAAGCGCGTATATACGTGGGTTTGACCACTAAAACTGTGTACATCGGGATGTGTGCATAATCCAAATCCTTTTGTAGTTTTTCTTGACATGGATCCAACTTGTTTGACTCCTAGCCTTCCCTATGCCTTGAGATCGCTCGGATTCGACCTTTCATTACCCCTTTGAAAAGCTATATAAGGAACCCCTTGGTACATTGAAGGCATAAGAGAGAATTGAGAGCAAAGAAACTATAGTCCATTGTTGCTGGAACTTATGCTTGAGTCTGCATCCCTTTGTCCCTCGGAGCACTAGTGTGTTCTTCCCAAGCTTGCCTTTTGCTTGTGAGCTTGCTATCGAGAGATGGAGGATTGAGGTGGTGGAGGCCCAAGTGGGGGATTTAGTTTCTCCGGTTCGCAGACATGCCGTCAGAGGTTGTATCTTGTAATCTCTGATTTATATTAATAGAAATATATTTTCCTGTCCAATAATGTGTGTTTGAATGAATATTTTATCCATGGGATAATTTCAAATGCTTATACATTATTGATTATATATGCTAGAATAGATCTAACACCATGATATATAGAATGCTTATATTGCTTACTTGTTGTTGATGAAGTAATCTATCAATTCAAGCTGAAGATTAGAAAGCTCAACGGGGATCTACTTCAACCATCCGAAATAAGGTACGAGGTCTGATCCTTTAGTGTTAGACATTTAATTTCTATTGCATATTGGAAAGGATTGATTTCTGGAGTCAAGTTGTCTGTTGTGGCACCCCAAGCCTTAGGAATTTCTCTTCGTAACAGAATTGGCGACTCCGCTGGGGAGTTCCTAGTAGTTGTCCTTTGGGAGTTGTTTTATCGGCATTCAATGAATTTGAATTGCTCTTTCTCTCTTGTTTCTGTGTCGGGTTTGGGGGCATGTATGCCTGGTAGGGTCGGATTGGTGTGAATTTTGTCTCAGATTGTCTGTTTTCCTTGATTTTATGAACCTTTCTTCCTATACGCAATTTTTTAACTCACAGTCGTGTATACATGCGGGTTCCTCTGCGATTTCCGCGTATACAAGCAGGTTTACTGTGAACAGTCGTGTATGCCCTTGATTTTTCCTTTTTGTGGAAGATAATTGGTTGCTGGGTGAATTCTAATATTTGTTGAGTCTCCTTTGGCACTGCCTAAGTCTGTTTAGACCTCTGTTTCTAACCAGAAACATTTTTTTTAGGCTAAATTTTTTTTAAGAAGGTTCTTGTCCTAGCATTTTCGATTTTTTGTTTGAGATTAGTGCATTAGAGTTATTTTACCTTAGTGCTTTGCTTGAGTGTTGTTTGTGTGTCCTTGCAAAGTCTAGTGGTGGTAGAATCATTCTTTTGCTTTTTGCATCTCTTTTATTTCAAAAAATACAAAAACATTTGCTTATCATCATGCATTGCATTTTGCATCTTTGCATTGTACTTGCACTAGATTTGCTTTGGAGTACTAGTTAGGACTTCATATAGGAAAAAATTGCATTCAGCATTTGAAAAAAAATTGTGCATTTCACGTAGTAGCATACCCTGTTTTCATGGACACAATGCATTTGCATTGATTGTTAGGTGTGCATTTTACTTCATGTTGCGTCATAACACCATTAGTTGCACAGTCATATCCCTTTTTTGAGTAATAAAGCCAATTAAAATCAACGCTAAATTAAAATGAATTACACTCTTTTCTTTTCTAGGGTGCACCAACAAGCTTAGGTTTTAGGATCTTGGAATAGTTCATCGTAAGTTAATTCTCCAAGATCACTAAACAACAACATGTATGTGTCTGTCCAGGTGAGTGTGTGAAATCCTTGGTATAACCAGTGTTTCTCAGGATCCTCCTCTCAAAAGGGAGTTAAGCACGAGGCAGTGTGAGTGGTTATTGATTGGGATGACCCCTAGTCATAACTGAGTAGCACCGAAGATATTTCCAGGATTGTATTCGTATCTAGGGGCTCTTTCAAGAGTTTCGGGCTTTGCTACCCTGCCCATACGGTCAATCCCGCCTGCGACTTTCCGCCTAAGCATTGATTATATTGAGGTGACCTTAGTGGATTTACCTAGGATATCAAGGGGGTACTTTGCAGGGGTTATTCTGCAGGTGTCCTCGCCAGGTTGGGGTCGGACAGCACAGTCGCTTTACGCGTTGAAGCTGAGGGCCACAATAATTGGTTACGTACCTCTGCTTATTGTGTATGGAAGTCTCAAGCCTCTCCTAGGCGAGACATACCTGCTTCATTTGGGAGCTCATTTATCCGGCCCTTGTTTGCCTACATTTGGCTTTATATTTTATTAGTGATTGCTCTGTGCACGATAGTTGGCCTAGGGTTTACGTAAATAGCGAGTCTTTTCTATTTTTTGAGTCATTGTGGATTTAGGTGCGGCTCCTCATCGTTCTCGTCGTTTAGCAGGACTTTCACCTTCTACTGCTCCTCCTCCTTTGGGAGAGAGACCTAGACAGTCCAGGAAGACTATTTCACACATTGATTCACACACCATGGGAGACCATTTAGAGGATATTCCTGAACCACCTCCTCCCATTCGTGTAGACGATGGGGAGTTTACTCCTACTTACGATACTTCACCTGACTTGGCTGAGTTAGGTCCTATGATTTTTGAGATAAGAACCATGCACGATAGACCTACTCACTCTAGGGTTGATTCCCCATTGACGCGTTACCGGTATGGAATGCCGGAAGATGCTGAGACTCATTTTGAACCTGCCAGCACTAGGTACGGTAGTTATGCTATGTCTGGTTTCCCTACACATGATTTGGCATTTCATGTTGAATCCGACTTCGAGCTTAACACTATGCCTAGGGGCACTCTCATTCCTTACCATGAGGAGAGGTTTGGGAGCACTAGTCACATTGCACCTTCCATCCCAGTGGTGGAAGTTACATCATATATCCCTCCTAGGTCTAGGGTTAGCGATCTGATTAGGATACTAGATCTGAGAGAAGTGACGATAGGCGGTAGCACGTACATTATTACTTAGATTCCTTCATCCGCAATCCCTAGTTCTTCAAATGTACATCCTCCACCTTATTCACGTGGTCCTTTGAGCCGGCATATGGCTACGAGTCAAGTCCATACTGCGGTTACTAGACTGATTGTGTCTCAGGTTTACATGCCGCCCATTGCTTCGAGAGGCTATGTTCATACTTCTAGAGGTCATGTTACTAATTCCGGGGTGTATATCCCTACTTCCGGTATGTATATCCCTACTTCCGGAGCATATCTTCCTACCTACAAAGTGTCCCATGGGGCATCGCATGCGATGATCTATGGACCCTATTATGGGATGCAGTATGGACAGGGTTCTTCACCTTATGGAGGCGGGTATCAACAACCTAGTTACTCTCCTAATTACAGCTTTGTAGCTCCTACTAGTCAAGGTCCACCGCACTATGGTGCTTCCACGCCACCCTATATGGGTCATACGGGAGGACGACACTATGGCCAAGGCCATGGTGGTAATCAACCCTATATGAATCAGGGAGCGGTCCATCAACCTCACCATCCTAGGCTCCCTTTCCTCATTATGCTTAATCTTCCTAACTTATCGAGATTGACGAACGATCCTGTGGCTCATGACCCGGCTTGGTCGGCTGTCCCTACCAAAATTCCTTCGGACATACCTAAGTTCGAGGGTAAACCAGGAGAGGATCCGAGCGAACAAGTTACTATGTTTCACCTATGGTGCTCTTTGAATTCCTTACATCAGGACTTAGTCTATTTGAGACTATTTCAATGCACCCTTACAAGGCCTTCCGTGAAGTGGTATATAGAGTTACCTAGGGGAGATTTCGCTTTGTTCGACAACCTTGCGATGACTTTTCTTAATCAATTCCAGCTACCATTTCGTTATGACGTTGGTACTGAACTCTTGTCGACATTTCGGCAAGATAAAGCCACAGATATTTCTGATCATATTCAAGAGTGGCGTAGACGGAAGCGGTTAATTAAAGCTTTTATACTGCCAAAATTCCTCCTCGAGTAGTTCCTCAAGTCGTTATTGCCCTATATAGCGAAGGATGTTTCCACATCCGGAGTGCAGAATGAGGAACAAGCAATTTTTAGGGCACAAGAACTGGACTTGATTTATGCTTAGTCTTGTTTGTTGTATGAGATTATTCCCAATGCTCCTTGTTCCAGTTTCGATCCCAAAGTCAAACCTAGACCACATGCCGATGGCATTGTGAGTTGTGCAAGTGCAAAACCTACGAATCCGGTTGCAAAACAAGTTAGTCAATTGTCAATCAACCAATCTGCTTCGGGACAAGCTATGACTTCGTCTCAACCCACCCAAACGACGAGTGTACTCTCTGTGCAATCGTCGGACCAGAAGGGTAACCAGTAGCCCAGACGGAATAGAAAAAAGGGTAAAAATAATAATCGAAAGGGTGGGAATAAGAATGATAATGCTAACAATAATGACAAGAATGGTCGAAATGTTGGGGGGGACAAGCAAGCTAAATGTAAGGTTAAGTTCCCTTGCAAGTTATGTAACGACGATCACCTCACTTACTTGTGCCCTCGCATTGAAGAAGCTTCGAGATTCTTGGCACAGGGCCTAGCTATGCTAACTAATCCTTTACCGCATAATCAAAATATGAACTCAAAGTCCCATAACTAGTCTGGTGATGATGATCCACTGGAGGGTAGTGGTCATGGGTGCATTAACATGGTCTGTGCTGCGAAATTTGTGAACCGTGTGAAATATTATAGTTCGTCACAAACCATCCCAGGCAAAGAGTCTGATCCACTAGGGTCCCCTTTGCACGTTGAGAAACCTACGGATAAACCTGAGGCTACACCTCACATTCCTAAGGGATTCCTTAAGCGTTCAGGGCATAATACCAATGCCCGAGCCACCCAGAATTATTCAGTTGTCGGGGATTTGGGCCACACTCCTTGTGTGATGTCTGCATTGGAAGTTCTTCAGAGTTGTCCTTCGCAAAGGAAGGCGTTGATTTCTTCCCTTGGTGTAAATGATGATGATTCTTCCTCTGTGATCAAATTTGAAACCGCGGAACTTCAGCCTCACTTTCCCTACTATGTGTCTCTTTTGGTTCACGTAGAATGTCTTAATGTGACCGTCAAGCGTACTGTGATTGACGAGGGCGCTGCTGCTTCTGTGATGTCTTTGTCCTATTGGAAGGGTTTAGGTTCTCCTGAGCTATCTAATTCAGTGACTATGTTAACTGCATTCAATGGGAGATCTTTTAGGCCGCACGGCATCCTTCCTTCACTTAAAGTCCATTTGGTGGGGAAGACCGTTGCGATAGAGATCGAGGTGGTTGATGTGCCCCTTGATTACAATCTCTTGCTGGGTAGGAATTGGATGTATAGTATGCAAGCCGTTGCTTCTTCCTTGTTCCACGTTGTATGCTTTCCACATAACGGGAAGATCGTAACGATTGATCAAATGACATTCAAGAATCCGTCTGTTATCGCATCTTCGGGAGCTTCGATCCCGATCATTGAGCACTCTCAGCCGGCAACTAGGAGTGTGGGTGTAGGCATGTATCCATCCCTGATGGGAAGCTTTAGTTGTCCTGCACCGATCCTCATGATAGGATCTAGTTCTGATGAGGCTTCAACATCTACGACATCAATGTCTTTTCACATGATTCATATGGAAGATCCTTGGATTCTTCCTACACCAAGTACTTCGAGTGAGCCCATCGAGACAAACATGTCGTTGCATGTAGCTATGATAGCTTATCAATCTAATCTCAAGAGTGTTGCAGAGCCTAGTCCTTCCTCTTCGTGGATGGAGGAGGAGGACCCTTATGTGCTGCTGGCATGGGCAGTACAGTCTTCTCACGCACGTGACTACCTTGATACGGTTTTCCCTTTAGATGAAGCAATTATTGAGGCTATGTCAGGAGTTGAGCCACCATGGGAGTAACTTCATCATAGATCGTAATTTCTTCCAGAGCTTGACCGTTTGGAGCATGAGGATTTTAGGGCGGTTCTTAGTCAGAGAGTTGGTAGTCCTGTGGTTCCATTAAGCTCTCCTGGTCTGATGGCTGATGGAAACATGGCAAACATATATTCAATGATTCCTATCAACATCTCTCGCGATCCTAGCATGATAGAGAATGTCTAATTGGGGCGGAATGTTCCCATGCTGAGATTCTGGAATATACCGTGCTGTTTAAGGAATTCTGTGATATTTTTGCTTAGTATTATGACGAGATTCCAGGTATTGACCCTCGTATTTTCGAGCACAAGATTGAGACTTACCCCAACACTAAGCCTGTTCGACAACATTTACGTGCGGTGAATCCTAGGAAAGCACCCGTGATTAAGGAAGAGATAGAGAAGTTGTTGAAAGTCGGTTTCATCTATCACGTTCCCTTGATAGAGTGGGTTTCAAACCCTGTTCCGGTGGATAAGAAGCAAGGAATGATCCACATATGCACTGATTTCCATGATTTAAATCATGCCTGTCCTAAGGACAACTTCCCCACACTGTTTATATATCATATTTTGGATGAGTGTGCGGGTAGCAAGGTGTTCTCCTTTATGGACAGATTTTTCAGGTATAATCAAATACAAATTAAACCTGAGGACAAACATACGACTGCATTTATTTGTCCTTGGGGAACATTTGCATATCGAAAAATGCCTTTCGGCCTTAAAAACGCTGAAGCCACATTTCAGCGGGAAATGACCTTGATTTTCCACGATCTCAAGTCAATTATCGAGGTATTTTTGGATGACCTCGGTGCTCATTCTCGCATGAGAATCCGTCATCCCTATCACTTGAGATTGGTATTCAAAAGATGCCGGCACTATTCGGTTAGATTAAATCCTCACAAGTGGATATTTTGTGTGAAATAAAGGTGTTTGTTAGGATTCATCGTTTCTAAAGAGGGTATAAGAGTCGGCCCTTTGAAGGTTGAGGCAATACTTCAGTTGTCTCCCCCGAAGAATATTCGTCATCTTCAGTGTTTGCAAGGCATGGAAAACTTCTTACGAAGATTTGTTTTCAACTTTTCCAATTTGACTAGAGGCTTCATGCATCTCTTAAAGAAGGACATCCACTTTTATTGGGATGAGCGAGCCCAGGAGTCCTTCGATGCACTCAAGCGAGCCCTAGCATCGGCCCCAGTGATTAGTCCTCCGGATTATAGCCGTGATTTTATATTATATGTGGTCGCATCCTTAGAGATGATTGGTATGGTTTTGGTTCAAGAGGATGAGGAGATCCAAGAGCATGTCATATATTATTTGAGCCGAAACCTTATTGACACAGAGATTCGTTATTCTCATGTCGAGAAGCTTGCTTTAGCTACTGTACATGCGGTTCAGTGGTTGAGACATTATATTCTCCTTCGCCAGACCTTGGTTGTGGCCCATGTCAATCCATTTCAATTCATCCTCACCCAAAGGATGATTGGGAGAAAATATAATAAATGGATTGTCATTCTGTAAGAATTCGATCTCGAGTTTGTTTCGGCAAAATCGAAGAAGTCTTTAATTTTTCCAGAGCTTATATCGGATTTCTCGAGCGAGGTCAAGGAGTTGGTTTGTGAAGATACGTTTGTCGATGAACACATCTTCTTAATCTCAATGTTAGACCCATGGTATGGGGATATCATAATATATTTACAAACACTGAATACCCCTACTCACCTCTTGCGAGATGAACGACGACGATTACGTCACGTCTCTAAGAACTACCTCATAGTGGACAATACTTTTTACCACTGTGGGGTAGATTCCATTTTATGACATTGTTTAACTCATGAAGAGGCTGAGGTAGTGCTGAATGATTGCCACGGAGGGGCGTGTGGTGGTCATTTATCTGGGATTTCTATAGCTCAAAATATTTTAAGAGAGGGTTATTTCTGGCCGTCGATCTTTAAGGATTGTGTCGATGCGTTCAAGAGGTGCCACCCTTGCCAAGTGTTCACACGTAATATGCGCTTGAAACCTACCTCGTTACATCCCATTATCACTGCCGGTCCCTTCACTAAGTGGGGGCTCGATTTTATGGATTGCAACCCAGCTTCGGCTGGGGAGCACCATCACATTATAGTGGCTGTTGATTATTTCACGAAATGGGCTGAGGCTATTCCTGCAGTAAAACCCAACAGTGAGACAGCTGCTCACTTTGTGTTCAACCAAATTATTACTCGGTTCAGGATTCTGAAAGAGCTTGTCACTGACCATGGCTCGCACTTTTAGAACCATATGATGGAAGAGTTGGCATCCAAGTTAGGGTATAAGTAAGAGAATTCATATTCTTACTACCCCCAAGCAAATGGACAGGTAGAGGCAGTGAATAAATCACTCAAATCTATTCTCCAACGAACCATCGCACAAAGCAAGAATAATTGGCACATTATGTTATATCCTGCTTTGTGGGCATATTGAACCGCTGTTAAGACTGCCACTGGTTTTTCTCCATATCAGCTTGTACATGGAGTGGAATCGATATTGTCGGTTGAATGCGAAATTCCTTCGTTGAAGCTAGCTGTGGAACTCTTACCGGACACTTCTCCATTGGAGGAGCATTTGGTTCACCTTGAGCAACTTGATGAGCAGCGTCGGGATGCCTTGGTGGCTCTAGAAGTCAATAAACATCGCGTTAAGGTCCAGTACAATAAGTATGTCTGTCCAAGAGCGTTTAGTGAAGGAGACTTGGTCCTTTTGTGGGATCAACCGAAAGAACCCTTGGGGGGCAGGGAAATTTAATCCTATGTGGCGTGGTCCTTACATGGTCAAGCGTGTGTTAGAGAAGGGTGTGTATGAGTTAGTGGATTACGAAGGAATGGCCTTGGCGGAGCCTGGAAATGGGCTCTATCTCAAGAAATACTATGCATGATCTTTATCCAAGGCTGCTTGTTGTATATTATTGTACAGCTTTGCATAGTTAGGTCTTTTTCTTATCGTGATCAGGTTTGTGATTAGTTTTTGTTTCTTTTAGCAAATGTCAATGGAATCTTCCACCTACATAGGATTCGCGGATGGTGCAAGCCGTCACACTCAACACTCAACCTCTGCTGCTTGGGTGATTTATACTCCTATGGGTCAGGTACTATCTTCATGAGGTGTATGTCTACGGCCATCTTCCAACAATGTTGCTAAATACAGCGTCGTTATTGAGCTTCTACGGGATGCCATTTTACATGGTGTTCTATCTCTTGAAGTACGTCTTGATTCGGAGTTAGTAGTGTCACAGCTCAATGGTTTGTACCATGTTAGATATCTGACGTTATTGAGAAGGTTCTTGCGTGTGAGATTGCTAGAACGACAATTTGACAATATAACATATAAACACATTCCAGGAAATAATAATCAAGTTGCTGACTCATATGCTAACTACGTGTTAGATTGGCATTTGTTTCATTCACAATAAATTAATCACAAACACAATTTTTACACATGTAAATAAATAAATCAATCACCATAAAACTTTTTATATATACATCAAAAATGTGATAATACATAGTGTCATTGTACAAAATTGGGGCTTTTAAGCCACCATCATATAATACGCGGTCGTACAAAATGTATACACTCCCAGGTGTCTAATCCTGTGGAGGAGGAGGAGGGTTGTGATCATGAAAGGTCACTACAGCTCTGGCCAGCCATCAGAATAAACGCACCCATGCGCATGGTACACCCACCACCTGCCACTACATGGCCTCAGGCAAGTCCTCAACTTGCACCATGGGAACTCTATGAGTCAATCTCACAAAGTTGGTATGAATTCTTTGGAGCGTCCGCTCCGCATCCACACCAGTGATGTCATCTCCTCTTCCCCTTCGTCTATGACAAGGGAAGCCCTCTGGCCGTCGTGGTCCCACATCTGCACACAAATGGTAGATGTCACTATGTATCATCACCCAAAAATATGTCTTTTTGATTCCACATAATCAAGAAAATACAAAAAAAAATTAAATAACTCAAAAAAAATTTAAAAGAGAGGGTCGAGATTCATTACCTATATCACCATATGCCAATCCTGGTGGTAACGGCATGTCCGGGTCCCCCCGAAAATCTATCCCTACATAGGGGTAGTCGTTAATGGCAACTATCTGTCACTGCCACCATGGAAAGAAGTCAGATGGATATGGTTTGGCCACCCTACCAACCCCCAGTCTATGCATAGCATCTTCCCAACGCCATTGGGCCGGATCTTAAACCCCGTGAAGAGGAACATCAACTCTGGGGCTCAATCCTGGAACACGCTTGAAGAAAAACATGCTCAAAATACTGCTGAACCTGAAGTTCCACACCCTTCCTGCCTTACACTCACTAAACTGGTGTTTCATGTTGCTTAGTAGTGTAGTAATCCAGTCGTAAATCATGGGTCTCATGCACTCCACTGCATAGAACATCAGAGGTCGCGAGGCCTGGTGGAGTGATGCCAAGCCTGCTATCCTGCCCAGCATCAATAATATGGCCTTTAGGCCTAGCACCTGTATAGAATTGGTAGGGACTTGACTCCCCAAATTCTCGGTGTCTAGATAACAGTACACTGCAATGTACTCATCGATAGTCAGGCCACCTCCTGGCCCACCATGAGAACGAAGGTTCACCACTTCCCCTTGTCTAGAAATCCCAGTGATAAAGTATATGTCCTCCACCTCTATGATGAGGGACATCCCATCGATATGGAAGGAATCTGAGTCTGGATCCCAATAATCTACCAACATCTATAACAGTCTTGGTTTGGCCCTCAAACCGACAAGACACCAAAACTTGTAGAGTCTGCATGCACGTAAATCTTGTTGAGCCATTAAGTTGGCCCTTACTACTTCCTCTACTTCACCATGCTCATGCTCTCTCCACTCTAGGACCATCATGCACAAGAAATTGCAAATTTTCCCATTAGTTTATTGAAAAAACCATATGTGCAGCCTCATATGCGACTGTTTTCAAAACAGCCGTGTATGTACGCGGGTTTGAGGCCATTTTCCACGTATATCCAGCCCTATACGCGGAAAAAACCTTGATTTCCATGTGGGCCACAGCGCTCATTTTGGGTTGGCCTAAAAACCTCATTTGACCATGAAAATTCATAAAAATTGTATCAAAATGCAAGAGGAGAGCATGAGTAAATACCTGGAAGAAATGGTAGTGAATTCCGCTAGCTGGATATCCTGGAATTTGCTGTTGAAAATTAAAGCTCAAATGGGTAAAAGTTTCAAATGATTTATAATATTTTGAATTTTTTACTATTTATAGAAATTTTTCAAATATTTGAAAATTTTTACCCCCTTTCCTATAGTTTCGACATTTTCTAACCATTTTGGACCGTTTTTTACATAATTCGTGATGTAGAAGACCTTTTTCAGTGCCGTTTCAGCCATTGGATTGACCCGTTCATGTCGATCTCAGGTATCATGTCTAAACTGGCATATAGGCTAGGTTTCATCATCATTTTCATTTTGCATAACCTTATGACCATCTCCTCATGACCTTAGGTACGAACCCACTCTATTATGTCACGGAACCTTCTTGCTACTTTAGAAGTGGTATGATATGAGTGGTAGAGCTTTACCATACATGGGTACCCTAGTTAGCACCCTATTTGCATTTGGTACCCATGCTGACATTTTCTCCTTTAGGGTGTGGGAGTCCGTTGTATAGTACTGCCATGACATTTCGCAAGAGCTTCATACTCCTCTTGATATTTTGCTAGCCTATTTCCCTCAGGACTCTCTCATGTCAAGTTGTGAATGCATTATCATGAACTTTTCCTACCTTATTGAGCTTTATGTCTTCTCCCCTGACATTGCATTTCAGCCATATAGCTCGAGCTTGTCTCATGTCTAGCCATGCAGATCCATTTTTTATATCCTTCGCAGCTTGATTTCCTTTTTACCGGGAGGGGATTTTCCCCTGAGTATCGATATCCTACACATGTATCCTTGCATTGAGCATAGGTATGTTCCATTGCTTGGAACTAATTTGTTTGCCCTTATGACACTTGTGTCCTCCTAGTCTGTAACTATAAAGCTATTTTATTATTTTTTCAAGTTTTTTAAATAACTGAAAAAGTCCAAAAAAAAATTAAAAAACCAAAAATCCGGACAAGGAAAGATGTTATCTGTGGTAGCTGTCGAGTCGTGTTGCCTTCAAACAGAGCAATGTATATCACATCTATTGTTTGGGTTATAGTTTGACTTTAGGAGCTGTACTCATTTATCTGAGTTTATCTCCACCAACTGGTTAAGCTTCCAGTCCCTATGGATCCTCTGTCAATGCCTCCTATGTCGCAGAGATGTCCCAGTTTGTATATCGAGTCTATGCTGCCTTCATTCAGTCACCATATTCCCTTATGCTCTTGTTCGAAGGAATTTGAAGCCTGAGTCGGCCATTCCTCAGTTATCTTGACTTTGCATGTCGGCCATTCCCGGTACAGTTACTGGTTCGTGAACCTTATGATCGAGTCCTTCCACATTATACAGCTGTGTTAAGTACCTCATGTTGGATGATGGGGGATGCCTTAATTCCCTCCTTCTAGTGGATTTCATCCCATCGACTTACTTCAGATCATTTATTCTGGGATTGGAATCTAGAGTCCTTTTGAGTGCCTTGAGACTTGCAGTCATCAGTGGAAATTTCTCTCGCCATCGACAGTTCTTGGGAATACATCAATGTCCCCTGATCAATGGATCCTCTCAAGTGTTCGACCTCAACACATTTATTCACACTTGTTAGTTTTCACTCTAGTACCTTTATTCCCATTTTCATTATCGGTGGGTGATCTCACGTCTATTAACGGTATACATTAATGACCGGTAATCAGACGATGGACTACTATGTTCGACCTCGACACCTCTATTCGCATAGTAGGACATGTACTCGTAGCGGTTTGTGTAGAATACTTTCCAGATTGGTGGCATCTCTTATATGCTACCTCCTTGATCATGCCAGTGTTCATGAAATTTCAGCTCTCGTGACTTGATTCCAGTATATGTCAGATATTTCCAGCCACTATGGAGATTTTGATCTGTTATATTTCCATCCATTATGGAGATCATGGTCCTATGTATATCTTCATCATGGATATTCTGATCTATGTATATTGTATGTGGCTATGGGAACATATGTGATATCATGTATCATGCATATTCATGGCCATTGTACTCTTATGTATCCGGGACTGCTATATGTATTTGCAGTTATATGCAGAGTTGTATTATTGTACTATGCTGATTGGGTGGCTGATATTCCATTTGGGATCCTTCATCACTCCACTTCTGGGATGGACTTATAATGAATTTCGGCCATCGTATGACCCCTCTGACCTCACACAATAGGGGGCATCTGTTATAGCTGATTTCACCACTCCAGGTGAATCACACTTTGTATGGCCTTCTCCTGTCCCGCTGCAGACTCCTTAGACCCCATGGACCATTTTTTGTCCTTTGATGTTTCCTTGATCATCCCTAAAAACAGATGAAAAATGATACACGTGACTTTTAAACCTATAAGCACGTATATACACGGGTTTGACCACTAAAACCACGTACATCGGGATGTTTGCATAATCCAAATCCTTTTGGAGTTTTCCTTGACATGGATCCGACTCATTTGACTCCTGGCCTTCCCTATGCCTTGAGATCGCTCATATTCGACCTTTCATTACCCCTTTGAAAAGCTATATAAGGAACCGGTACATTGAAGGCATAAGAGAGAATTGAGAGCAAAGAAACTATAGTCCATTGTTGCCAGAACTTATGCTTGAGTCTGCATCCCTTTGTCCATTGGAGCACTAGTGTGTTCTTCCCAAGCTTTCCTTTTGCTTGTGATCTTGCTATCGAGAGATGAAGGATTGAGGTGGTGGAGGCCCAAGTGGGGGATTCAGTTTCTCCAGTTCACAGACGTGTCGTCAAAGGTTGTATCTTGTAATCTCTGATTTATATTAATAGAAATATCTTTTCCTATCCAATAATGTGTGTTTGAATGAATATTTTATCCATGGGATTATGTCAAATTTTTATACATTATTGATTATATATGCTAGAATATATCTAACACCATGATATATAGAATGCTAGTATTGCTTACTTGTTGTTGAGGAAGTAATCTATCAATTCAAGCTGAAGATTAGAAAGCTCAACGAGGATCTACTTCAACTATCTGGAATAAGGTACGAGGTCTGATCCTTTAGTGTTAGACATTTAATTTCTATTTCATATTGGAAAGGATTGATTTCTGGAGTCAAGCTGTCTGTTGTGGTACCCCAAGCCATAGGAATTTCTCTCCGTAACAGTCTGGTATCAAGCAATACTTCCAAAAACTCTGTTAAAATGATAAAAATCATAAACCCAATATTCCAAATCAATGTTTAGCAGGTGTACTCCCTAATATACTGTCCCAAAATAAGACAAAGCGACAGCACATAGTGCTCTAAAAATTTCTAGAAAGCAATTTCTAAAATTTCACCTCAACCATGAGGTTTCCCGAATCTATTTCCTATGAACTTTCAGCCTTATGGATGAATCTAAAATATGAATTTACAGCAGCAATATTTTACTTATTTTAACCCAATTTCACAAGGAAGCCCAATAAAATAACTGCTATTCAATTTTACTTCAATAATACAAAGATACAACCCTTAAGGTACACTTTCCAAGCATATAACAGATCTAAAATGTCCTATAATAGTATAAAATCTTCCCTCTTAGCTTCTAGATACATGTTAAATCTCTTAACCAATTCATCTCTACATGATTCAAATCATTGTGCACAACCCTCAAGGTTGGTTATGTCCAAAGATGGCCTTCTATGATACATATTTCATGGATATGAGGGATGGTCTTATTATTTTCCCCATTACACACTCTACCATTGGACACATGCTCTTCATTTCCCTTTAGGCCAGTTCAGAGTGCGTTCCCATAATCTTAGAGTGGAGACAGATCATCATATTGATTGATCATACAAGTTATGCCAGGTATGTCATCTTCGCAAGTTTGAGACCCAGGATCACTTCATCTTTCAGTTCCCTATCTACTACGAAATTCGTGGGTAGTTCCATTGTCTCATTAGGGATCTTCTTCTCACAGAGCTTTAGTCTCTTAATTTCTTCTTCAGATATCTTGATTAGATATTTCTAGCCTTATACTTGTAGGAGTCCCTTCAGCTTTGCTCCCTCATTCTCTAGGTACATTCGTAGTCAAGTTCGACATCCACTCAATGGATCACTACCTTCTTCTTGGTGCTCCCTTCATCTAGGGGAACCAAGAGATTGACAAAGGATGGCCATGCTTTTGACTGTAGATTACTTAGGATGCATAGGACTACCTCCATATCAACCCTACACTAGTGGCATGGCCAGTTGCAATCTCGTCATAGCATCCCGACGACCTCAACCAGTTCACAACAATAGGATCCACACCCAATGTGGTGACACACTACCCATCCTAGCTCCTCTTTTGGTTCTTCCTCCTATTAGAGTACTATTTTGAGATTCTTTCCTTCGACTTCGGATGTTAGGAGAGATGCTTCTAATACACCATGACATACTTACCATTTTTGCACCACAACTTCCAAATCCATTTCAATCATTTTGGAATGATTGAAATAGATCTGTACATCTCTCTTCTGGATCGGCTCTCCATATTTAGAGTTAGCTCTTCTTGGGTTTTTCTTTTTTAGGTTAGAGAATTACCTCTTACTATTTATAGGACCACCTTAACACTCCCACTTTGTATTGACATCATGGTTACCACACAATCCTATTGACCTACTTTTGTGGTCATTTGTTGGACATTAATAAAATCATCTTATCGTAACGTATCTTATCTTATCTCCATAGTCCAGAGGATAATATAAACTAAAATTCGAATATACAAGAACACAATATTTGGTCAGGTGGAACACTTTATATAAATTTAGAAAATTACCTACATATAAATATCAACAACTTATTTTACGTTGGTACATGTCAAGCTCCCTAAACCCTAGCTAGGGAAACCCTTAAGAAAACCATAGCCCCCAACTCCTAGCAAGAATCACTCCCTACTAAAGTTGACCACTTCAAAACTTGTATCACACAAGTGTACCTCCAAGTACATCATTACATCACATGACTACTACTTGACCAAACAAAGCATCTCACCAGGATCCATCAAGCATGACGTCATGTCAAGTTCCAAGTCCTCCAAGAAAATCATTTCATTAAGAAAAATTTATCATCACGCATAAGGTCTCCATACAAGTGCTCTTGTCTTCCTTAAGGTTTCACAAATCCTAGCCATCTTCCATCACACAAGCACTAACCTCCAGATCTACATGTTCATCTTAGGGGTTGAGTCCTCAAACCCTAGGTCTTCAACTCTTGTACCACACAAGGACCAAGATCTCCATGGAACATGAAGAGTACAATAAGAAACTCTTCTTCCAATCAAGGTATAACACCAAGCTAGGCTCTCCATGATTTTTCCCTAGCCTCCATGCATCATATAAGAACAAGGCTACAATATCATCCAAGGTGTTAGCCCTTTTCTTCATGTTTTTGTTGGGGTTGGAACTCTAGTGCTACCTCCTTTTGCTTCACAACAAGAGCCACAACTAATACAATATAAAACATTAATTCCTCTAGCATTATATTCTTCTCTATGGTTTACTTGCATAGCACAAACCCTAGCATGCTCGTGCATCTCAAAAGAGTAATCTTTCAAAGAACATCCTAATGCTTTCTCTTTTCTTTATGGCTTCTCCTAGTGTTTACATCACAAACCCAAGTATTTCTACTTGCAATAATTCTCCAAGATAATTGAATAAACAGTAGAATTATGGTGTATTTAAATTTTAAACAAAGTTTCTCTTCCCCTTTATATAGACTAGGTGAGGGAGGACAACCTAAAACATGGACTTAGTTTAATACAAGTAACCAAAAAGGAAACCCCACACTGAGGGCTACATAATTAAAGAATGACAAATGTCATACTAGGGTGATGATGCATCCTCCAATCCATCCCAATATTCATTGGGCTCAATGCCTCTGCTCTAGGATGGTGTTCTCTCCAACATATTGTTAGACCAATGCTTCGTCTTCCATGGTGGTTCGTGTCCAAGTATCCTCATGCAAAGAGTTCCTCCTGTAGCTGTGTGCCACATGTCCTCTTATGATTAATTATTTTCAACATGTGTGCCAAGGTGGTTATTGTGCTCCAATGTGTCTCCTCAACATATGTGTCTAGGTCTACAACCAACCTCCATGAATATGCTCCTCAACCTAAGAATCCTCAAGTGTCCAACCTCCAATTTGTATGTCACATCGTCCCATGCTCATAGGTATAAGTGCCCTCCTCCATGTGCCTAGCACTTCTCCTCCTAGGTGGGTTTTGTGCCTAATCAAGCAACCAACTCCCCCCATTGTGTTCACCCAATGGGTTAGTCATCATGTCGATTAAGACAACAACCTTAAGGGCACTATGTTATCACCCTAATGAAGGCTAGGTATTTCACCCAAATTGAGCCATAGGTATTACCATGAAGCATCACCAAGGGACTATGAGACCTAACACCCTTCTACCTAGGTGAAAACACTTTTTGAGAAACCCCAAAATCTAACAAGTGTCATAATAACAATATAGTAACTAGGCATTTGGGTGAACACTAGCTACCAATTTTGGTTTAGTTGGAGTGATTGGAGTTATCGATACAAACGAAATGGGAGGTGCATGTTATGTTGGGGGGTAGGTCGAGAAGGGCATAGCTGGTGTTTCAAGTCCTTGATATCTTTGAGTGCCACATGGAAAATTTCCAGATGCTCATGAACCAAATTTTGAAGGTGAGAGAGGTCAAGGAAAGTACTTGCCTTCTAGGCATGAAGTTGCGAGAATGATCCTCTTCACCATTTTCCAGAGCATCCAACCTTGCCTTACAATCAACAACCAAAAATATATTGTTTGAAGTGGTCTCCTAGGTGGTCTTAGATTCTTCTGCACATTTCTTGATGTGAACATGGAGGGATTTGATTTTCTTTGTTGGGTAGTAGTGGCAGCGGGAAGGGGCCATTGTTGGGGGGGGTACCATACAACATGGAATATTCTAGAAATGAGGGGGCCTGAACTTGAGGAACTAGATAAACATAAACCGCATAGGATTGAGAAAGGACTAGGAGGAATACTCTCGAAGTGCAGAGTAAGGTGATGCCAACAAACCTTTCAAGCCATTTCATGCAATGGAAGGAGGGGCGGGGGAGTTTGGTTGGAGCATGTGTAGTGAATCCTTTCCCCTCCCTATTAATCACGATGTGACCCATATGGGGTGAGGGTGAACCCCCCTCGTCAAGATTGAAATGAGACCCTTGCCACTCTCTACCCTAACAAAGAGATCATGGATAGGGGTGAACATGATGTTGAGACAAACCATGGGAATTGACAACAAGGTGACCCTCTTCTAATGTGGCTCCTTGGTTTTCCATTACATTCACAATTGAGTTGTTATTGCGGAGTATGTAGTAGTAAGAGACTTCATGTAATTTATGGGATAGTAATTTGTTTCTTTGAAGAATGCATGAGAGAGTGAGATAGGAGTTTGCATTGTTTCCTTTTAATTCCTTAATGATGAGCATAGAGCCCCCTATCATTTTCACAAAGGTTGTTGATATGAGGAGAGTGAGACCTTGCAATATTGCTAAGTATTTTTCTTCATTGTTTGTAGTAGTGCTTAGGCACCATGTTAATGAGGCAACTTGTTGTTTGATGGGGACAATGATGACCCTCTCCACTTTCACCCTCAATTTTACATTATAATTAATAATAATAATGATGATACTTTAATTAGCCAAGGGACAAAACACTTCAACCTTGTAAAAATTCAATGATATTTATACCATCACAAGTGGTCCTGTAAAACACCACTCATATTATTCAATTACAGATATATACTTTATATCCAATATGTATTTCTTTATTTTAACCTATTTATTTTGGATGTTCAGTTGATGATTTAGTTTGGTTCATTTACATTTATATTGGTTCCTTACATTGGTATCACAACCTGTATGGTACTGGCCTTTGGCCCCACAATTTTTAGAGCCTTTCTGATCCCAACCTTTGCCCATTCCAATTTAGACCTTTGGCTTGTGGACAATTTTTTTCTGAGATCTAATCAAGAAAGAAAACATATTGAGCACAATCAAGAGTGTAAAAAAATCCCTATGCAAGTCGTTCTGCTACCATAATAAATTTTCTAAGATACTCATTTCTACCAGTAGATTTATTTGTACATGCAGAATTATTATTGGACAAATTAATTTGAATAGCAACCACATAGAAAGGGAAAAATTGTGAAGATTATCAACTGTTCCAGAAGTCGTGACATGTTAAAATAGAAATTAGATATTCATTAAGAACTGTCATCTACAATAAATTAGAACAAAAATGATTGCTAAAATAGGATTTTCCTCTACCAGCATGATTCATCACTCATTCACAAAGGGAAATTTGTATTGGTTTGTTTCTTGCCTTCACAAGTTCAGATTCTTTGTTCGCTTTCAGTAGGCATTCTTTTCCCTCACTGTTTGTGTCTCAGCTTCCATTTTAGCCAGCATCCAATTAGTATTTTTCCACCATGGAGTGTATGACTGTTGTTATTCAGTGAAGAAACTAGAAACACTAGCTGATTGTGATGCGTTCATAATTATGCTTTTAACATGTTAGAAGTTGTATGAGGTTTTTAGAGTCTTGATTATCAGGAAGAGTGGTACCGTATAAAATTATTTAAGGGTGTTATTACAAATCAAATAATACAATAACTTAAACATGTTATTGAACTATTAAATAGTAATCCAAGTTGAAATCAAGGACTATTTCAGATTTAGAAGTGTTTGAAATTCACTAAACAAAAGAGTGAATACTATATTTTTAATTGGACCTTGGCACTTTGTTTTCCCCCTGAATCTTAATTGATAAATAAAATCCATTATAAGAAGGGAATGGTAGCCATGGCACTTTCAGGAATGGTTAGCAGCAGGCTATTGTATTAGAACTTTATTATGTTTGTGCTTATGATTATCTTAACTTGTTCTGTCCAAACTAGATGTTTAGTTCTAGTTTGGGTTCACTGACTTGGTCAGATGCTAAGTCATGGTTAGAGTTTGCTGGTCTGATTAGACTAAATAAATTTATAATTGAGGTCGTGGGAGCTCAGTCAAAGTCCAAAGTCCAGACTAAATCATCACAGTTATTTTGGAAAAATATGGCTTGTTTGGTTGGGTTGTTTGATTTATTTAAATAACTTATCTAATATCTTTATTTCTTTGATATTTCAGTGATTATGTTCTTTCCATATGCCTCAAATAAATGTTCAAATTTCAGTTATATTCCCTTCATATGTTTTGAAGTGATGAGATTAATTGCATCTTTCAGGATTTGTTCCCTATGCCAAGTTTCAGATTTCTGTTCAAAAAGGAATTCACAGGATCTTCCTTCAGTGCAATTGAACTAAGTGGATTAGATTACTGCAAGGATTTACCATTCTTTGTAGATGATGCATCTATCACAAATTCAAAGAAACCTATGAAATTATATGTTGACCAAGCATGAGGCCTAAGGATTTTTGGTTTTTTGAAAGAACTCCTGATTGTTTTTATCTTTTCCCTAGACACCTCTACCTCCATATCTATATTCATTTCATTGGAATTAACTTAATGGTATTCATGATTTCCCAGTATTGGATTCCTCATGATCTTCCTAAAATTTTCAAAATACTATTTTCCCACTTCAGCCATCTCCTTCAATGTTTTTACGCTAATGCCATGAAAATTATTGATTTTTCAAATTGTATTTATGCTCCACTAGCTCCACTAAAGCAGTTGCAACCTCTGCAACACATGCAAACATAGATTCTTGAGCCTAGTGACGTCATTTAGAGGGAGGGAGGGAAACTTCATCACTCAGTAGGATACTTCACAAACGATATTTATCATCCTTTGGTGGCAAACACATAGGCCATTCCATAAAAATTGAAGACATCTACCAATGTGGAAAATCGCCTTCAGTTTCAAGACTATTAGAACTTAAGATATTATTAGTTCTCAAATCGCATTCATTTAACACACAAGCATTATCCAATGCCATATTTTCTCCATTATTGTGCTGAGAGAAGCAAGGTTCATCAAAGCAATGGGTGTGACTAAGAGAATTTTTTTTTGGTTTGGGAAGAAGAGGAAGGCGGATCATTATAGACAGAAGGTACACGGCTGACGAGTTTCATAGAAGGTTAGTGGCCATAGAGAGGATATTAATATTTGGTGATTTTGAAGATGGAGAAATGAGTTTTAATGCTAGTCAAACTTGAGAGCATGACCCAACAAAGATGTTCATCGAAACTATATCAACATAGGAAGCTGCAATGAAGTTGGAGGATTCAGAATTTCCAGGAAGTTTGAGCTTTAATTGCATTGATAGATTGGGTTCAAGAGATTGAGTGATTTTTTGACATGGAGAATATAGCTACCATCCAGCCTTATGGTTAGACCACTTGCAGAAAAATTAGGGCAAGTCAAGGCAAGGAGAAAATCAAATTTTGGGAAAAGATACTAAGGGTCAAATTTCAACCCTCAAACAATCATCAGGCCCAGTTCGAGCAATTTTATAATTTAGAACAAAAGGTAGTGTTAGTGCAAGAGTATACAAAGCAGATCAGGTAACTACGAATTAGAACGAACATACATGTATCCAAATATCAGGTTGCGATCAAATACCTTAAAGGGCTGCATTTTCATATCCAAGATGAGATGGCAATGTTGAAACTACATGATGTATGTGATTTCTTCTTATATGTATTGGAAGCAGATGAAAATTGTAACAAAAGAAAAGGAAAAATGATAGATAGGAAAGTGATTACTCCACATTTCAAGGTTAAAATAAATATCTCTAGATTGACCTGAGCAAAAGACCAAAAGGAAACAAAAGAACATGGTATAAAATTACAAATAGGGTTGTTGGACAAGAAAATATAGGGGACAGTGGATGCCAAGGATAGGGAAGTAGACAATTTAGAGACTCTAGGAGGTCCCTAGTAGGAGCCATTGTGTGTCATATAATATAGGTTTGTGTTGTTGCCACTCTTTGAAGATGAGAGTGAAGCATGCTATCCATATTTTTTTTTTAAATCTTGAAAACATCAGTGAAAAGAGTTGTGTCGTTGCTTAATTGTTCAAGCTAATGCAATAAAGGTGTAAATTGATGAAAAAGCACTTAGGGTTACAACTTACGACCATTTTTGTAGCAAAATTCCAGAGTCCTTGTTTGTACACAGGATAATATACCAACACTAAATCTACAGCTTCAAACTAATTAAACATTGAGGTGCGTTTTTTTTGTTAATGAGCTAGAGAAAGATTTGAAACCATAACACAACACATTATAACAAGGGTAAAGTTAAGGTTGTCATATTATTTTTGCATCTAGAGGTCGAAATTCTCTCTGCATTTACAAGATAACGGTTAACCTCCTGATATTCAACATTGTATTCAAAGGAATTCTAATCACATATGCAAGATCTTTATTATTTATTAGCTTTTTAATTTTTATGAAACATGTAAGGTAAATTGAAAATATGACAAAGCCAAAGTGGAGGATTATTTATGAATTGGACCAAGTTCTAGTAGTATCCATGGAAAATGAACTTTTGAAACAAAAATATGTACAAACATAAGGTTGCTTTTTTGGGAAATGAAGCATATATTGCACAATATCAACACATCCAGAAGTCAAAGAGTGGGCATACAAGATCCTCCACCATTCATAAGCACTTCCTTGTGGAGGTATTTTTTTTGCACAACTTTTTACGAGGTGCCTACTTCTATCAGTCTAGGAGAAGTTTCTACATTTTGATTAGATTTTGCTCTCCAAATTTCATCAAGGATACAACCGACGTTATCTGTCACTTTTTTCTACAATCTAGGAACTCACTTTCAAGCACTAATCGAGAACCTCTAATTTATTTTTCCATGCTTTTCCTTTTCTGACCAAATTGATTTTCACTCATGGTCTACTCTAAAATAATGCCTCTATCTGGTGATTGTATCCTGATTTCTTCAAGATAAGAAGAAAAATTCAAATTATTGTCTCCATCATTATGAATATTTCTTTAACTCTCTGATTACTTTTTAAAGTCTCTCTTAGTTGTCTTCAACTCTGGCTCAGTTATTAAATATACTGCACTAGAAACATCAGACATCAAATGGTTCTCAAAATGTCTTGTAGGCACTACAACAGCAACATCAGACCTCAAATGGTCCTCAAAATGGCTTGTAGGATTCTTTATCTTTAGTATGGACCTCATATTGTCGAATTTAGATGTTCATAATGAACTGTGCTTTTTAAGCCCAACCCGAGCATCTTCCCGTCTTTCTTATCAGACGATATCAGGGATGTAGCATGCTTTTTCTTATTATCAGCTACCCCATGTGTCTTTTGGCAGGTCTCTTTCCTATGTACTTTCCTCTTAATATCATGTTTCTTGGAAAAACTCTCATAATGCATTTAATTATATGTATCTTTTTTCATCTTCAATATTTCCTATGACTCATCAGTTGCTTCTTGGATTTTATCATTTTTTGTAAACTGTACTTTCTCTACAGAATCCTTTAAGATTTCATCAATACATGATTTGGATTTCCCATCATCAATATCTGGCATAAAGTCCTCTTTCTTTGTACCTTTATCATCATACTCCTTCACATATCTCTTTCGCTGCCTGAGTAAAGTCAGTTTAAACCTTTCCTCGACATTTGGATGACAACTTATTTTTCAACTCAGAGGTGAATGCCTGAACGTCAATAGGAGCACATAAACCACTTCAAAAGAAGCAATAAAAAAGTGAAATCAATAAACCAAAACCACAGGCTTAGATTGTTGAGAATCCATTTTTTTAAGACTATCAATGTAATATTGTTTCATGTGGATGGTCACACAGCTAATACAAGCTATCAAGGTTAGCCAAAAAATAACCATAACCCTTGATATCAAATTGTTAGATATCAGATTTTTATGCATATGGTCAATCATAAGTATATCATGGTTAAGTACAAGGATGCTAGTTGTGATCCTAGTTGTGTATTTTAGCTTTTCAATTGGTTGTGTTTTGCAGTTTATCTTTTCAGGAGTAATTTTCCTTTGCACGTGTAAGGGTCAACTAGAAATTTCTGATATGATGCTCCAATTAGCATTGAGCTCGTTATCAGTGGGTTATTAAGAATAATTTAAATATGTAGACGTCAACAAAGCAAATATAGATTTTGAGATACATGGCTTTTGATGGATTTCTTGTAATTTACATGCTGCTAGCATGTCATGCACTATTATGCTAAGAGAAGCAAGGTTCTCTACAGCCCAAGCAGGGAATATGTTGGTTACTTCATGTGTGTATGTGCATGTGTATCGTTTGTAATTCTTGGTGTAATACACACACACACATGTTGGCTTGATAAAATAAAAACTAGCACATATCCATTTTAACCTTGTATCTATTAAGCAAACCTTCAGTGTATTGATCCACTTTATGCATAAAAGGTTCGAGCTTAAGATGGATCTATGATAGTCTTTAATTATTTCCAGTCATACATGAAAGTTCTCTTTTATGATTGTTAGCATATTTTTGTGCAGTTGTTTGGTTGGACATTTGAGATATAAGGGCTTTGGAGCATTTCAATATTTTCAGCATTAGAAGGGTTTCTACAAGATCTATAGAGTTCATATTTACATTTCATGACTTGCAAAGTATTTTAATATTAATACAACAGCTACACTTCTGAATTGTGTTGATAATTTCTTCATTAGGATCAGTCATACATGTAAATTGTGAAGAACTATTTAAGGACATTCCTTGGGCATTAGATTTTTGTTTCTTTAATGTCCATATCCTCCTCTTTTATTTGGATTTAAGGACCTTTTGGGTGTGAGGTATTTATTTTCCAAGTATAATACATGTTGTGCCACTGCATTCTCTTGATTTTTTATGGACCACGTGAACTTTCGCTAGTGCCAGCTTTGCATAAAATTTTCATCTTTTTATTTTAATAATGTCTTATATTAACAAGAAAATTTATTAGAGAACTAAAAATGAAAATGGAAGGATATATACAATTATAGCTTATATCCTCTTCCTAAGAGCCACTAAAGTAGCAATAAACTCACGATAGGCTAAATTATCTAACCCTTTGGCATCCTTAATCAGGATATTCTAATATAGCCTTTTGTAGACAATTGCATACATACTTCTTCTTGCCAATAGTGAAAATAGGATTGGATTGAACAGATCCCATCAGAGAAAACATACTTGCATCTTCCACATTGTAATAAGGTTGTAATATGAAGACAATTCCAAGTTCCCACGAAGCAAGACAATACCAAGGACCCTGAGTCACCAACAAGAGCCACGCGTCGATGAAGTTGTGCCTGAAAAGCATTGAATGCCAATCCTGAACATTTCTCCCTTATCATTTTCATCTTTGCATAGAATTGTTAATGATTATCTATTTTTTTAGCTTATCGTCTGGGTTCTACACTTCATGTTTCCTTAAACACATTTGTTGGCCTATTTGGTGTATGGTTCTTGTATGGTGTGTATCCATTTTGGTTGCTTGCTTTTGCTATCCCTGACATTGTATTTTTAGCTATATTTTCAACAGTGACCATAATTTTTACATCTTGACCTATTCATTTTTCCGATGCTTGAGGTTCTCAAAGAGAGTGATGCATTGATCATGTGCTATTTAAATACCGGCTTTAGACTTTCTAACTTAGTGTATTTTTTTAAAACCTTTTAACATATATTTTTGAAAATCAAAAAAGTGTGGAAATTACTTCCATCTTTCATAACATTCTTTTAAATTGAAGGTAATTAAAATGCTCTCAAAATTTGTTTTTTTTCCAGGGAAAGTGATGACAAGGAGTTGGGACAAAACATTGAAATGTTGGGACCCTAGAGGTGCAAGTGGGAAGGAGAAAACTCTCATTGGTACATATTCACAACCAGAGCATGTGTATTCTATGTCACTAGTTGGTCACCCTTTGGTGGTAGCCATAGCTGATAGGCATATAAATTTTGTTAAATCTTCATATGCTTAGCTAAGACATCAGTATTTCATTTCATTTTTCATAACAAAATAATATAAGCAGGATCACTGAAAGATAGACAAGCAAAACAATACAAAAGGAACACAAATATCTATCCTGGGAAAACCCTAAAGGGAAAAACCCAACAAAAGCTTCCTCAATATAGATGCCCCAAAAAGATAAAAGATAAAACCAGCAAGGAGATCAAAGCCTGATCCTCCTCCTTCTCCAGCTACTTCTCTTCTCCACTAATGCGCTACACAAGTGAGAGTGTGTGTTCAAATGAGGAGAGCTACACCTCTATTTATATTCATCCGTTCACTTCAATTAACTCATCCGACATGTAGGCTCAAGTTAATCATGTAGGCTTTAGTTACACATGTAGGATCAAGTAACCACACTGGGGTGCTAATGACCCACCTTTACAATTAGAGGGGACAACCTCATGACTCTTATTAGTTCTTCCGATTAGAATCATCGGGTTACAAGATAATACAAGTGGTTCTCCCGGTAGGACCATCGGGGACCACAAAAGATACATATAGAATATTCTTCGAAGTTACAATATTTCAACACTCCCCCTTAACAAGAAGGGTATTCTACAACAACATCAACAACAAAAATAGTAGGAGAGAGATAGAGGACATCATCAACATCATCAAGGTAATACATCTATAAATCATTGGAATATTTTCAACATTATGTAGTCTTCATCTTCAATCTTCTGTCTTCATTATCATTAATACTTTGACTGCTTCGATCAACAACATCTTCAGCACTTTGACCTTTCGATCAACAACATCATCTTCAGCACTTTGACCTTTCGATCAGCAACATCATCTTCAGTGCTTTGAAATTTCGATCAGCAACATCATCTTCAGCACTTTGACCTTTCAATCAGCAACATCATCTTCAGCGCTTTGACCTTTCGATCAGCAACATCATCTTCAGCACTATGACCTTTCAATCAGCAACATCATCTTCAGTACTTTGACCTTTCGATCAACAACATCATCTTCAGCACTTTGACCTTTCAATCAGCAACATCATCTTCAGCACTTTGACCTTTCGATCAGCAACATCATCTTCAGCACTTTGGCCTTTTGATCAGCAACAACATCATCATCATACTCTGATCTTTTGATCAGAAACATCACCATGAAAATATCATCAACACCAAAACATCATTATCATCAAAACACCAACATCATCATCATCAAAATATCATCATCATCACATTCTGATCTTTCAATCAGAATCATCATTATCATCAGCCTCTGATCTTTCAATCAGAAACATCATCAACCGAACATCATCATACTCTAACATCAACTCATCATCATATTCTGATCTTTCGATCAGTACGTCGTCATCATCATACTTTGATAATACAGCATCATCATCATCGGGATCTCATCATCATCACATTCTGATCTTTTGATTAGAAACATCATCATCATCATCGCATTATGATCTTTCGATCAGAAAACATCATCATCATCAGCAACATCATAATCATAAGCAACTTCTGATCTTCTGATCAAAAAACATCATCATCATCATATTCTGATCTTTCGATCAGAGAACATCATCATCAGCAACTTTTGATCTTTCGATTAGAGAAACATCATCATCATCATATTCTGATCTTTCGATCAGAGAACATCATCATCGTCAGCAACAACATCATCATCATATTCTGATCTTTCAATCAATACATCATCATCATCATAAAAACATCAACATCATCAAAACATCAACATGATCCTTCCTTTTGGAATTACGGGATTTAGGTCTTTACGGAGTTACCAATGATCCTTCCTTTCAGAATTATGGGATTTAGGTCTTTACGGAGTTACTAATGATCCTTCCTTTCGGAATTACGGGATTTAGGTCTTTACGGAGTTACTAACGATCCTTCCTTTCGGACTTACAGGATCAACACATTTGTGGAACTCAGACAATCCTTCCTATTGGAATTACGGGATCAACACATCAGTGGAACTCAGACAATCCTTCCTATTGGAATTAGGGGATCAATTCAATGATCCTTCCTTTCAAAATTACGAGATTTAGGTCTTTACGGAGTTACTAACGATCCTTCCTTTCGGAATTACGGGATCAACACAGATGTGGAACTCAGACAATCCTTCCTATTGGAATTATGGGATCAACACATCTGTGGAACTCAGACAATCCTTCCTATTGGAATTACGGGATCAATTCAATGATCCTTCCTTTCGAAATTAAGGGATTTAGGTCTTTATGGAGTTACTAATGATCCTTTCTTTCATAATTACGAGATCAACAAATATGTGGAACTCAGACAATACTTCCTCTAGGAATTATAGGATCAACACACGTTCTCGAGTACCAAAGTCACCAGATCCGTTCTGAACTGAAGTTCAAGGATGATACAATCCTACCACATTCACGGGGACCGAGATCTCCAGATACATTTTGAACCAAGGTTCAGGGATGATGAAATCCACCACTTTCATGGGGGCCAAGACCTCCAGATACATTTTGAACCGAGGTTCAGGGATGATGCAATCCACCACTTTCACGGGGACCGAGACCTCCGGATACATTTTGAACCGAGGTTTAGGGATGATGCAATCCACCACTTTCACAGGGGCTGAGACCTCCGGATACATTTTGAACCGAAGTTCAGGGATGATGCAATCCTACCACTTTCATGGGGGATGAGACCTCCGGATACATTTTGAATCGAAGTTCAGGGATGATGCAATCCCACCACATTCACAGGGGGCGAGACCTCTGGATCCATTTTGAACCAAAGTTCAGGGATGATGCAATCCCATCACATTCATGAAGACCGAAGTCACCGGATCTATTTTGGACATATGTCCCAGGATGATACAATCCCTCTTCGTTCTCAAGGACTGAGGTCACCGGATCACTTTTGGACAGATGTCCTGGGATGATACAATCCCTCTTCATTCTTGAGGACCAAGGTCTCTGGATCACTTTAGGGCAAGTGCCCAGGGATGATACAATCCCACTGCAACATCACTACTCCCCCTTTCGAGGAAGGTCTTTTCGAACAACACCAAGCTTGTCTCGAAAGTGTTTGAACTTTACCCGAGACAGAGGCTTCATCAGTACATCATCATTCAAACCATCATCATCTACATCTTCAGTATAGAAATACGGAATCATCATCATCTGCATATATAGTATGTAAATACTGAAACATCATCTATATATTTAGTATGGTAATACTGAAACATAATCATCTACATCTTATCTCGTATGTAGAAACACCGAATTTTTATGTGTTACAATCAAAACACAAGGTTCTCTGTCATCACAAATCTGGTTATCACATAGAATCATTGTAGTATCCATCTTCAGGTCAAAGAGACCTGATATCAGCTTTCAAAGCCATATGACTTCACAACTTAGCAGAGCAATATGCTATGTATTTTTCTTCAGCCGTGCTACGAGAAACACTGGACTGTTTCCTGCTAAACCATGAACTCATAGCAGACCCCAAACAAAATCATCTACCTAATGTGCTTTTCCTATCTGAGATACTTCCAGCCCAATCTGCATCTGTGTAGCCATACAATCTATACTCATGGCTACCATCATAGTATAGACCAAAGTATATAGTCCCTTTCATATATCTCATCACATGTTTTTTGGTTACTAGGTGAACCTGTCTTGGTTGAACAAGATATTGACTTAAGGTGTTCACAACAAAACAAATGTCTGGTCTAGAATTTATTCAGTACATTAATGACCCAATGATCTGTCTGTAATGAGTCACATCCACTAACTATGATGAGTCATCAACTAACAGCTTCAGGTTGGAGTCCATGGGTGTGGCCATGGATTTGCATTCCAACATATTGAATCTCATCAATATCTCTACCGCATACTTTCCTTGGTTGAGAAATATTTCTTCTTTGTCATATTTCCAGACCTAGGAAATAGTGCATTAACCCAAGGTCTTTCATCTCAAATTCTTCTGCTAGTTTCTTCTTTCTTTCCATGATCTGTTTCTCCTTCCCTATCAAGAATAAGTCATCCACATATAATAATAGGATGTCAGGTTCATCTTCTACAACCTTGAGATAAAGGTTAGGATCAACTTTACTCTTGGTAAAGCCCATAATTGACAGGAAACTGTCTATCCTTCCATACCAAGCTCTGGGAGCTTGCTTCATGCCATAGAGGGCCTTCTTCAACTACATATATGAGTCCATCTGTCTTGAACTTCAAATCCTTTCGATGTAAAACTCTTCCCCAATCATACCATTAAGGAAGGGTTGTCTTTACTTCATCATGGAAGAAACTACCATCATAGTTCTGAAGGAAGTGTACCTTTCTTCCTGGAGTAAGTGTATCTTCAGAATTAATTCCCTCTTTCTTATAGAAACCTCTAGCCACAAGTCTTTCCTTACTTCTATCAGCGACATATTTTATCTTGCAAATCCATTTGTAAGATACCACATTCTTGCTTTCTGGTTTGAGTACTATATCCCAAACATCATTCTAGTATTCTTTTATCATAACATCTTCCATGAGTTCATCTTGTCAGATCATCAATATATCCTAGTCTTTTGCATTCAACTTTGAATGTTGGAACCCAAAAGTCTCGATCCATCAGGAAGTTGTCCATCATGTCATACCGTGTCGAACTCATATATCTTCTGTAGTCACTCCCCCTGAAGTGGAGTATTATCTTCCTTCTTCATTCTGTACAGGTGGTTCTATGCTTGATATATACTGGTCAATAGAGTATGTCATGTCATAGTCTATTCTTTTTGAGGCAAATCACGAACCTTACTTTGTACACTTGTTCTTGTATATCCATATGGAGGATACTACATACTTTGCTTTATGTCTCGAAATCATATTGTATACATCATTCCCCATGATCGACTGTTATTCTTTGATCATAGCTTCTTTCATAGCATTCGTTTCTTCATCTTGAGTTATCTCTCATACCCATGGTAGTCTTCATCCTTCGAGGTGGATCTACCGCTCTTTGAATCTCTGTATTCCGTCATGGTGCCTCTGACCTTGAGAGCTTCAGATTCATGTTTATTGAATTGTCATCAGTTGTTCTTTGGAACAAGTTTCATCCTTCTTTTCTTGTAGGAGGTTGTATAGGACCTTTCCTACAATTCAAATGCACCAGTTGCATGGTTAGAACTATTTCATAAATCATATGCATAACGACAAATTCTTATGCATCATGCAACTGTTTAGCCAATACAACATTCATCCATATCTCACAGAAACTTTCTAGACTAATCCAATATGTCAGCAGAGAGTTTTGATAAGTAGCAATGGAGAGTTGTATAGCACCATGAGCTACTTACCCATCACATGCATATTAGTAGTATACAGTCATTAATGCAAACAATCTATCATGCATAACACATCAACTGAATATAATCAAATGTAAAACAATATCATGAAATGACAATTGAATACTTATCTTTTATTTGTTTCATGGGTAGACTCCATCTTGATCATTCTCATTTATCATCATTTCTTATCCAAATGATAAGATGGATAAGAGGTTCATCAAGAATTGAGTTCTTCATATTCCTCATCGCTTGAGGGATCTTCTTTGAATGGTGATAGCTTGATCTTCAATTTGCTCCCATCTTTCTTCTTCTCTTCTTATGAGACGAGCTTCTTCTTCTTCCCAAAGTCAACTGAAAGTAATCACTTTCTTCTGGCACACATTCCTTGCATGAATGAATCCCATGATCATGGGAGGCCATTCAAGGTGGATATCACCACTTTTTCATTCTTTGCTTCTTCTTCTACTACTTCAAGATGTTATGCATTCTGGATCTTCACATTCTTCAACTGTTTTCTCAAATCCATCTTCTGAATTATGTTCTTATCTTCAAATAGCTTGATCAAGAAATCAAACATCTTCGGTGTCTTTAGGGAAGACACTTGTGGTACAAGTTGATCCGTGATTGAATCAACAGTGATATTTTTGGCCTTGATCAAGTTCTTCTTGTGTAAGGCTTTGAGGCTCATCTCCCTCTAGAACTGGAACCTCTCTACTCATGTAGGTGTCCAATTCATTTTCTTCAGAGAGATCAAATACTTTCATGCTTGGAAGTTTTCAACTTCACCAAGATTATCATCAAGCTGATGTGATAGATCACTTTGAAATGAGAAACTCAAATGCAAATAGCAAAAGATTAGATCTTACCGATTTGAGGTGTCCGTTCTGCTTCCGAAGCTGGCTAATCTAGGGTTTGTCAGAGAAACCCTAATTTTCAAAACTTGGAATATTTCAGATATGATTGGATAGAAAGATAGATATATTCAAATGGAGCTGTCCAATGTACTCCTTTTCTGAAAACAGTGGAGGGAAGCTCCTGGAACAGGAAGCCCTAGTTTTCCAATTTCTTCTACAGAAATTCCTATTACTGTTTCTGTGATATCTCTGAAATTATTGCTCTTCTGTGTCTAAAATTTCGTACTGAGGTAAAATCGCATGTCCCTGATCCAACACCATATGTTTCATCAGATTTTGTTTCACCAATTTGGATTTATGATCATTTTCCCAAGGTGACCTGTTACAGGACTGTTCAGAACAGTGAAGTTGTACGACATTCCACGTGTCACTGGTTCATCTTCAGGTTTTGAAATTTGGGCCATAGAAAGTACAGTCCATTATATTTCTGTAACATCTTCAAGAATTCCATTTGGACCTCTGTATCCCAAGCTATAGTAATTTTCCCTAGGTGCCCTGTTTAGGGATGAATTCTGGAAGAGGTTGAAACCCTAACGTGGAGGGATCATATCTCCTAGAATATAGCGAATATGAGGCTGAATTTTGGACACAGTGTTCATCAGGATTTTATATTCAGTCTCTGCAATTTTTAGTTCTTGAACCTTCTCCAATATTGGGATATATTGAATATACCAAAACTCAGCAGTTTTAGTATTTAGGGTTTTTCTAGCTCCGGGTCAAACTAGGGTTTGACTTTCCCAGAGTTTCACCCAACCAAAAATCTTGATCCAGGTCTCTAAAATTCAATTTTGATGAGGAGAGAAATCCTATGCTGGGCTCACTCAAAAATTATTCTTCTGCAAGAAGCCCTAATTTCCCACACGAAAAACTGAAAATGCTCGGAATCGAATTCCGCTTTGACAGAAAGATGCGCCCTTCAATGGAGAGTCAGCCTAGCCTTCTTTTGCTGATGGATTGTGGAGAGAGAACCAAAAAGTAAGAATCCCTAGATTCTATAGCTTCACAATGTCTTCTTTTCAGGGTGGCTCTGATACCATGTTAAATTTTCATATGCTTAGCTAAGACATCAGTATTTCATTTCATTTTTCATAACAAAAGCATATAAGCAGGATCACTGAAAGATAGACAAGCACAACCATACAAAAGGAACAAAAATATTTATCCTGGGAAAACCCTAAAGGGAAAAACCCAGCAAAATATTCCTCAATATATATGCCCCAAAAAGATAAAAGATAAAACCAGCAAGGAGATCAAAG
>LPNX010928007.1:62615-86068 GCA_001517045.1 Pseudotsuga menziesii
ACACAAAAGATACATATAGAATATTCTTCGAAGTTACAATATTTCAACAAATTTGAGTATGATCTCCGTAACATGTGACAACCTAAACAATGGAGGGAGTAGTCCTTGAAGTATCAAACTAGATGTGTGCATTTCTATCCAAATGGAACATGTAAATGTACTTCGTTTTTAGCCTTTTATGGGTTTGAAAATCGTATGCAATGTTCAAATTCTGTGAAGTCTATAACATATGATGTCTGGATATTGCTTAGAATTTGAATTTTATTTGATATGGTGGTATTGAGACTCCCAATTATGCAGTTTTCAAGCACATGCATAATAAACTATTTAGTGTGATTGGGCTTCTTTGGTTTTGGTCTCAAAGGTCATTTAGAGCCATTGGAATTTTCAAAGATCATGTATGGTTATGGCTTTGGATTGGACTTGTTTATATAAAATTAAAGAAGCTTGTTATATTCTTTAACATCTTCAAACAAGTGGAAAGGAAAGTATCGAAAGTTGTGCATTATATTATTAAACTATGGTCAAAATCTAGATACAGATTGGAGTTCCAATTGTCTTCTCATCAGTTTGAATCTATATTAGATGATGTTGCTGTAAGAATTGCATGCTCGTTGATGGTTCTTATGGTTAGGCTAAATGTGCCATCTTATGCTTTCTTGAAAACCATTTAAAGTATATAGCGTATTAAGTATTAGTTGCTTCTATATGTATATGTTTAATAAAGATCCAATAAGTATTAATAGAAAACTTTCTACATGAGTTTGTCTTTAGTCACAAATATAGAAAGCACATGATCTTTGACATTAGGAACATAATTTTCATTAATATTTAAAAAAAAAAAATCCACCCTTCAAATTTTCTTTGCAATTTGAAACCTGAATGCTCTCTTTAGTGTTTCCATGTTTAAAAGATTAAAAATTGCTGACAATGTTATCTGTCATTGTTTTACTACAATCTAGGAACTCACTTTCAGGCACTAATCAAGAACCTCTAATTTCTTTTTCCATCCTTTTCCTTTTCTAACCAAACTGGTTTTCACTCATGGTTTGCTTTGAAATAATTCCTGTATCAGGTGATTGTATACTAATTTCTTCCAGATAAGAAGAAAAATTCAAAATATTGTCTCCATCATTATGAATATTGATTTCACTCTCTGATGACCTTTTAAAATATCTCCTTGTTGTCTTCAACTTTGGCTCAGTTATTAAAGATACTGCACCAGAAACATCAGACCTCAAATGGTTATCAAAATGGCTTGTAGGCACTGCACCAGCAACATCAGACCTCAAATGGTCCTCAAAATGGCTTGTAGGATTCTTTATCTTTAGTATGGACCTCATATTGTCGAATTTAGTTGTTGATAATGAACTGTGCTTTTTAAGCCCAACCTGAACTGAATTGAGCATCTTCCTGTCTTTCTTATCAAACGATATCAGGGATGTAGCAGGATTTTTCTTATTCTCACTTACCCCATGTGTCTTTTGCCAATTTTCCTACCTATGTACTTCCCTCTTAATATCATGTTTCTTGGAAAAAGTGTCATAATGCATTTGATTAGATGTATCGTTTTGCATTTTCAACATTTCCTTAGACTCATCAATTGCTTCTTGGATTTTATCATTTTTTGTAAACTGTACTTTCTATGCAGAATCCTTTAAGTTTTCATCAATGCATGATCTGGATTTCCCATCATCAATCTATGGCATAAAGTCCTATTTCCATGTACCTTTATCTCTAGCATAAACTGTACTTTCTCTGCAGAGTCCTTTAAGCTTGCATCGATACATGATCTGGATTTGTTGAAGCCTAAATAAGTTAAACAACATACTTGCTCCCCTTTAATGCTTCTTGTCTATCAAAGAGTCCTATTACCTTTCTTTCCCAACTAGGCTCCGCTACAATTATACTGAAGCCATGGTTCATGTAATTAAAGTAGCACCAAAAAATATTGTTGGTGTCTTCTGGATTCATAGCACATTGTGCATCAAAAAGCATCATAGAAAAAATGTAAACTTGGTATTAGATAGAACTAAGATCTTACAAAATATGCAAAAGGGACCATAGCAAGGTAAAATCCTCCTCTTTCATGTCAGAGTAAAAAATATGCCTGTTTGGATCTATGATTTCTTCCTGTACCTTCATAAATTCACTTTCTACATAGTCCTTGTACCCTAAGGTACTATTCAGCAACTGAGTTCATGTTTCCAATGTAGGAATAGTGAGTAGGTAATTATTGCAGAGAGAGACCACCTCCACTCAATTGTTAATTCACAAGTCTAGTTGTTTTCATCCCTTCAATTATGAGATAGGAATCTATCCATACCAGGGAGCAAGAGAAATCTCTAGAAACTGAAATTTTTTCTTGGGCAGTAGAATACCTTTAATTTAGTTTTAAATGTAGACGACTAATGTTCATAGATTTCAAAAATCATTTGTAAATTCTCCCAATTGAGCAAGATATATTTGATATCATGTACAAGTGAGGCCAAATGGTATACTAACTAGGGGTTCTCAGAACAAAAAAATGTTTTTATAGATACGTTATGAGAAACATTTAGTTGATCATTACAATATAGCCATAATTTGTTTAAAATAATTAGCAAAATAATTCCATTTACAGTCATTTTTTGAGAAATAGACATTTTTTGTGGATGTATTAATCTTAGATATTCGAGCAGGGTTTTTGTCTAGGTCTCAATTATGAGGTTTTTATGTGAATTATTACAGTATTTCTATATATGCAAAGGAATATTAGTTCATGATGTAATTGGGCCTGAATTTTCAAATATGAAAGGATTTCTATCAACAATAGTCAATCCATTCATGCTGCTCACAACAATTTTTCTAGACCATATTCTTTTGTCTTTGATGAACAAAAAGTGGTTTATAAAGAGGATGATGTATACCATTTCATAAGTTATTTACTAGTTGATGGCACTCTATATGAGTTAGATGTGTTGAAAGGAAGGCCCATTAGTCTTGGACAATATAATGGAGTTTGACATAGTTTGGAATGGTTAAAGAAAACATGGGCATGTTGTCCTATCTAATCCTCATACAACAATCAAAATGATTCCTAGGCACATTCCTTAATGACTTTGACATATGGTGATAATCCTAACAACCTAATTAATTGATTTGGGATATTTTTGGTCAGTTTAGGTATTTGTTAGCCTCAAACAACAATAGAAAAAATATGTCCCAGCCTTTAAAAAACCATAAATCAACCAAACCCAAGTTTCAGTGTGTTCTAGGTACAATTTTTACAAGATGGTAAAGTGGATAAAAATCAGACCTGGGCACTTCTGAGAATGAGTATTAGTAATAAGAAATCGATATTTGAGAAACAAATCCATGTTGCTGGGCACATACTAGGCCCTAAAAGCAATTCTCAACCCTATTTGACCCCCTAATCAACAATGATATAATTTTGGGCTAAATTTGAGGACAAACCTGTGCATCAAAAGGAAATTTTTGGTAATCTAAGTGCGTCTATGGACTATATCAGTAGCAAGAACCATTTCTTCTTGAATTTGGAAAAATCATCAACCTCAAATCAAGCATATTCATTTCACCATGCCCCTCAGCAAAATAAACAGGTTTATATATGTATGGTGCACAACAGATGGTTGATAGCTCTTCATAAGCTTTTTTATCATATTATGCCTTTTATGTTTGATACATGTTTCTATTAGTCTTAAAGGTACCTTGTTTTAGGGTTTTTGAAGGCTTAGAGGTACCTTGTTTTTAGTTTTTTTTAAGGCTTGTTTTAGGATTTTTGAAGGCTTAGACCCAACTTGTAGTTATATTTTATTATTTTTTAAGAATGCAAGCACACTAGTTTAGGGAGGATTAATGTGTAGTTGAATGTTGATATCACCTTTTATGTTTGTGTAATTTTTTCTCTCCAGATATGTAGAATGTTGATGTTATCTTTTATGTTTGTGTAATATTGTCTGTCTCTTCAGATACGCAAGAGGCTGCAAGGCACAACTATGACTACTCAAACTGAACAGTTACTGGCTCAACCAGGATCAATTATTTATGATTATTATACTCAAGAGGAAATGCTTCAATTTAAGAAACCTAAGAAGAAGAAAAAGTTGTGGAAGAAGGATAAGTTGGACATTGATGCACTCGAAGCAGAAGCAATTGCTGTTGGATTGGGTGTTGGGGACCTTGGTTCTAGGAATGATATAGAAAGAAAGGTTTCTAGGGAAATTGCAGAAAAGGCAGAAGCTGAACTTAGGAAAAGTGCATATCAAAATGCATATAAGAAAGAAGCAGAGGCTTCTAGAGGGCTTCAATATGAGAAGTCATCAGATGCAATGCAAGTAGATGAAGATGGAGATGTTGTCTTCGGTGGGGAGGATGAAGATCTTTACAAGTCATTAGAGAAGACCAAGAAAGAGACACTCAGAAAGCAAGCATAAAGTAGTAGTGGGTCTGTCCCCCACACAGTATCTCAGTTAGCAGCAGCTGCAAATCAGGAAAAAGGAAATGGTGAAAGCCATTCATCAAGTGATGTGCAGGAAAATAAAGTTGTATTTACAGAGATGGAGGAATTTGTGTGGATTTTACATCTTGATGAAGGTGTGTGGATAACGAAAGGATTTTAGAAATAATGATAGTGGATCCTTAAATTTAATTTTGTAAGGAGTTCTATTGTAGTCATTACAGTTATAATAGGTCTTTGGTTTTTATATGATATTTCTTTGTACTATCTCATTATTTTATAACTCTAATTTTGTTATTGTTGAACCAAACACTCATAAACCTGTAATTGAAGATGTATCTAAAGAGGATGATGAGGGTTTAGGTCCTGTTAAGCAAGATGATGTTGCAGAAGCCATAGGCGGGTGGATAGAGGTGAAAGAAATGGATATAGATCCTAGTGATCTAAAAGTAGAAGAAGAGGAGGAAGTGGCAACAGATGATATAATTAAAGTTTTTGTTGGAAAGGGTTTGGCGGGGGCCTTGCGACTGTTGAAGGAAAGGGGAGCATTGACAGAGTCTATGGAATGGGGTGGAAGAAATATGGATAAGAAAAAGACCAAACTTGTTGGAGTACAAGATACCGATGGGACAAAAGAGATACAGTTAGACCGTTTAGATGAGTTTGGACGTATTGTAAGATTCTTTTCTTGATATTTCAATTGTCTTATGCTTTAGGCATGTTGGTCTCCCATTTTAATTCATTAATGTTTGTTCAGAGAAATCAGAAATTTATTTGCTGTCAATATATATTTGCATATGACACCTAAGGAATCTTTTCGGAAACTGTCACATAGGTTCCATGGAAAAGGCCCTGGAAAAATGAAACAAGAAAAATGTATAAAACAGTATCAGGAGGAATTGAAGCTTAAGCAAATGAATACCGGGGACACCCCTTTGACGTCCATGGAAAAAATGCATGACACTCATGCCAAGCTCCATACTCCTTATATTTTTCTTAGTGGTCAAATTAAACCAGGGTATGCTTATATTCTATGTAGTTCAAGCATGTATACTTTTAGTCTGATCAATATCTCACTGATATATGATTATAATAATCGACTACTTTGTCCATGCTTTTAACTATTGTATGAAAGCAAGTGAGCCACTGAGTGGTTTTCTTACTGTCAAGAAAGAGTTCCTAAGAAGCTTGACTCCAATGCTTGGTGATAGGAAGGTTGGTAGCTTTGAACTCAATATAATTTTCTTTTTCTCTGTTTAGATGAAATTTATTTATCACAATTATCTAGTACATTATATGTTGTCTCAATATCTTGTAGTGTTGTAGATATTTTGATACAATTGTTGTTATCTTTGTAGGTTGAGCATTTCTTAGGAATTAAGAGTAAATCTGAATTTGGGACCATGGGTCCCCCAAAAAAACCAAAGACATGATATCATTAGACTTGGCACTTTCTTGCATGAAGATTACAAGTTTTTGTGGTCCATGAATACTATTGATGTTAAAGGTGTATGCAATCCTCTTCTTCTATGATATGCTCCATAAAATTTTTTAGCTTTGCTGCAAATAGCAAGCTCAAAATTCAAGAATTATATCATTCTTTGTGCTGAGCATGACCAGATTTTCTCAATCAAGTGATAACCTATGAGTTTATGAGCTGTGACAGATTGAGCAAGTGGGAAGTAAGATGTCAAAATGTTGATACTGCAGGCAAGTATTTTGTATAGAGAACCTAAAAGTATTTTTCTTTGCTAGCCTTCTCAATGGAATATGCACAAATATTATACGCCAACTTTAGCTTGAGATTATAGAGAGGTCTCTCTTGAAAGTTTGAGTTGTAAGGACATTGTTATGGTGTAGACCATTTCTTCCCTTTCCAACATTTGTTGGATATTCTATGGCTGAAGAGAAGGAATAACAATATCCAGATTCTGCTTGACTGATGTTACCATAATTTTAGAAAAGGTTTGCAACTTTTTACTCCATATTGAATATACACCTTTTTAGGATGTTGTTTGGAATTACATCTATATAATAAGTTTTTAACACAGGTTACGCTGCTAGTTTCAATTTTTATCTTTCTCAACATCAGGTAATTGTGGTTTGGTGGTGATATGCACTATTGAAACTATTCCATAGCCTTCCCGGAATCTATAGAAACTCTCCTGGCTCTTTTTCCAAGGTAGACAAAAGCATTACCTAAATTTGAATGGTGGCATTTTTCAAAGAACATACTACTCAAATATGATTGTATTTTTCTTATACAACGTTTCTTGATATCAGTTTCAGTTACATTGGTCTTTGATGTGGTGATTGAATGACAGTCATAATGGAAATAAGCGTGTTAGAAATTTCTCATATCGTTCTCTATATAGCCCCTATGTTTCCTTACTGCAGTTTTTGAAAACATTAGAATCTAGTGGCTGAAACTTGACCAAACCAACTTTTGGTACAGAAAATCCTGTCCATTTTTCACCTTTTTTCAACTGTCTTATAAACCAATGATATCTTGTTTCGGGATATGAGATGCAAAGCATTTATTCTATTGATGTTGTTGTCATATGAATTACATTTTCATGCTATGGAGCAATTGAAAAACACACTGAGGATATATGTGTTTTTGCTTGCACGATACATCTGGTTTCCGCAGATTGTTGTATAGGGCACGAATTATATGAAGAAATGGGTGAACACTGAATAACACCAACACAAATCTGAAAATAATCAAGATGCCATTTTAATGGTGTGCTAATGAATTATGATATATGTACCTATTACACAAAGTACTCCGAAGGGCAGTATACAAGTCAGTTGAGCCTGATATTAGCATGGATGTTTTTTACATATCATATTGTTGAAATTTAAGGGTTAGTGATGTTTTAATACAAGTAATAAACATAAGTGCATGAACATATAAATTTAGATTCATAATAGTGTTGCTAATAAAACTTTAAACTGTAATAAAGCAAGAACATAATTTTCATCTCTTTCAACTTAACGCTCTGTTTGTCACTGCATTGAAGTTAGTCATTGAGATGTTTCACCAAATGTTATGTACATAAATAATAAATACCATATTAACAAATTATAACCATTATTGGATCCTCCTTATACTAAAATATTTTTTAGTTTAATCTTGTCATCGAAGGGACAAGTCGAATAGGGTAAAGCATATATGTAGACAGAAATAGATCTCAGAATCTTAGTCAACAGAAAGAGAGGTTTCAATCAAAAGAACAAGATTAATCAATTCAGTCATACCCATAACAGTCATGTTAAGGACACACAGTCACTTAGCACAAGATACACTTAGTCATATTGAGCACAATCATACTCTCTAACAGTCATGTTGAGAAACCCACAATTCACATTTGAAGGGTAACCTCATGGTCACTTAGGGAAAGGAACCCAACACACAAAGGTAAAACCCATAAGAACTCACACTAAGATAAACAACAGATACAAATCATGATGGTAAACCCGTAAGAAATCACACAGAGGTAAAACTGTGAGGATAAACATGTGAAGATACCAAGCAGAGCAGAGATCACGGTGGAGAGAAAACGTGAAGGAGTAGTCGGTATGTGGAGACGCACGGGTAGAGGAGCAGCTGGCAAGCGGAGACGTGTGGGTAGAGGAGAGCAGCCGGTAGGCGAAGACATGCGTGGAGGTCAAGCTCATGAAGTAAATCATAATACCATCTCTTCATTATACCATTAGATGCTGCAAATCATAATGATATGTGGTTGAGTAATTGCATTGTGGGGGAAGTAATGTGCATCCACAATGATACATCAAAAGAAGCAAGGTGCATTGTAGAATGCATGTGGGGTCATAAGAGAGGTATCATGTCAATATACTAGGTAGATATACAAAGGGGTATAAAAAATGTAAATGAAAAAGTGGATACATACAATATATAGTGAAAATAGGGGTTTTTTAAATTTGGGAAGGCATATTGGGAGGGGGTTAAAAAAATGATTTTGGGAAGTATTTTCCAATATTTATTGAAATTAGGGGTATTGTTTCATATGCCACGAACGGACGTGCTATGGCATGGTTTCACTAAGTGACGCCCCTGTGGATGTCCCTTACATTCTGCTATAAGTGGTATGAGAAAAATGTGTTCTCTAGTGTCAAGAATGTCAAGGTGTGTTAGCCAAAACATTGTCAATGTTATATTCTGTTTGTTTTGTTGGTCAGTAGTAGTTTGGTTAAGCAACCACAAAGGAATAGTCTATTAAGGAGATGTGCTGGTAACTATAGAATTTTGATGAATTACATTAATGGGTTTTTGGGGTCAAGAGTCAATCTTAGTTACTGTGGAAAGATGGGCCACACTGAAGTTCTCAGTTTGTATCTCTCTCGTTCTGATATGAATAAAAATAAAATCTCCATACTTAAAAAAAAGAAAAGAGTAGTGAGGTGCTTACAACCTACTATAAAAAAGAAATAAAATGCAAATGATGTCGGCTTAACGAAAAAATAAGTTATATTGATTTGATCTTAAACCTAAATATATGAAGAATCAAGAGAGATCAAATATCTTGAGGTGTAAATATTTTCTTGATGTGTACAAAATTTAAGATAAAAAACATTTACACAAGAAAAATTGGATCCCTCTTTGTACATTGTACATTAAAACCACTTCTCTCTCCAATTATTCATTTTTACAATTCCATGGTTTCCCAAACTCTTCCAAATTATTTCATAAGTAGTTTTGTTAATTTAGGCATTTTAAACAATAATAGAATATTAAAAAAAAACATGTTGACTCAAATTAGATTTAAAACATTTACCTATTATTACCCACCCCATTGCTCTCGGACTTTAGGCCATCCTTATGCCTTCATCATTATCTTGGACTTTAGGCTTACCCCTTTTCATGGCACCCGGGATGAGGGAGAAGAAGGGAACACAACACCTCCAGAATGATAGACTACCGACGAGCATACTACAAAGAGGGAGCGTAGACACATATAGTATGGAATAAAGGGAATAAATGAGGGCTTTACCTTCAGATCCCATTGCAGAGAGGAGAGCTTGGCTTTACCTAATTATCCCTTAGTCCAACAATTACATATATATAAAACTACACAAATTAAACAAATTAAAAACTTTCCTCAACATTTACATTCTAAAAATGAGTTTGCACCTAGAAAAATGTACTCTCTCTAAATACTTAGTATATACTCTTTTAAACATTTACACTCTAAAAATGAGTTGACACATAAAAAATTTAATCCTTCTAAATACTTAGTATATCCTAATCCCTCTAAATACTTCGTATATAATTCTATGCTAGTTACATTAAGTGAATTTGTCTCCTATGAATTTGAGGGTTAGACATTAAGCCAATTTATCTCATACCAAGTTAAGGGTTCACCTCAATGTAAGATTCCATACATGAGTTCGGCACACGTAATTGTTCTTAATATTAAGATCTCTATGTGATTTTATGTGAGATGTGATTCAGGCAGCATTGAAAAAAGTAAGAGACAGTACGGCTGGTAGGTATTGGTATGGAGTGGGTATATGGTTTACATCATTCACCTACGGTCCACGTCATAGCTCTACCGGGAGAAAATGACGTTTCTAGGGTGTAGAACATGGAGAAAATATTTTAGCTTTGATCGGAGACCGAGCGTTCATAAGGATTTTGTGCTAATGATTACTTTTTATTTGATAAACGAACGATTTAGGATTTGGTAGATTCCCATATGGAGACGTGATTCGTGGAACATCGAAAGACGTGGAAGAAAGCCAGTCAAGTAATTGCTAATTGATACTTGCGAGAAGGCGGGACTGGGTATAAGGTTTACACCATAGGTTGACGGTCCACCTCCTGGTTCCGATTAGAAGAAACCTATGTTCGCAGGGTGTAAAACGTGGAAGAAAGCTGATCGTAAGGGTTGTACAAGTAATTGGCTTGCAGAAATTGGTGGCTTCCAATGAATGTTAAAACGTTGGAAGCTGGTGCAATATCATTGAGTTCTGCACTAGCCCAGGTCAAGAACATGATGTCGAAAAATGTTCAGACTGTAAGTTAAAAGGAAAATAACGGAGTTAAAAATATGAAAACAAACCACTTGCAAAATCGGTACGTGGGATTCAAGTTTCTGACCAAAAGATAAATGCCTTACAATTATAAAACATATCGTGAAATATTATATGATACAAAAATTAGTGACAATTGTATGGACGCGTGTCTTTCTTTTATCACCAAAACACAGAGTGTGAATCCAGGCCACAGAAGCACAACATTTGTATCACATTAAAATTTATGTCAATGCCCATTTTCTGCATCCGGGAGCCCATTGTGGGGGCTGGGTGCTGAAGTAGGAATGCACGACCCTGGAGTTTAGCAGCTCAACAATGGGAGTGAATTTCACGCATCTGGGAGCTTTGTATTGATTTATGGATGCCCCTCGACTGAGAGCATAATCCATCAATTCGTCGAACGTTCCCTCTTCAACTACCCTTATTTCCAGGGGGGCGATGGACTTATCGGAGGCTCTTCCTTGGCGATAGACAGAATTGAGGGATTCTTCTACAGTGAGACAACAATCTTCAAAAACTGAGGAAGGAACTGCAACCGCTTTGGGGTTGAAGCGAAGCTCCCAATAGAGCACGTAGTGACCAGGTATTGTAGATGTGTCGGCATAGCTTGTGTACTCTATCAATTGGGCATCGAATGGCTCCAGATGCTTAACAGAATTCTCTACCGCACTGTGAAGCTCTGCTTCATCCGTTTTGTCTGAGTCGATACTTAGCACAACATTTTGTCTGCATACAAAATGGAATTGAGGAGCAGAGTTGTAGAAGCCTGTCACACGCAAAACATCCCCCACTCTGTATCGATTCAGACCTGCACAAGACGATTTTTAATTAAACATTCACACCATATAATACAGAAACAAAGGTTTAATGGAAAATATTCTGCTCATACAATACCTGCATATGTGGTGACGACAAGCTCGTACTCTTGCCCAAGTTTCACGTCAACAAGTTCAACCAACTCCTCTCGCTCTTTCTCATCGAGTGTTTTGGGGATCGCTGGCGATTCTAGGGTCAACCCTGCTTCTTCTTGTTTTCGGTGAACGGGAAGGAACTCAAAATAGGCCATGTTTGGCAGTAAAGTGTAGGACACTTCTGAAGGCTTGCAAAGAGGCTTCAAGTTAAGTCCAAAGTAGCATTCAGAGGAAGCGTACATGGTGCATACCAGGGGTAGCCGGCCGCTGTAGTAATCTAAAGTAGGAATATATTGAGCCATTGCACCAGTCACGATAACATCGATATACCTGGTGTTAGGCCACAGGCGAGTTATAATTCCTTGCCAGGACTGGGTTGAACACTGCCTTTCAACAAAATCAGCCAAATCTGGATTCGGGTGCAGAAGCTCTCCAACGGCCTTTCTCACTGATGGATCTATCACCTCTCTGTTGAGAATGCCGGTTTTTATGTCCAGGCAAAATTGTCTCCAGTGCTCTTCCAGGAAGCGTATGGCTCTGATGAACCCAGAAGCGAAGACGGCTCCCATCCTTAGCACTTCATTGTTTTGAAGAAGGCCGCATAGCAGCTGAGAGTACATGCTCTGATAGGCATCTTGGCAGAGTACTGTCTCGTTAGGACTGGTGTAAACATTGTACGGATCGTAAGGCCTCTCCTTGAAGTAACGGCTCTTATAATAGCTCGTCAAGACGGGACGTGCGAGCAAGCCTCCTGGAGTCTTTGCCTCCGATTTTATGAAGAAGAAATACATTCCCTTTCCCTTGTCAAGTCCATGCATGTATCTGCATCCCCAAATTATTAAAAAAGAAAAAAGAAAAAAAAAACTATTAGATGTTATCAAGGACACATGATGACTACGTCTGAGATGACAATCAACAATCAACAGGAGGAATGTTACAAGTACGTGAAAGACACCAATGAAGTTCAGTATGAGGATTGGGCTTCTTTTCTTACAGATTCATGACGGGCATGAGAAGACTATACAGAAGAGCTTTCCTCTCCAATTCGTCCTGGATAGTCGGCATCAGCTTCCGTTCACCGGCAGAGGTTCCTGAGCTGTACACAATTTGCCACACAATCTCATCATATTAGATATAAGGGCTCTGAGTGAGCAGAAATCTATGAGACATAGGAATGAACTCATCCAACTTCTTGGCAATGGAAATGACAATGATAAATATAAAAGTAATTTTTTTCAACTTAAAAAGGAGTTGTATAATCGTGGATCTGTCCATTATTATCATCATAAACACTATAATTATTAGAATCTAACTATTTAAATTTTTGTTAAATTTTAGATTTTCATTTATCGAAATTCAGTTTTATTATAAATAATAAATATCCCATTTAACCCATTATGCTTGAACTAACTAATCATATCCCAATTATGCTTGAAGTGAATTATGCAATCTTAACCAATTATGCTTGATGTTAATTATGCAACCTTAGCCAATGGTATCCCAATTAACTACTTGGTATCTGCAATTCCACTTATTTCAAGAGGATTTTGGACAAAAATATAATAAAAATAATAATCAACATTTGGCGGGGGTAAATAATCTGCCACGTTAGGAGTTAGAAAGAAAACTCCGCAAAAACAGGGGCAAACTCGTTACCTAGTGAGGAACTCGGAAACTGGATGAGCAGAAAGAATAGGTGAAGTGTCTCCGTTGGCAATACGATGTATCTCAGACTTGAGATTGTCATAAGTGATTACTGGCAATAATTTTTTGAAAGTCCTTCTATCAGTTCGTCCGCTGAGGCCGTATTTCTTCAGGTATTCGGTATCAGCATTTCTCGTTAAGATTGCCGAGAGGACCTGAACCTGCACCTCGTCGGTGTTCTTGGTGACGTTCTCGATGAATTCGAGAGCTATCTTGTCTAGATCATTGGCTTTGTTTCCCATACTCATCGGAGCTTCCGGCATCTTGGGCAGCTATGCAGAAACACAAAGGAAGGAAGGAAGGAAGGTATGTTCGTAAAGCAAAATCGAAAGTAATATGGGCGATGACTCGGTGCCAGGTGGTGATGTGTAATGGGGAGTGCTCCACTCGAACTCTTATCGAATAAACCTTATCTTGGCTACAGTGTCAAGATGGCGTGGCCAATTAAGAGCACAGAAATGACGTATCAAAAGGAAAAAGAACAGAGAGAAGACACCGAGCAGGGCGTTCGCTAAATTTTCCAAGTGGCGAACAGATGCCTTATTGACAGGGATGATTTAGCCAATCTCGACAGCTGGCTAGCAACAACCCCAAGATTTCAGCCAGGCCGTCTGTACTCCACTGGGAAAGGATATATAAGAACAACCCTATCGTTCCCTACAGCCCTATATTACCCCCTACGCGCAACGTTAATTTCTTTCAGTAATAACAAACTTGGACAGCACAACCACAATGGATCCCGATGGCCTATATTGGAACGAACGGAAGTATTGAGTACAGTGGAAATATTTGTGTGTTGAACAGTGTCGACTATATTATGTCTGCTAAAGACAAGGCAGGTTGCTTACAGGAAAATCACGCCCTAAACGAACTCACTCTGGCTGCTTTGCTTGCACCAACGGTTGTCGATTGCTGTTAATTTGGAACTGGTATCGAGTTTTATAGGCAAACAGCCGAGACAGCGTGAGAGAGAAAGGGCGTAAGCCATGGCATGGCAGGGGGTGATAACCATGGGTCCCGTCCCTTGCTGACCGTCTGTCCTTTCCTTGCTTGCTGAAGCCTGGAATTGGAAAGGTCAGACGTGCCCACTTCCTCCTCCCCCTCATCAGGAGAGCCCAGTCAAACATTGGAAATTTACAGACCAAATATTTGTTGTTAAAAGTCTCCATCGCAAGATCGTAATTTACAGTAACAGGTCTCGATCTAGATCCCCTAATGGTCAAGCAGATTCCTTCCTTGCAGGAGCCTGCTTTAACAAATTAAAAAGTCTACTTAACCCAATTTTGTTTTGTTAAAGATGAGCCTTCAAGCTACGTCAGCTTTACGTAATATTTGCCATACAAAAGGAAAGATGGACATTTAGGGGTTTAATGGTCTGGACAGGCGCCGCCCAAACGTCAGACCATTGCCACCACTTCGCCGGCACTGGTCCCCACCTGTCGGTAAGTGTTCCCCGCCGGAAGGGCGGTGCCGGTTACCCCGCGGCCTTGCCGGTTTTTTCATTACGTTTCCACGCGGCACCATACGGTTGGTGTATACCGAATTATTCCATTTTTTGTTCAATTATGAAAATTATTTGTGAAAGTGAGAAGGGGAGACCCTAGATTTAGAAACCCAATGCCGATCCCACGTCAACCTACGATTAAAATTATTATTATAATAATTTAGGTTTTCCGGCTTCACTAGAATTGTGAATGAAGATAGGCAAGGAGCATGCCATATTCATCGCCAATTAAATTGGACAAATTCTAGGCATTACGACAAACGTGTGTCCATCCAGTTGTGCCTTGCGTGACTCTCCAAACTCCAATAAACCATTCAATAGAATATATATACATATGGATGTCCTTATTATATCTTTAGGGACCAATTCCCTTATACCTTACGGTCTTTCTTGGGCACATTGCCATCCTTTTCACTCTTTAACAAAACTAAAAAAATGTATATGTATTTTTTTCTTTTGATCTCTCTCTATGTATTGTGTGTATGGAGCATAAATTAGATTAGAATTTTCATTTTCGTTTATTTTATGGAAGATGCTCTTCTTTATTAAAGATGCTTACATTTTAAAATCTTTAATATATATAAAGATTTAAATTATTTTTTTTTTCATAAAAAAAGCATACTATATAATTAAAGAGTTTATATATCTTTATACTATAATTTTATTGAATATTTTTATTTAAATATTTAATTATTCAATTAGATAAGAAGAGAGATCTACATTTTAACATCTTTAATATATACAAAAATTTAAGGTATATTTCATTTTGATTAAAAATTTATTATATTTTTAAAGAATTTATATATATATATGTAGATATAGTTTTATTGAATATTTTTATTTAAATATTTCATTATTCATGTAGATAAGAAGAGAGGTATACTGTCTATTCATTTCTAAAAATGTATTATGATCAAATCTTAAAAATGAGTCAACTGTTTAGGTTGTTTTTTAATTTCTAAATATGTATTCGAGATTATTTTTAAATATGTATTCAGCCATTCAAGTTGTGCTCACTGAACAAGTTTCTTACAATAGTTATATCCATCTTTCTTGATAAACAATTGACTAAGTTTAATGTTGTATCCTTATATTTCATGTCTCCTCATCTCTCTATTATTATTGTTCAATCTAGTTTTTGATGTGTTTAGTTCATGTATCTTTACATGGCTCCTCTATGTATCGCTCTCTAACACCTTCTCCTTCTCAAATAAACTCTATATACATACTTTCTTACCTTTAGATCACTCATCTTCTCATCTCTCTTAATGATTTGTAATCACATGCACATGTTCTACCAATGATCCTCTATCTACACTTAATATGTGTCTTTCAAATCATTATTATTCTTAGAAACTCAATTATATTTTCCATTCTTACTACTACAATCTACAATTACAACAATCAGGGAATAAGAAAGACATGGAACATAATAAATACAAGAAACACTCTACCTAATTACACCAATGACTGAATATATTTACTTATTAATTTCTCAATTAGGAAAAACCTAAGCACTAGAATGACAATTTTGATTATAAATTCCAATGGAGTTACATTCTAGAATAGAAAACAAGGAATGCATATTTTGTGAAGAGTCCATGTGTTGCAACTCAACAAAGTAAGCAACAAAGTCTCTTTGAGACTTCATGTGTTTTTACTCATAGTAACTTACAAGAATGTATCTAGTGCCCTGAAATGCATTTCTCATAATGGTTTCATATGCACTATAATTAGATCTTAATACTCATTTATTTAGCATGTCTTGTTTCACCCTCTCCATCTCCATCTTGCAATATAACTCCCTTCATTTGAGAATCCTTTTTATTTTATTAGAGAATGGAACTCATTTTTCCCTTCTTTTGGCATGTTTGAAATCATTTTATATTTACTATACTTTTTTCCTTAATGTAGTTATGGCTTTAAGATGGTTTTTAGGAGTTCCACTACTTGTTACATTTCTCATGATGATGATACTTTTAACATCCACTGAGATCAACTTGATCATTGATCTATTTAAAAACATGGCTCTCTAAAATATTAAAAAATTTATCATAATTTTTAATGCATCATTGAATAACACCTTTTCAAACCAAACCATGATATACTTAGTTTCCCAGCATTTAAATAAATCTTCCTGTTAAAAAAAACCCAAACCAAATTAGATACAACTTATTTCCTTTTTAAATAATTACTCTTTGTACGTTTTTAACTAAAATTTAATGTAATTAATATTTTATATATTTTAGTGATATATATCTTTAAATAGCTTGACTTCTTTCCACGTCTCTTTCCCACCCCTCAAGCCACGTCTTGACATCCTTTATATTTATATGGCTCCTTTATGTCTCAATTCCCAATTCTCATTGACCATGTTTTGTTCGCTCGGGACATTAATATTAATTTTTTGTGGCCCTCTCGACTTCATACTCCCTCTAGGTGGGTGAAATATCAAGGCAAGTTGCACCATCGTGCTCCGAGCAAGTCGACATAGAATGTTTTAGTGGGAGATAGGAATGTGGAATGTGGGGCGACATGCATGGGAGAGGGTAAAACGCAGATCGTGCTCCATAAAATCATGGAAGTCTATATAGCTTGGGAACCCTAAGGTTTGGACTTCATGGTCCAACATGGAACTTCGTGAAGAATCAGACCTACATAGTAGCGTTCATTATATAAAACAAATGTTGGAATACAACTTTCATTGTATAAAATATGTTAAAATACAACTTTCAATTTATATATTTTTATGGCTCAAAAATAATTTTGAAAGGAAGCATTGCTTCTATTTCAAGGTAAAATAACAACCAGAAGTAAACTAGTGCGAAATTTTGTCGTGCAATATTAATGAATAACATTGAAACTAGTTAGAAATTTTATAACAATATTAGTGAAACTAGAGTCAAGATTATTTTCTTTTATATATATATGTGTGGGGTGGAAATTAATAACTAGATGAAGTAACTATCCATGATATTGGTATCCATTTTTATGGTGTGGTTGTGTCATATTTTTTGGGTTGTTTTGATCGGTTTTAGTGGTTGTGTTTGAGGCGCATTCGGGGATGTGTAACTCTTCCGTGTTTATAATCTATTCACATAGAAATAAAAAAATAAAAGAAAATAATTTGAATATACTAAAAAATTGGTGGGCTTGATAAAAATAAAATAAATATCAAAACATAATTAAAAAATAGAGCCAATTATAAATTCATATATGAAGACTCTTGAGGTTCACATTTCCTCAACACCCTTAAGCTTTCATTTTAAAACTAACTAAATAGCATAAACTTTTTCTTAACAAAAATTCCATAAACTTTCTTTCTAATAAAGATATCTCACCATATTAAACACAATTACTATTATATTTTTCTTCATGATTAATGTGATAGTTTATGTTAACCCAAATTAAAAATGAAATATTAACCCAAAATAAATATTTATTATTACAATTATAATCTTTCTTTTTTTTAACTGAGGGAATCGGTAACTGGGCGGTTCTGGTACTCGCGTGACACGAGGTTCATTCCCGTTGGCTGCCACTATAACCCCAGGTGCGTCCACACAGCCCGTAAGCATGGGGCACGGATAAGTCGGGGTGAGATTTGAACTTGAGACCTCCTTTACAACATTCCTTCATTTACACGGCACTTGTCAGTCAGTCTACACCCCTACGGGCTACAATTATAATCTATTCATTGATATTCTTATTAATTATGTAGCAAAAAGAAATTTGCATCAACCACAATCTTTGTTTTAACTTTATTTTAAAACAGAAAACGCTTATATTGTTAAGTTCAAAGAATTAATATTAAATCAAGTTTTTAAATCTAATATTCTTCTTTAAGTTTAATATTTGTTTCATTGCGCCAAGAAAGGCATTCTACAAACTAGTAGGGGGGGATGTGTAACTCCTTCCATGCTTATAATCGACTCAAATAAAAATAAAAAATAAAAGAAAATAATTTTAACTACAACCTTCCTTTCAACTACACATATTATGTTGAGGACGCAATTTTAACGACGAAATGGGTGAGTATTGGATTCTATATAGGAGAAAGGGTTTGCACCTCAAGAGGTTTGATCCCTCTCAGTGTTTGGTAGAGCCACCTTTAAGATGGATCTATGCTGGTTTATTACATATAGTTTCCTCTTTTAATCTTGTTGTCTCTAGACTAATGCATAACATAAGAGTTAAGAATTTTCACCCTTATAATTTAGTAGTGACGTATGTCACCATTGTCTCTTAGGTCTCTCCTCAGAGTTTGTTTCCTTAGACCTATTTTCCTCAAATGTAACTAGCGATTAGTATGGAGATATTAGATACTAATGTTTAAGAGATTTAGAAATGTAACTCCACAGTTATCTTAATTTTGAGCATTAATGACCATATCCAAACCTCTTTATATTTATAAAGTTAGTGTGAATGATTTGAAGCCTCTTAAATAAACAAGAGAACATATGCCCTTGGTGGTTCCTAGCATGCTATAGAATTACAACAATAAAATATTGAATTCCATAACTCACTTGAATTTTCGACCAAGGGGTATATACAATTTACAGGTGTTTTGTACTATGTATACAAACTACAAAAACTTAATCCACTTAGAAGTAAGGCCTCAAAGAGTCCTAAACGATTTACCCAATGCTCCAGTGGTGAAAGACTTAACTAACTATGTTCTAAATAGAAATAAATCAACAAAACTTCGTTCAAGCATAACTAGAGAAACGATTCTTCTCGCCATATGTTCATGCATTCAATTGAACCTAAACAATGTTTATATCATCACTTTATTTAAGGAGAAAACAATGGAAATAGGAAGCTTAGTTATTGCGGATTCATTCACACATTGAAATTCAATAGAGATAACATATATATACATTCAAAATAAAGAAATCATAAACTATGTTATCAAATAATGAAAATAGTAACTGTGCTATCAAATCATATAGTCATAAACTATCCTAAGCAAGAACACGGGGTTCATACTATCCTTCCCTTGAGTGTGTCCTACGAAAGGAAGTCTCACATTCAACCCTTACATAACATCAAAATCACAACAAAACCTTCAATAGTATTCATAGTTCTAATGCTTCTATTCATTATCCAACTGGAAGCTGAAAGTAAATTCAAACTAAAAAATAAGATGGAAAAGGAGATGAACCAAAATCTAAATTCTAAGTCATATTTATCTTGGGAACACATTGGATTCTCTAAGAAGAGAGATCCAATGAATTTACCAATTTGCCAGTCTAATTCATATGGTTAAGAAACATGTTTCTAACTAAGTTGTACCCAGTCACATTTGAGCTTTGAAACTATGAAATTTATCTTCCTATGTAAAACACCAACTTTGATCCTTGGGTTATTAATGTACTTGTATTGATGAAATAGCTAAAAAGATGGATATATGTGGCTTGTAAAGTATACATTGATAAATAATATAAATACACTAACTATTGCATATAATGAGGGATAAAGGAGGGGGTTGTACCTAGTCACATTTGAGCTTTGGAACTATGAAATCTATCTTCCTATGTAAAACACCAACTTTGATCCTTGGGTTATTAATGCACTTGTATTGATGAAATAGCTAAAAAGATGGATATATGTGGCTTGTAAAGTATACATTGATAAATAATATAAATACACTAACTATTGTATATAATGAGGGATAAAGGAGGGGATAATTGTTGGGTTGCCCAAATGTCGCATTTTCATCCTATTTTCCTTTCGCTATTCCTCACATTCATCCATATTCATCACTCCATTCACCATTCCTTACACCATTTTCATGAATAAATATGGGTTTACCTTGTTATTTTCCAATTTATTTAATTTTAAGTCTTTTAAGAGAATTTCGGATTAAATATTAAAAAATTGACATATTTTCATGTATAACTCAAAGTTGTGTGAGCTTTGTAATGTGTAGGAATATTTGAAGATTTTCAACAAAAAGGATTATTCAAAAGCTTCTCAAATATTTCCTCCACTTTTTCAATATTTGAAGGAGATAATTATTCATGTTTATTCCAAGGAGAATATCATGAAAATATGGATATAATATCTTATCCAATATTTGGAGAGGATTTGTGAGGATTTGAAGGGATAATATTTTGTAATTATGGGAATTTGGTTGAAAAAAAAGTGGATCTAGATTTATGAGTTGCTTATCCTCTTTTCAAAGAGACTAATTTATAAATAAAAGTGCTCTCTCTTCATTTGGAGAGGAGGAATCTAATAGAAAGTGAGTAGCTAGTAGAAGAGTCTTTATTCCTAAAGTTAATGCAAAGTGTTTTAATCATGGAGTGGGTTTTGATTATTATGTAATGGAGATGGTGATGCAATGTAAACTTCTTGATTTCTACATAATTGATTTGGATTTCTTTCTTATGAATTGTTAGTGTGAGCTCACATGTGTTTGGTGTAGATGATTTTTCCCTTGTTTAATTTCATGCTTCCTGAACCAGGTTTAATTTATGCAATTTCATGCTTTCCTAGTTAATTTTATTTTTACACAACTTCATGCTTTCCTAGATTATATTTCTTTTCATGCAATTTCCTGCTTTCATAAACTAGATTCAATTCCAGTTGTGTGTTTCATTACTAAGCAGTAGACTAGTTTCCTTTTACTCAATTTCATGCTTTCCTAGATTTAAATTCCATTTCAATGGCGTGTGTTTTCTTTTTGAATATTATATTAGGTTAGTGTTACTCCGATCCTGCATATCTTTTTCCTGTACTTCACAAGTTTACGCTCTCCTCGGGTTGACAATTTAAATCGTTAGATATGTTATTAATTGTTTAATATTATTCACCAACAATAATCAACTAAAATGATATTTAGTGGGTGAATGAGGTTTTTTTAGCAACTAGGGTTTTGAATGTAGGGTAGAGAGAACAAGGGTTATGCAATGGATGGATGAAATGGATTTGGTCAATTTTGAGCGTAAAGATGATGTAGCATGGTCTACATATTTATTTTAAACAAAGGAGGAGTTGGTGGTGTGTTGGGAGTGTTGTAGCGTGATTTTCCACACCTTATACATCATGATTTGATGGCCTATCCATGTCCCTATGCAGAATCCTTTTATCCCATTTGCTTACCATTACCCTAGGGCTCAAGTGGAACCCCTAAAATCACATTTTTGAATATATATACGGGTCAGAAGTTTACAACCCACGTATACGCATATTGCACCATTGTCAACCGCGTACATCAGGTTTTGTGCTAAAAAGATAAAAGTATTTGGAGCTTTCCCCATCAAGTAATGAATGAGTTGATTCTTGGTCTTCCATATGACGGGAAACACTCTGATTCGACCCTTCATTTCCCATTTAGGAGCTATATATTGAGCTATTATGAAGCATTAGAGGACGAGAACTTTTGAGATAGAGAAATTATGCCCCAATCTTGTACGCTTTAATTTGCATCCCTTTGTCCTTGAAGCAACCATTAATGCTTTTTCCCAAGCTTACCTTTATCTTTGTGACATTTCCTTTCTATGGAGGATTGAAGTGGCGGAGGCCCAAGTGGAGGGACTCAGTTTCTTGATTTGAACGAGATGCTGACAGAGGTTGTCATTTGTATCTATGTTTATATTAATATAAATATCCATTTCTCGTCCATTACATGTGTCATTGTGAATATTTGTATCCATGGATGTAATCACTTTGTTTACATGTTGGAATTGAATATGCTATATTAGATTCTAACCTTTTTATATATCATACTTGTATATATTGTTGTTATTGAGGACAATGTGCATAGACAAGTTTAATTGAAAGCTTAACGAGGATCTTCTTCGAACATATGGAATAAGGTACGATTCCCATCCCTTAGTGTTAGTTTCATTTATATATCTAACATGTTTTGAAATGGATCGATTTGTGGTGTCATCCTATTTTTTGTGGTCCACCCTAATCCATAGGAACTTTTCTTCGTAATAGAATTGGGCTATATCTCGTAGACTATGAGAAGGGACCCCAACTCTAGAGTTGAGACTCAGTACCCTCTAAAAAATCAAATTTCTTAGAATGATTGCATTGTCAGAACAACATACTAGATAGTACCATAGCCATCATACCACATAGGACCATTATCTCATTCATTTTCACCTAGATAGTCCAAATTTGGTTCATGGTGTCTTTTGAAGGTTGTTGGAGGTTTTGGACCATTAATTGCACCCAGTGACCTCATTTCGGTCAACCAAGAGTTAAGGAACCCTCATTAATGACCATTTGGTCCCTTGGGGTTCTCCCACTCCTTAAATCATGGATATGGGTTGACCAGAGGCACCCATGCATTGTATTTGAGTGTTTTTGGCCATTTTGGACCATTTATAACTTCCTAGAGCCATTCCCACTCCTCCATCCACTCTACCACTGCTACTCTATGTTAGATTTTTATCATTTAATCAATATGATCTTAGGATCTTATCTTAGAGAATAACATGCACAACAATCAATCACAAGAGACAATAGACACAAAGATTTTCCTCGGGGAGACCATAAAGGAGAAAACCCCACAACTTCCTCAGAGATAGAATGAGCACCAATGGAAGCAATAAAACCTAAAGACAGAAAGATGATCTCCAACATCTGTTCTCTCTCTCACTTGTGTGAGCTCTTATCTCTCTCACCTATGCGCTATAGCTGGTTGAGTGTGTGAAAAATAGAGAGGCTCACTCTCTATTTATACTAATTTCTAACTTGACAATTACTTACCAGGGCCAACTTCTCTAGGAGAGTCTAATAACCCTAGTGCGTCGAAACTGTGGGGACTCCCCCCCCCCCCCCCCCCCCCCCCCCCCCC
>LPNX010928007.1:86094-118502 GCA_001517045.1 Pseudotsuga menziesii
ATGTTCCTCAATAATGGAATAACCAGTATAAGTAACGTATGAATTCCATAAAGGGTAAGTAATAATATAAAATAAGTTGTATGATAGATTACAATTGGTAGCCACCATGTGTTCCTCAATAATGGAATAACTAGTATAAGTAACGTATGAATGCCATAAAGGGCAAGTAATAATATAAAATAAGTTGTATGATAGATTACAATTGGTAGCCGCCATCATAGATTGTGTGGGCAGCCATGAATGAGGGGACACGTCCCTTAACCTAGTATTGCATATCAATAGTCAATATTTAATGTATTATTATTGTTGTTACATTGCCTTCCCCTTAAGGGAAGCTTTGTCCTCAAAGCTGTATTGAAAACAATGTCTGATTTCCTTGAAATGTTGTCTCGGGATCCTTTCCTTTTTGTATTTGTGACATGTGATGAAATGAGACGATACGAGTTACGAATTCCCAAAGAGAATTGTTGTATCGTATCTTTTGTGGTCCATCCCAGATCTATTTTTATTGGATCTCTGAGATCATTTTGTGGGACGATTTGTCTTAATTGTTGCTTAGTATGTCAATATTTTCGCATGTCAACATAAGTCTTCTGTGAATATTCATTTTGACCTTGTCATTGGTCAAAATGATGATTACAATTAGGATGTTTGCAAGGAGTATGTGTTGTTTGTTTTTCTTTCTTTTGGAATGCGGCGAGGACTATCTTCGCTTCCTTGATTTGATTTTTGGAAGCATTTTCCTGGATTTGTGCTTCTTGGTTCTCCAGTGGATTGTTATGAGTATGAATCTTTTTTATTCTTTCATATTGTGACTTTTTTTCAATTTCTAACTTCTTGACTTGATTCTCTAGTTCATGATTACGATTATTTAGTCACTGGTTTTCTTCTTACTTTTCCAATATTCTTCCTTCGAGGTCTTCAGTGGAGTGTTCCCTCTTGCTACTGTTTTTCAATTTTTTGATTTTTGTAATCAGTGTTTTGTTATGATTTTGAAGTTGAAAAATATCTTTGGTATTGCTTGATAACACCTTGTTGAATTTTGTCAGTTCCAACTTATGTGTCTTGTTACTGTCGCCATACTGCTATTGGAGTTTTTCTTTTTGATGTTGATGATGACGTAACTCTGTTTCCTGATTTTCTAACTTTTCATGTACTTGTGTCAATTTGTCTTCTTTGTCCATGATGACTTTATTAAGACGACTAATTTCCTCTTCTAAGTCGAGAATATTTCCATACGGATATTCTTTGACTTTGTTTGGTTTTTTCTCTGGTCTTCAATTTGTTGAATGATACCTTCCAAATGTGATATTTTCTCGTCCCTATTTGATAAAGTTTTTGTGAGGTTTTCTCTATTATCTTCCAATGATTAAATTCGTAATTTTGATGTAATAACATGTTCTTTTTGAAAACCATTACTTCGTTTCTAATTGTCAAACTGGAGTTGTAGAACAGTATTAGCTAGTTTGCACGTTTTTAGCTTGGTCGAAATTGTTTGTAACTGTGATTGAAATTGTGAGTGACCTGGATCGTCCCTCATAATAAAATGTTTATCACATATTGGACAGGATTGATTGCAATTTTTAAAGGCTGTCGGATATTGGAATTCCATTTCGCAATAAGGACACTTAGTCCAAAATTTGAATTTATATATGTCTTCCATAATTTCTCCCAAAATTGGCGTCAATGACTACTTTAATATCTTCTGAGACTTTAATTTATTTTTTTTACTTGTTCAAAGGTGAATGGTCTTGACTTCCAATGATACTTGGTCTTCCTTTGACGTTTTGACTCTTCGTCAATTGTTGATCTTCCCTGATTTTGGTTTTTTCTTCGATGATGGATGGTCTTGTTAACTTGAGTTCTTTTCTTTGACAAAAAGCCTTGGCTTGATAAATGTAATTTTTCAAAAATAATTATTATATATTTTTTTTTCCAAAAATAATTATTATATTTTTTATTTTTTTATAATAATAATAATTTTTTTTTATTTTTTTTATTTTCTTTTAATAATAATTATTAATATAGTTGTATTAGGGCTTTCACCCTAGCTACAGAGCAGGAACGACTTCCTTCCGTCTATAGGATGGAAGGGTAGGGTTCCTATGAGAATGAAAGAGCAGAAAGAAATAAACAATGAATGAAATAAGAAAAATGAAACCCCTCTGCACACAAGGATAGGGTTAAGCTCCAAGACCCTGCATGCAACTGTTAGAAAGCCAATAAACCTGCAAGTAATCAATGGAAACCTGCAAGAAGATGTTAAACAATAAACCTACAAACAAATAATGTTAGAAAACTACAATCTACCAAAGCAAAAACATGAAAATACAAGTATACCTTCTGGTTAGAATGGGCCACCATGCCCTAGCTTGGGAGAGTGCCTCTCTTAGGAATGGGGAGCTATGGCTCAATGGAGGAATCGAGGAGAGGGAGGGTGAATGGCTTGAGAGGCAAATGGTCTCAAGGCACTCACACAAGCATCATAACGATAGGGAGTGAAGGGTGATTTGAGAGTGACCCCCACCCCTCTATTTATACGTTTTCTCAAGATTTTTAGGGTTTTAAGCCCCTAGTTGGAGCTTTAGCCCCTTTTTTGGGATTTTAGCCCCGTTTGCTCATTATTTAGCTCTGGGGTTTTAAGCTCCTTTGAGGGGTTTTAGCCCCATTTTGGAGGCTTTAGCCCCTGTGAGAGCTAATTTGGCTCTTTTTAGGGGTTTTTAAGCCCTTTTTCATATTTTTAAGCCTTCTTGAGGGTGTGGGGGTCAATGGGGTCAAATGAGGGTCGCACGTAGATTTATTTAGGTGGTGTAGGTGTTGGAGCAGGGTCCCGCAGCTACAGAAGAAGCTGCTAGTTTTGGTGGAAAGATAAGTTTTGGCGGAAAGAAGTTAAGAGAAAGCTACGACGTCGTAGCACGTTTCCAGCTGGAGAGCAGAGGCGGAAACCATGAATTTTAAGATAGAAAAGTCAAGAGAGGAAACGGTACCTGAGCGGCCGAGAAGAGAGAGCTCAAGCACTGCATTGAAGGCAGCGGCGGAAGACGGGAGGGCTCAACGACCCTCATAAAGAAGAAGGAGCAACGAGGCTGAAGCATTGAAGGCGAAGGACAGAAAAGCGAAGCGGTGCATAGTACCCATGATCAGTGCCGGGAAGCATGGAAGACTGCAGAGAGCTGTGGTGTGACGGAAAGCGGCTACCTCAAAGTACAGATATGGCCGACTGTCACTAGTTAGGATTTTGGGTTACTGTTGGGACAGGCCCACAGTGTTGTAATGGCAAGACCTTCGGGCTGCCTATAAAGGGATATATTTTGTATTGTAAAAGGGTTGGAGAGTTAGCTAGTCAGCTTGTTAGCTAGTTAGTTGGTTCATTCAGCTGTATGTGTTTATAGATTGTTAGACTGTTGTAAAAGTCTAGCTCTGGTCATGTTATTAGCGGAAGCAATCTTACGGTGACCAGTAGCTGGCTTATAGAATATGTATGTAACGATCCGCAGGGATCGACAGAGAGGGAAGAGTATATTGTAGGAGAGAAATATAGAAGAGAAAAGAGATCTAAGAGAGAAGATCTTAAGCTACATATGCGGTGCAGCAGAATTGTGTTTTACCTTCCCCTGAGCTATAATAAAAACACAGTTCTGTGGATGTAACTTCCATCCTGGAGGTGAACCACGTTAAAATCAAGTGTTATGTGATTGGTTTATGTGTTATGTTTACTTATGCATTTCTCAGTCAGTTTATGGACTTTGTTTATAGTTTAATGAATGAATGTGTTAATCAGTTCATAGTAATATAGAAGGAAAAGTATAAATCACAGTCTGTGGCATGTTGTAATGTATGCTTTGCGTAAAACAGTCACTAGTTGCAGTATTGATTAGCCTTGTATGTTAAGCCTTGCACGTCGACACGAGCAACGCTAAGTGCGCTAAACCGTGGAGGTAGGATATCACAGAGAGGTGATACCGCACCGGCAGAGGAGCTGCGGTGCGTGATACCGCAGGTTAAGGGCTTAGCATTGGGAAGGAACTACGTGTAGCACCGTGTGCGGCGATGCGATAAGGTTGGAGATATCGCGAGTCTAGGAAAGTGCGCGCCGTAGGAAAGGATCGCGCGATGGTAAAGAGGAATATCTCGTGGCTAGAAGAGCTGCGAGGCGAGGAGATCGCGTGTCACGAGCAGGAGATCATGCGACACACAGAAAGAGACCTCGCAGCTAGGAGAGCTACGAGCCACCAGTAGGATTGCCACAGAACCTGGTGCAAGACGCTTGAGTCCTTGGCCAACCCATTAGAGTCACTTCGGGTGAGACTTCAGGACATTTTGCGGTCTGTTGCCAAAAGGGCCGGTGATCTAGGGGTGTTGTTGGTTGATTATAGTTAACCTGGGTCTGCCCATAGCAGCCAACAAATGGTTCCGTTGCCGATTTTGAAAAACTGAGCGCTAATGTTCTGTTGGCATCCCACCAAATAAGAGTTTCATCAGTGGTTGGATTCAAACCTAAGGGAGTTTGCCCAGAAATAAAATCGGAGCCCTAAACTGACCACAGAGGACTGGTTACAAAAGCATATCGCTTCAGATATACACGCCATATTTTTTGCAACCTATGGAAACGAGCTTTTCGACTGGTTATCCAAGTTGACAGATAGGAACATATTCAAGAAGAAAAGAAACATTTTCTGGACACCGGAGCTGATTCATACTGTGCATAACCTCGACAATACCATTACGAGAGCAGTAGACTTCTGTCTTGCAAGTGTGCTAGGAGGCTTTGTTACAGAATTTGCAGTTGACCAGAGAAAAAGCTTCAGCGAAGCTGAGCGGTACTTCTTCAAAGGATATCGTGGTAAGTACCTAAAGTCTCTAAACTTGTCCATTAAGATGCTGCTACATGAAAAAGGAGTAATGGACATGATTTCAGATGAATAAGTAAAGATAGTAATGTCACAAGAGTTTGAAAGTGACTTTGATGACATTGGACGCACACGTAGTGGCAAGAAATATAAAGTAGCTTTCGGCTCTCCTGTATTTGGAGATAGTTCAGACAATATTAGGCAACCGAGTCCTAGTACCACAGAAGAACCAGAGGGGGGTATCCCTTACCAGCCCTATACCCCACAGAAACAAACCGAGACTCAGAGTAATCCCATAGGTACTCCATCTAGTAGCTCATAGACAGTACCTACTACCGCTACATCACCTTCACCTACACCGCTGAGTGGTAGTAATCCAGTCAATCAGAACCCACCGCAGAGAAATGGAATGGGAGATGATATGAAGTTACCTACCTTTAAGGGTACAGGAGCAGAGGACCCGGAACAACATTGGTTTCTATGTGAAGCTATGTGGACCATTAAAACAATCAACGACGATAACCTTAAACTTGTATAGTTGGTCACTACACTCAGAGATCGAGCTTTAACATGGTACATAAAGTATACCACAGTACCCAAGACACTTGCCCAGGTCAAGAACGCCATGATTAAAGAGTTCAAGAAACCTAAATCTGAATCTCAGTGCATTACAGAGCTCAAGGATATTAAGCAGCTACCATCAGAATCAGTATGGGACTTTGACCAGAAATTCAAAGCTCTTATAGACCAAGTAAGTTTTGAGTTTGCGCTGGAGCAGCATATGGAATGGTTTATTGCAGCACTGCTCCCTCACATCAGAGTGCCACTAATGCAGCAGAAACTCCAGATGCAGGATGACGCGTTGGAGATGGGGATGAAGCTAGAAGCTTCACCTTTAGCAGAAACCAATGCAGGCATGACAACTCTACAGAACTAGTTGGCCAATCTCACGTTACAGATACATGAACTTAAGAAAGGAAAAGAGGTTATGCAAGACATATGGTGCTTACTATGTAGAGCACAGGGTCATACTAAAGACAACTGTCCAGTCTTTGCAGAATATTTAGTGTCAGGGTCCCCTAACCCCTTACCACGAACGCAAGGGCCATGGTGTGAAATATGCAAAACACAGGGACACCCACCTCAGCAATGCCCTTTGCTTCAGAAGTATGTACAGACACCTAAGAACCTATACTGTGTCTTCTGCAGCTCTGTTAGACATGATGAACAGAATTGCCGAGCCTATGATCTCATGTTAGATAGAAAACATGACGTATACAGAGTCTGGTCAGAAACACAGGGTCCAGCAGCAGGACCACAGCCTGATCCAACTTATGGTGGTAGGGGAGGAGGATTCAGAGGACGAGGCCGTGGAGGAGGATTTGCAAGAGGAGAAGGCCTCGGCAGAGGAGAGGTTTTTGGCCGTGGTCGCGGACCAATCACTTGTTATAACTGCAGAGTTGTAGGACACTATGCTAGGGACTGTCAGAACCCCACTACTACTTGTAATTACTGCAAATCCTATGATCATACCATAGAGGAGTGTCCTACCTTGGTAGCTAAGATCAAAGATCCTAAGCCACCAGTACACCAGAACATCCAGCTTATTGTTGCTGAGCAGACAGAACCAGAACCAAGAGTCAATATTGTGACTCGAAGCTGTGCTTCCACCAGTGGGACATCGCAGGAGACCGAAAAGAACACAAGTCAGGAGTGGGTGCGCAGAGCTCCTGGTAAAGCAATAGCACTCGATCTACAGAAGAATAAAGAGACATTTCATGAAGCCAAGGCTTCCTTTGATGAACCTACACAATCAGGATTGCAAGTACCACTGTCTAGGGGCGTACCGTAGTAAGGACCTTGTGGCGATAGCCCATAATAGATACCGCAGGCTACCACATCGGGAAGATGCGACGAGGATGAATCGACAGGAAGTATACAATCCTTCCTGCGCAGTTGCTTGAAGCTCTTAAGAAATGAAAAATCTATCGACGAGCTACAGCGCATCATAGATCAGTGTCAGCAACCTTCTCTCTCGAGCAATGCACACCGCACTGTTCATAATATTAAAGGACATACAAGGATCGGAAGAGAGATGAAACTCACAACACAGATTGGAGAGTTCGAAATGGATGAAGTCGTCTTAGATCTGGGATCAGAGGTGAACGTTCTAACTAAGCAGACATGGGAATAGATGGGTAGCCCTCAGTTAGTCAGATCACCTATCCACCTGAGATTAGCTAACCAGCAGCGAGTATCACCATTGGGTCGACTGCCACAAGTGCCAATTGACATTGACGGAGTTCGTACTTTTTTGGACTTCGAGGTTATAGAAATCATTGGCGACAGTTGACCGTATCCAGCATTATTAAGTATCGATTGGGCGATCGGTAGCAAGGCTGTCATCGACCTAAAGAGAAGACAAATGACCTTTGAGGATGCGCAGATCTGGGTCATCGCACCGCTGGATCCTCACCAAGGTCCTAGATACATCGAACCTATCCTAACAGAGGAGGAGGCACATAACATGGACAGTCTTTACCAGATGACTGCGAACCAGAGCGACTACATCAATCCAACCGTAGAAGGAAACATTAGTTGGCAATGCGACAACTCATGCGCATCAGACTCTGACGTTGGTCTAGAGAACTGGCAGAACAGACTTTACGAAGTCTTAGCGCGTAGATGTGCGTTTATGAGTAAGTCACTGCGATGGATTGGCGCAGAGATCACTGAAATTCCATCATATCATGGTCTGACAGATATTCAGGAATTCCTTGAGTAGTTTGAGCAACAACTTCCTTACGAGCAGAGGAACGCAGCTATGGACCTTGCAGTGCGGGCCACACCTGCAAGATGGTGGTATGTGCACAAAGAAAATATCGCATCATGGGATGATATTAAAAGATTGATGGTGATCAGATTTTCGGTCGACAAAGAGTATGTCCCGTAGAAGTACACAGGAGAAACTGACCCCAGGGCACACATTCAGACATGTGAACAGAACTGGTCAGACATTCCCAAGGATGAATGGGTTCACAGATTCATTCACACATTGGACACAGTTCCAAGGAACTGGTACACAGAGACCGAGTTGTGCAAGGGGACGACCACATGGTCACTTATGACAGACAGTTTCCTACTTACCTTCGCATTTGAATCAGAATATCCAAGTGTTGGTCAGGCCCTAGACATAATCAAGATCAAGATATTCGAGGACTGTACCATCTCAATGCAGGCTCAACCTTAGTGGACCATCCAGTTGCAAGACGCGCTTGAGTGCTATAACTTCGCAGCAAAGCCAGACAATGAAGATAAGGATGGGGATGAGGATCCTCGCAACACCAACATTCCGGAGTCAGAAGGGACTCGCGATGTTGGGGGACCACAGTTAGAGATTCCAACAATCACCGAACCTATCAAGATTAAAAAGATCAATATTGGCATGGACGCAGAACCTAAGTTTGCCTCTATCGGAGACTATTGGAATGATGAAACAGTTGGACAGATTGCCGACTTATTACATGACTATCAGGACCTATTTCCCACCAAGTTCACAGAGATGAAGGGAATAGTTGGAGACCTGGGAGTTATGAGGATACCATTGAAGGAAGATGCTAGAACAGTTAAGCAGTGCCCATATAGATTGAATCCGCGCTACAAAGAAAAAGTAAAGGACAAAATCGATAAGATGCTAGCAGCAGGCATCATTGAGCCGGTAGAAGAAATCGAATGGGTTAGCCCCATCGTCTTACAAGAAAAGAAAACAAAAGGAGACATCAGGATCTTTGTCGATCTACGCAAGCTCAACGATGCATCGCTTCACGGTCCATTTCCGACACCGTTCACTGATGAGGTATTAGACAACGTGGGAGGACAGGAGGTCTACTCCTTCACCGATGGGTTTTTAGGCTACCATCAGATCAGAATACATCCAGAAGATCGGTCTAAAACCACCTTTGCAATAGAATGGGGCTTGTTCCAGTATACGGTAATGCTTTTTGGTCTTAAGAATGCACCAGCTATATTTTCTAGAGTAGTCGTTGCTATATTTAAAGAATACATTCACAAATTCTTAGAAGTATATTTTGATGATTGGACTGTATTTGGACTAATCGACAAGCATATAGGAGACTTAAGACTGATGTTAGAGAAATTTAGGCAGTACCAGATTTCTCTAAACTTGAAGAAATGTATATTTTGTGCACCATTTGGTATTTTGTTGGGTCACATTGTTTGCAGACAAGGCTTGATGGTAGACCCCGTGAAGATCGCTATCATTGTAAATATTCCAGCACCCAACTCAGTCAAGCAATTGAGGACAGTACTTGGTCATACTAGGTACTACAGAAAGTTCATCAAGGGCTATGCAAAGATTACAGCACCAATGGAGAAATTGCTCAAGAAAGATGTAAAATTCTTATGGAACGAGGAATGTCAGCAGAGTCTAGACATGCTTAAAGAGAAGATGGTTACAACACCCATCTTAGTATTTCCCGACTGGACTAAGCCATTTCATGTACATGTGGATGCGTCTGTCATTGCATTAGGGGTTGTTTTAACATAACCAGGAGAAGGGGACATTGACCACCCTATCGCATATTCCAGCAGAAAGCTCTCGACAACAGAAAAGAACTACACCACAACTGAAAGAGAAGGCCTGGCTATGGTGTATGCACTACAGAAGTTCAAGCACTACCTGTTGGGTGCCCTGTTCAAAATGTTTACTGACCATTCCGCGTTAAAGTATTTGGTCAACAAGCCAGTGTTAGGGGGGAGAATCTGCAGATGGTTACTCCTCTTTCAGGAGTATGATTTTGAAATCATTGTGAAACCAGGAAGACTGAATGTAGGACCTGATCATTTGTCGCGGATAGACTCAGGAGAAGAGCCAAGTAACCTAGATGACAATCTACCGGATGCATCGTTGTTCTCTATCCAGATCGCATATGAATACTATGCCGATATTATTCAATTTCTCACTACAGGAGTAGCACCTGATGAGTTTACTAAGCAGCAAAAGAAGCAGTTGGTTGTTAAAGTAGCAGACTTCACCCTCATCGCAGGACACCTATACAAGCTAGGTCCGGATGAAGTTCTACGCAGATGTGTGATGCCGCATGAAAAATACGCTATTATCAAAGAGGCACATTTAGGAACCGCAGGAGGTCATTTCGCAGGAAAGCCGACTACACAGAAAATCCTGGAGGCAGGATTATGGTGGCCTACATTGCATAAAGACACCAAGGAATTTTGTAGATGCTGCAATATCTGCCAAAGGGTAGGAAAACCCTCGCGACGCGATGAAATTCCGCTGCGACCACAGGTCACATTGCGCGCATTTGACAAATGGGCTATAGATTTTGTGGGTCCTATCAACCCACCAGGAAAGTGTACTGGTGCGAGATATATTATCACAGCAATAGAGTACCTCACCAGATGGGAGAGGCCAAAGCAGTAAGAAATTGCGATGCTGCTACAGCCGCATAGTTCCTTTTTGAAAACATCATCAGTAGATCTGGATGCCCAGTAATTTTGATGAGTGATCAAGGCACACATTTCTTGAACAGCACTATTGAGGCATTGACAGAAGAATTCCAGATCCAACACCATAAGAGCACTCCCTACCACCCACAGGCTAATGGTACAGTGGAGGCCTTTAATAAGATTTTAGAAAATTCTCTAACTAAGATCTGCAATAGCCAGAGGAATGATTGGGACCTCAGAGTTAACGCTGTATTATGGGCATACAGGACCACAGGCAAGAAACTTACGAGACACACACCTTTCAGCTTGGTGTACGGACAGGAGGCTGTTATGCCTATGGAGTATATTCTTCCCATTTTAAGAATCACTCAGATTACCGGGATGACTGATACAGACACAGTTGAGGAAAGGCTAGCACAGCTGCTTGCCTTAGAAGAAGACAGATTCATCGCCGGATTCCATCAGAAAGTGCAAAAGGCACGAGAAAAATCTTGGCACGATAGACACATTAAGAATAATACTTTCTAGATCGGAGACCTAGTGCTCCTCTATGACAGCAAATTCATTAAGTTTCCAGGGAAGTTCAAGACACATTGGCTGGGGCCATATCAGATACAGCAAGTTACAGAGGGAGGTGCCGTTCAGCTCAGCCAGCTGAATGGGGAGATTTTGCCCACATGGATTAATGGAAGTAGGCTTAAGCCCTATAGTGATAGCCACCCCACCTCTCAGCCCTAGCTTAACCAGTGTATGGTGGTGCAGATGTCCAGTGTAGTTGAAAGCAGGCATCACACCAGGAATCAGTCTACACCGGCAGGTATTATCCTAAGTATGAGGAATCGCATTAGTTAAAAAAGAAAAAAGAAAAAAAGTATAAGTATTGTTTTATGCAGGTGATGCGGAGTCGCATCGCAGCAGTGCGATGTTTCCCCGTGCCACATACTCAGTGTTGCAACTGACAAAAGGCCAGTCAAGTCAGCATCTGACAGGTAGTTAATGAGGTAATGACTAGTATATCTTACTGTAGATTTGGTAGCAGTATAATCAATTTTTCCAGATTTAGCAAATCTCTGACGAGACCGGCGCCTGTACACACACGTTTCGAGGGAAATTCGATCGGATTTCTACATTTATTAGGGATCGGATGGCGGGTGTGGTCTTGTCCAGGCATTAATGACGACCGACGGGTTCAGTCTAGATGACCGTTGTGTCTAGGATTATCGTATTGGGCATAAAAGCAGAAAGTATTCCATTGGGACGGTTACATTTGCAGAAAAACCAAGAGCTATAGAGTAAGTTGTTAAGAGTTCTGTGTCCAGAGCTAAGTGGTTACAGAGTGCTGTGATGTCCAGAAGTTGCAGCCATTGCACATCCATCGTTTTACACTGAGTGGGTCCTGTTCGAGGACGAGCCTCTAGAAAACATTTTGAGAAGATTTCAGCGTCACGGCCGAGTAGGTGCTATGACGACGCCACCAAAGAGTGCTCCGCCAATTTCGTCACAGCCCAGATAGCAACCACAAACGAGGAGCCAATCTCAGGTCAATGACGAATCCAGTTCAGAGCATGAGGAATAAGTTCACAGCAGAGCAGACTACATGATACCACGAGTTGAAGGCACACCAAAACCAAGAATTCCTAAGAACGCTAAGTATACTGTTCCCATACCACCCATTGATTCTCAAGTAAAGGAAAATGGAGATCTAGTAGGATATGCTATTGTTGTTAAATTTGTAGATTATAACCTGGGAGATGGTAAGATATATCCTCAGTTCAAGCCAGATAGCTATCTGAAGATTGAAAAGAACCTAAGGACAGGGAGAGATGAATGTGTTCCCCTGCCGCATGTCCAAATTCTTGCTGAGATTACCTCATTTTGGACAGGGTGCAGAGGTTAATGCCGTGGTGCGCATTTTACTTTCTTGCGTACACGAAGGGTACCTCTAGCTAGGCAACAAGGTAGACCTAAACATTGATTTGATACATCGTATCACCGGCCTGTCCAAGACGGGTAGACACCCTGATATACATATAGCAGGAAAAACCAAGGACTCCAAGTTACCACAAGCCCTAGTAACTAAGTATCAGCTGCAGAGAGGAGGAAGGGCTTATGACATTTCAAGCATACCAAATGAGACACTTAGATTCAATACCAGTCTGCTCGCGGGCATACTGCTAACCAAGGTCCGACCAAAGGAAGTTACAGGATCCGTAATTCACCTTGCCATACAGGTCACAGAGGGAGAACAGTTCAATTGGTCTCTATTCTTATTAAATATGCTACAAGCAGATTGCTTGGCAGCTCAGGATGAAGCCAACCACCCTTTCCATTTTTCGTGATTGCTTATACTTTGTGCATTTTTCGGATGGAAGGAGCCGCCCCATACTCAGTTCCCGCAGATAGCAGGTGGCGCACCCAGAGGAGTGCGCTATGCCAGCTTATGGGAGACCAACCTCCTAGCCAAGAAAATGATCAATACGATGGTATTCCATGATTACTATAAGTTGTTGATGAAGGTCATTCAAGAGACACCACGGCTCAGCACGGAGACTGTGGACATATATGATAGCCGGCTTAATTTTTTGGCAGACAGCCATTTAATCTATCTGCGACCGAAAAGGACTAAGCGGGATGATTGGGCTACTGGCTTGTTTATGATGACAGCCCAGGACGTTGAAGGAGTCATAAGAGACTTCGACGACCAATGGAAGCAGGAATATGAAGATACCGCACCACTATCATCAAACAGTGAAGAGACAGAACACCAGGACAAGGACAAAGATAACGCAAACACCCAAACGCAATCCTCAACAGAGAAACCACTACCAAGGGAAAAGAGGAAACCTTCACAGCAAGGGCCACCAGGGACATAGCAGAAGAAAAAATAGAAAACCTCAAAGCCAACTCTGAAGACCGCATTGATAGACGATGACTATGAACTCATCGCAACAAGGACGTGTGACACATTGAAGGAATCACTTGACGCGATGAAGGAGTCACAGGAAAAGAGCCAGAGCGCAGTCGAAAAGCAACTTCTAGACTTAAGAATGATTACAGAGAAGACTGCCATGAGGTACATTCCACCTGTAAAGCCAACCACCGGAGAAACCTCGCCACCGCCGATGTCCCGCCAGGAAAGCTTAGCCAAAGATTGCCTCAATACTGTGTTAATTCCACCAGGGAGTATCCGATTCCCTCCCATAATGAAGGATCCACCAGCTCAGTTTAGACAACCCATCGAGGTTAATCTTGCAGAGTTTCATATTGAGCAGTTGCAGATGATCCAGTAGCAGCTAGGCGCAGAGCTCAAGAGTAGAGAGATCGAGACTTACAAACAGAATACGCAGCTGCAGCAACAGAATGCAGCACTTGCTATCAGTGTTCAAAAAAAGGCAGACAAAGTACAAACATATGAGGAAAGAGAGCAAGATATTTCTCAAGTTTTACAACACATTGCATTAGAACTGCCCCAATGTAACATTGAGTTCGCCTTAGCAGTTCCACAGAAGCTAAGAAGAGTAGCAGACAGAGCAAAGGCTCTGGAAGAAACTGTGACTAGGATGGACGAAGAAGTGGCCAAGATGAAGGCATACCACGAGGTACAGCTCGCTGAGCTTGAGGCTCGGATACAAGATACCTCCCAGGCAGACCAGAAAGCGCGAGTAGAAGCCCTTCGACTCACTTCTGTGCAGATGCAATCTTGCATCAACGAAGCACGGTTAGTACTAACCGATGCGACGAACACATGGGCCGAGTTAGATCAGCCGCCGGAGAAAGTAGAAATCCAGAAAAGTATTCAACAGATAGAGAATACTGCTGCGCCAATGAAAGAAGAAATTAAGGGCTTGACAGCTCTTCAAAAGATGAGGAAGACAAAGGAGATGAACTGTTTGCAGCAGGAAGCACAGCAATTAAGAACCAAGGAGATGTACATTAATGACCTGCTTCAACCATATCAAGAGCAAATCGCAGAGATAGTTGATACGGTTGAACAGAAAATGAAGGAGTTCACTACCACCAGAGAGAAAACTGACGCCACAGAAGACGCCAGTATTAACCAAGCTTTGCTTGAGTCGGCACAAGAGAGTGTCGAAGGGATGCAGAAGGAATTCATAGGACTTCACGACAGGATGCAGAGGGCTTCATAGGAAGCCAAGGCAAAGCTACAACAGGAGAAGCCCGCTGGAGGTGGCTCGAGGGCGAGCCACAAGTAAGTGTTAGGGGACTCTTGGAGCAGGGTCCCGCAGCTACAGAAGAAGCTGCTAGTTTTGGTGAAAAGATAAGTTTTGGCAGAAAGATAAGTTTTGGTGGAAAGAAATTAAGAGAAAGCTACGACGCCGTAGCACGTTTCTAGCTGGAGAGCAGAGCCGGAAACCATGAATTTTAAGATAGAAAAGTCAAGAGAGGCAACGGTACCTGAGCGACCGAGAAGAGAGAGCTCAACCACTGCATTGAAGGCACCGGCAGAAGACGGGAGGGCTCAGCGACCCTCATAAAGAAGAAGGAGCAACGAGGCTGAAGCATTGAAGGCGAAGGACAAAAAAGCGAAGCGATGCATAGTACCCATGATCAGTGCCAGGAAGCATGGAAGACTGCAGAGAGCCGTGGTGTGACGGAAAGCGGCTACCTCAAAGTACAGATATGGCCAACTGTCACTAGTTAGGGTTTTGGGTTACTGTTGGGACAGGCCCACAGTGTTGTAATGGCAAGACCTTCGGGCTGCCTATAAAGGGATATATTTTGTATTGTAAAAGGGTTGGAGAGTTAGCTAGTCAGCTTGTTAGCTAGTTAGTTGGTTCATTCAGCTGTATGTGTTTATAGATTGTTAGACTATTGTAAAAGTCTAGCTCTGGTCCTGTTATTAGCGGAAACAATCTTACGGTGACCAGTAGCTGGCTTATAGAATATGTATGTAACGATCCGCAGGGATCGATAGAGAGGGAAGAGTATATTGTAGGAGAGCAATATAGAAGAGAAAAGAGATCTAAGAGAGAAGATCTTAAGCTGCATATGCGGTGCAGCATAATTGTGTTTTACCTTCCCCTGAGCTATAATAAAAACACAGTTCTGTGGATGTAACTTCCATCCTGGAGGTGAACCACGTTAAAATCAAGTGTTATGCGATTGGTTTATGTGTTATGTTTACTTATGCATTTCTCATTCAGTTCATGGACTTTGTTTACAGTTTAATGAATGAATGTGTTAATCAGTTCATAGTAATATAGAAGGAAAAGTATAAATCACAGTCTGTGGCATGTTGTAATGTATGCTTTGCGTAAAATAGTCACTAGTTGCAGTATTGATTAGCCTTGTATGTTAAGCCTTACACGTCGACATGAGCAATGCTAAGTGCGCTAAACCGTGGAGGTAGGATATCACAGAGAGGTGATACCGCACCGACAGAGGAGCTGCGGTGCGCAATAACGTAGGTTAAGGGCTTAGCGTTGGGCAGGAACTACGTGTCGCACTGTGTGCGGCGATGCGATAAGGTCGGAGATATCACGAGTCTGGGAAAGTGCACGCCGCAGGAAAGGATCGCGCGACGGTAAAGAGGAATATCTCGTGGCTAGAAGAGCTGCGAGGCGAGGAGATCGTGTGTCACGAGCAGGAGATCACGCAACGCGCAGAAAGAGACCTCGCAGCTAGGAGAGCTGCGAGCCACCAGTAGGATTTCCACAGAACCTGGTCCAAGACGCTTGAGTCCTTGGCCAACCCATTAGAGTCACTTCGGGTGAGACTTCAGTCCATTTTGCGGTCTGTTGCCGAAAGGGCCGGTGATCTAGGGGTGTTGTTGGTTGATTATAGTTAACCCGGGTCTGCCCATAGCAGCCAACAGTAGGTCATGTACAGCTCATTGTGGGATTTTTTGGGTTAACATATTCCCCCCTAATGTGTGAGGGTAGGAGCTCATTGTATGGCCGATGGACATCATAGGATTTTCTGGGGAGAGGTGGTGCTTATTGGGCTGGGGCATGGTGGCTTTTGGTTTTTGTATTAATATGGTTCCCATCAATGGGTGAGATACAAATAATGTGTGACATGTATATGGACAAGGCTGGCATCCCCATGCTCGTAACGATGTCAAAAGAATAATGTGATCTAAGCTCTCTAATACAAGATCCGATCATGCACAACTGTTGTTACAATAGTGGTTGCCTCAATGAGAGGCTGAATACAATACTAATATGAAGAAATGCTACATTGGACCCATGGCATTCTCATGGAATGCTATATCTTCATGACTGATGGTCTGCTGGATCTGGAATGGCACATGGTTTACTGACGAAGAGTCAGAGTCTCTGTGGTACAAGTATGATGTATCAATCATAAATCTATATAGAAGCACTGCTGGGTCTTCTGAACACTGTCTCCAGTGCAACCCAGAAATCACAAGGGACATGAACCTGTTGGGGTCCCTCAAATAGACTCATCAATGTGCTAGAGTCAGGTGACATCCAAGGTCCTCGACCAAATACTGAACGGACCAATACCCTGTATGAATCTCAATGGTGCGATGATGTAGCTGGAGTCAAGCACGTTAGAAACAACCATCCCGAGAGGCACTAAGGACTCCTCTCAAGTGGTCCAAGGAACTCATCAATGAGGTTAAAGAAACCAGGATAGAGGGACCTCTGGGTCTATCCCTAGAATACATGTGTTGTCATCGATAGAGGGAGACCTGCCCCTGGTCAAGGCAATGGTGTTTCCTTGACCAGAAGCATGAAGGAGATAACTGAAAGATGTGAGACAATCTGAGGACTAACCCACTGAACAGGGGCAGAGGGAGTTTAGTGGACTCAAAATTCCTTTTTTCAGAGTATGATGATAGGGTGGACCAGGAAGCAAATGAAACTAACTTCATGGGAAAGGGATCATAGCTATAATAATGGGAATGTAACTGCAAATGGGAAATACTTCGGGGAGGTAAACACTTTTGATATTGATGGGATCCAAGGAAGACACATTGCAGAGTATTGTGAAAAAAGGCGACCCAACATGGGAATGCTGCCAAACTGTTATCTGTGGGGTGGTGTATAAAGACAACATTGTGGTACAATCTCATGGATTTTTGGCGATCCTGAGAAAGTAAATGCTTGATGGTGCTTTCAATTTTAGAGAGTCTGAAAGCATGAAGAAGAATCTAGTGGGGGCTCTTTTTCGTTGGTAGTCTCTTGTGCCCAAAAAAGGATAGAAGTATACACAGGAGAGCTCACCCATCCTTTAGGGGATGAGAGACTTATTTACCATTGGTAGTCCAGTCAGGCCAGAAAGGGTTAAACCTATACTGACTGGATGGTCATTCAAATACTTTTATGAGCATGAACAAGACCAAGTTTGCTCGGCGATATTTTCTTGATGAGAAGGCTGGAAAAGAGCTTAACGACAACTCGTGGTGAGATTTTTTGTAAAGTTCGGCCCCTCTGCCTGAGAAAGCATAAAAGGATGCAAAGGGGAACGGTCTTGGTTGAATATCCCAAGGTGGTCCTTTTCATATGGTAGTCTACATGGTTCGCAAAAGGAGATAAACGTGATGATGTAGATGCCCTTTCCTATACTTTAACGAGTGAGAAAGGAAGCAGTTGCACTCAACAATCTTTTCATTCTTTTAGGAGTCAGAAAAGAGCTTAAAAGAAACTCTGGTATGGTCAACCGATTACGGTGGCACAGGTGGTGCCCCATGTCGTGATAGTGGACAGTAGTCCAAAGGTCATTCGTGTAGTATGGATGGAGCCGATAGCTTTTAGACATACCAATACATGCATGGGATAAATCACGCCAGAGGCATGCAAGTCGGTGAGGCAGAGGAACACAAACCAAGGTGGCTCTCAGACAAAGGTCAGGAGAGCTGTGTGTGAGTTGTGGTGGACGGACTTGACTACATGTGGTGTGAGTGCAAGTTTGGAGGAAGTTATATGCCAAACGCATGAAAAAGAAATGATCCGTCCTCTAGGAAGTGGCCTGGGGACCCGCATAAGGTGCAGTGGACGGATTAGAAAGCTATATGCTAAAATAAAATGATGCGGCTTACGGGTGGTGGCTCGGGAACCTGCATGAGTGGCGGTAGGCAAGTGTGATCCCAGTACAGGTCCAAAGACACTTGTATCACAATGTGGTACATAAACCAAGGTAAATCTTTGGAAGTGGCCCCAAAAAAACTTATTAAACATGAGACGATGGTCTCATTAGAAGATAGAATTTGAGTCCGGAGGTGTGAGGGGTGTCTCGAATAGGTTCCAGGTGACTCTGAACTAGCAGCTAATGGTGTTTCCCCTAAATGGGGGTTTCTGATTTGTGGTAAAAACATTGCAAAACAAAAAAGCAAAAATAGAAAAAAACTACGCTATAAGGGACTCATAGTGGTGGTATTAGGCATAGGCTCTCTTGAGGTAGAGCCCATTGTGAGGATTCTTCAAGAGGTGACCATCTGAGTTAGTGAAGAGGTATGCCCCTTCCTGAGACAAAGGTCGCTGGCAAGGTAGGGTGACATAATCTAGTCTTTTATGGGAAGAATTGATTCCACACTATGGTTTAAAGGGAATGGGGTAAAATTGGAGGCAGTCTTACAGATCTCTCCGTCATCACGTAAGTGGTACCAGGGTAGATTAGGCGTATCTTCCATGGCCGATGAGACAGAAGGGTGACTGGTGCTAGTGATCATGTAAATGGTATTGGTTGTGGTTTTGGTGGCCTTGCCCCCAGTCTCTGTTGGAGGAAGAGAGGCAGGACTGGAAACAGGAGGAGTCTTTGATGGACCTAGAGGTAGGTGCAACATCATCTCAATTGGCTGGACATGATTCAACACATATTGGGGCCTTAGAGGTAGCATAGGTGGTTCAAGGTACCACACAGGAACTCCCAGTGTGAAATCCTGTAAATTGCAGGTTGCCAAGACAGACTTGCTCACAATCCTGGATGGTAGGAAAAGGAAAAGGAAAAGGATCATGTTGACTGGGAATGAACCCCACTGTTTCCCTAGTAACTGAGGTTGAGGCTAAAACTGAGGTTGCGACTGTGGCTAGGGTTGCGGCTATGGATAGGGTTGCGGCTATGGATGGAGCTGCAACTATTGTTGGTGTTGCGGTTGCAGATGGTGCTGCAATTGTGGTTGATTTTTGGGTGTAGTAGTGCTGGATGAGAGCATGCACAAATCCGCAGTCTCATTTGGTGTCAGCGATGGTGACACTAAGGGGAAAGAAGCTATCATGGTGGTATCAACAAATAACCTAGGGCCCACATTCAACAATGGGGAGGCTGGTATGTTGTCAACCATGGTGTTGACCACAGGGATAACATTGGCGGGTGCGGTAAGCCCTTGCGGATCAATGGTGTTGATCGTAGGGATAATGTTGGCAGGTGCCGTTAGCCCTTGAGGATCGTGATAAGTCAGTTGGTCAACCGTCATGATTTTCCCTTCGTGTGGGAACATCATGAGACGAAAAACAGTTGATGCTACAGCTCTCATGGTGTACATATAACTTCTTCCGAGGAGAAGGCTATAGCCCAATTGAGCATTGACAACCTCTATGCTAATCAGTACTGTCTTCTCGGCTAATGTGATGGGGACATGGGGGAGGATTCCTTGGGATTTAGTGGGATGGCCATCATAAGCCCGCAGAGTAGTAGATGATGGTTGTAGAATTAGGGATCCAAGTTTTTTCTAGACTAGGGTAGACATAATGCACGTGGATTCGCCCTCATCCACTATGCACCGGTGCATGACCAAATTGCAGATAGACACCGAGATTTGGAAGGCAATGGTTGATGGCATCTGTGGTTCTCCATTATTTGTGTTGAATGTGATCAACTTGAAGTCATAGGGGTCTACAGCACCAAGGGCGGCTAGTAAGGATTTCCGCTGCATTGGGAAAGTTTTGAGTACCTCAAGAGCGGACATGGCGGTAGGTGTTTGGGCCAAATCATCCACGATGTTGTAGCTAACAGCAGCTCTAGTCGTGGCGTTGTTGGCAACCCGGCATATGGGGGGGCGCAGGAAAGGGGGTAACTGAAGAGGTGTATTGGCTGTTTTGGACGTAGATGCCACTAATGTGTCGACGGGTTCAGTGTTGGTTCTGTACTGATTTCGTATGGTCTGTAAATTGACCTCTTCAGTTGTCATAGCTAGCAGGTAGTGGACACCTATTTTTGCCATCGGAGGTGCCCCCAGAGTGTTGGGATTGGGTTGGGGAGGGGATGTAGTTTCCACCAATCCTTGGACTAGTAACGGCTTTTGGAACACCGTAGGAGGAGGTCCTGGTGGTGCCGGGTTGGGTTGGGCTTGGTCTGTTGTATTGGTGGCATGTTGAACCTAATTTTTAATGGCCTGCTTAGCATGACCCATGAAGGGACACTCGTATGTGTAGTGCCCATAGACCTTGCATAGTGTGCATGGTTGGTTTGTACACAATGGAGCATTGGGTCTCGGTGCATTTGGTCATTGAGGATTTTGGGCTGGCTGGTTTACCGCGGCATTGTTGGGAGGATTTGGTTGTTGACCGCCTCCCTGTGGTTGATTGTTGCCTTGGTTTCGGGGTCAGTTATTCCTGGCTTGCCCTTGTTGGTTATTGGGGGCTAGCTGGTTGGGAAGGTTTTGTTGTGCAAACACTTGTCCCAATGGAGCAGGTGGAGCAGGGGCAGGGGCTTGAACAACTTGCATCGGTGGTGCATAGTAGACTTGGGTGGGTGCCGGTGCCACAAATGTGGGCATTTGTTTCGCGTATTGCTGTGTCGGTAAAGCTAATGCCCGAGCCTGCTACTGTGGTGTAGGTTGTGCATAAGAAGTTGTGGATCTGGATTGGGACATCATTCTTGCATAGTTTAGAGTTTGGTTTTGGTATGCAACACTAGGGGTGTTGCTTGGTTGTGGTGGTAATGCAGATGGTGTCGGATGGTGTTGTGGTTGGTGAGAGACAGAACCTATGATGCCATCTGCAGCTTGGGATGCCCCCGGTGCATCTCGGTAGGAGGTGCCTGCATGGGGAGCGTCTGGAATGACAGTGTAAAGGTATCTAGACTGTGCATAGATCAGATTAAACTGATGGGATTTTAAGATGGCCTCCTCTTTGGATTGGGGATGTTCAGATGCGACATCCTTTACTATAGGTGGTAGCAATTTTTTTAGGAACCAATCCAGGAAGATCCTGTCATCAAGATGAATCTTGCACAAACTACAACATCACCGCCACTCATGGAAATGGTCGGTTATGTGGGTCGCATTATTTTGACAGCAAGATAGCAAGATCTACACCCCTTAATCATATCTAACGGGGATTTGGAAATATTGCACAAACATGAAGGCCAAGGATTTAAAATCTGGGTACTTGGCTTGTGGTAGCTCAATGTACCACTTGACTGTAGCGCTTGTGAGGGTGCGTTGGAACAGTCTGAGCCTGATCGAATCATCTACAATGCTATTTGATGAGCACCATAGGTGAAACATCATGATGTGGTTTTGGGGGCACTCCCCTGCCTTCCTTTCAAACTTGGGAATGTTTGAGGGAAGTTTGGTTGGGATGGTAGGCCAAAACGTTTAATGGCGGATAGGGTCATTTGTTAACCGAGCCAAGTCAAGCAGGTTGAGACATGCCATGAAAGGAAGGTTTGACCCAAGGTTGATGCGAGATGGGGCAGCAATGGTGGTGGGGTTTGCTTGGCAATTCCTCTTAGTTGCCAGATACTTTGGGGTTCGCGTGGTACTCCTCACAATTAGTTTCTGGGCTAAGCTCAAGTACTTCCCATGGTTAAGGCAGTCAGGGACTTATGTCCTCAGAGACTGCAGATGTTTAACTTGGTGTAAATTATAGATTTTAATGGCTAACTCAGCATCATGAACTGATTTTTTTTTATGGTATGGTTTATGTGCATGTCCTTTTGTCTTTTAGTTATATTTAGTGGCTTCTTGAATGGTTTATGAATATTTCGCAGAGTTCAGAACATTGTTGATGAAAATAGTAAATGATAAACAAAAATTTAAACATGTACCATATCTGAATCTGAACTATGATAGCCTAAATAGGTGATTGCCTTACACATGTATTTATCTTCAACCAGGAAAGGGTGGTGGGATCTCAACACAATGGGACTAAGCTCATCCGTATATCCTCAGGTCACCTTCCAAATGCAAGGTTGGTCAACAGGGAGGATGTTGAGCAATGTGAGGCCCCCTGGGCCTACTACCCCCTCTACCTTCCAACTCACCCATTTTTAGTGGTTTTGAAATATGACAGGTGAAGTGCCTATTACTATACGAGCTTCACCCTTCGTCTTATCCCAAAATACCCCGAAGGGTGATGACTGGGGAGAGGAGGAAGGGCTAGGCAAGATGTCAATTTCAACTACAGTAATTTTTTGATTCAAGCTTTAGATAGATTCATTAATCCATAAACCATTTAATTTAACATTGATTTATACACACTATAATAAAATGGATAGATACTGAAAAGAAATAGACACAGATTTGATGGATAGAGGCAGCTAAGCCGCACTGACAGTCCCTAATTTTTTGAAAATCCGAATCTGAGAGATAGATCGCTCCTTTCGGGGCAAATGTGGTGAGGGGGTTGCCAAATTTTCCCCAAAATAGGAGAGGGGGTCGCTCAGAAACTGCAGACAGAAGTGGTCTAGCTTCTAGGGTGAAGTTGCACCTTTCGGGCCTAAATGAGCGACCTAGTCACACCTTTTGGGCCTGAATGAGAGACCAGGTAGCACCTTTCAGCCCAATAAGAGCAACCTACTCCAAAAGGTAAAAATTTCCTAAACCTGAGCCAAATTTGGTCAACAGTAACATGTACTATGGCCAAATGGGCTTGGTTTGGCCTTGAGGAGGTTTGACAGTAACTAAAAATGCAAGAAAATATAGATCTAATCTAGATTTGAAAGAAAACTAAACTAGGGAAAATAAAACTAAAATGCAGAAATAAAACCCAGGGATCCTATGGGATCAACCTGGTATGGTCACCAAATCTGTAGTAAGGCTTTCACCCTAGCTACAGAGCAGGAACGGTTTCCTTCCGTCTATAGGACGGAAGGGTAGGGTTCCTGTGAGACTGAAAGAGCAGAAAGAAATAAACAGTAAATGAAATAAGAAAATGAAACCCCTCTGCACACAAGGTTAGGGTTAAGCTCCAAGACCCTGCATGCAACTGTTAGAAAGCCAATGAACTTGTAAGTAATCAATGGAAACTTGCAAGAAGATGCTAAGCAATAAACCTACAAACAAATTATGTTAGAAAACTACAATCTACCAAAGTAAAAACATGAAAATACAAGTATACCTTATGAATGGGCCACCATGCCCTAGCTTGGGAGAGCACCTCTCTTAGGAATGGGGAGCTATGGCTCAATGGAGTAATGGAGGAGAGGTAGGGTGAATGGCTTGAGAGGAAAATGGCCTCAAGGCACCCACATGGGAAGCATAATGATAGGGAGTGAAGGAGTGATTTGAGAGTGACCCCCACCCCTCTATTTATACCTCTTCTCAAGATTTTTAGGGTTTTAAGCCCTTGGTTGGGGCTTTAGCCCCTTTTTGGAATTTTAGCCCCATTCACTCAATATTTAGCTCTTTTGGGGGTTTTAAGCTCCTTTGAGGGGTTTTAGCACCTTTTTGGAGGCTTTATCCCCTATGAGAGCTAATTTGGCTCTTTTTAGGGGTTTTTAAGCCCCTTTTCATATTTTTAAGCCTTCTTAAGGGTGTGGGGGTGAAATGGGGTCAAATGAGGGTCGTACGTAGATATCTTTAGGTGGTGTAGGTCATGTAGAGCTCATTGTGGGATTTTTTGGGTTAACAATAGTTTTAATTAATAATAATATTAATAAATTTTATTAATATTAAAACTTTATTATTTAAAAAAATGCTTAACCGGCGGTTACATGAAGCATGTGAAAGAAACATTAATGGGAGTATTGAGTGATTGGAGAAGAATGAGGCACAAACTTTGGACTGACGTGTAGGTGGGTAGAGGAAGGGTTGTTGGGAGTGGTGGACGAAGGGTGCAGGGAAGTGGAGGTATGGACAGGTGGTAAGGCATTGAAGTTTACGGTCTGGAGGAAGGGGGGATGAATAGGATAGGGATGGTCATGGTGAGCAGGTGCACAGGAATGATTAAGGGAGCAGGGGAATGGAGATCAACGAGGAGGTGGAGGAAGGAGGATGGAGTAGAGAGGTGATGGAGGCTGAAGGGGTGGACGAGGATGGAGGAGGAAATAGAGGAGTGGATGAGCTGGGGGAGGAGCATGTGTGGATGAATGGAGGGGCAGAGGAGAGGTGGGAACAGGTGGCGAATGGGGTAGAAAGAGAGGGAAGAAGGTGGGTACAGTGGAGGTGGGAGTGGTGGAAGGAGGCGTGAGGGATCTGATGGCTGGGGGATGGAGGCGGGAGGAAGAAGGCGTAGGGAGGGGGGCTGAGTGTGGATAAATGAAGGACGGAGGTTGTGATGGATTTGAGCGAATGGGGGTGAAGTGAGGATCAATGATCCAATTCAGAGAAGCTCTATGAACAATGGCTAAAAGCTAGTATTAGAGATGGCCAAAGGTCGGGATCTAGCCAACAAGGCTCTGATACCACTGAAAGGAGCAATGTTCCTCAATAATGGAATAATCAATATAAGTAATGTATGAATGCCATAAATGGAAAGTAATAATATAAAATAAGTTGTATGATAGATTACAATTGGTAGCCACCATTATATATTATGTGGGCAGCCATGAATGAGGGGACACGTCCCTTAACCTAGAATTACATATCAATAGTTAATATTTAATGTATTATTATTGTTGTTACATAACCTCAATGACTTTACATGACTTTATTATATTAAAGACTCTCCTGATATGAACATCGGGGTATAATGAAATCCAAATTATTCTCCCGGTAGGAACATCTGGGTACAATATAAGATATACAAGTGAATACATTCTGAAGTTACAAATACATCAACAATCCCTCTTAACTAGGAACGTATTCTCTTGACACAATTCATCAGCACAAGTCTTCGTCACTGGATCATCATCAAAGCTGGATCATTACTGGATCATCATTAAACCTCCCACTATCTCGATCAAATTGTGTTATCTCTCAATTCTACTCATCATAGGAAGTTCTACAGAGCCAACCCTTTTTCATGCTAGTTATAGGCCTAGCCTCCATGTAGGTCTTCATCTTCTTTAGTGGTTATATCCAACCATGGGAGGCCCATCCTACTACCATGTCAGAAAGGCCCACCCAACACTTATATCTGACCATGGGAGGAACACATCCAGCATCCATGTCAGAATGGCATGCCCAACACTCACATTTGACCATGGGAGGCCTAACCATCGACCATGTTAGAAAGGAACAGCACTCACATCTGACCATGGGAGGCCCAACATACCACCATGTTAAAAAGGCTCATCTAGCACTTATATCTGACCATGGGAGGTCCATCCTACCACCATGTCAGAAAGGCCCAGCACTCACATCTGACCATGGGAGGCCCAACCTTCCATCATGTCAGAAAGGATCTACACTTACATCCGACCATGGGAGGCCTAGCTTGCCACCATGTCGAAAAGGCTCAACACTTATATTTGACCATGGGAGGCCCAACCTACCACCATGTCAGAAAGGCTCTGCACTTACATCTGACCATGGGAGGCCTAGTCTTCCAACATGTCAGAAAGGCACTGCACTTTCATCTAACCATGGGAAGAACCAATCCTACAACCATGTCTAAAAGGCTCTCGAACTCATCACTTATCCTTAGAAGGAACCTCGATCTAGAGAACACCAAGCTTCTCCCTGAAGTACTCAAACTTTAGTCTGTCCATTTCTAGCATAGAATCACATCAGGGTTGATTACGTCCAAGGATAACTTGTGAGCTTTGCTAGGAATGATTACATCCAAGGACAACCTAAAGGACCGTTTACGTCTGAGCAACCTACAAGCATCACATAAATTTTATGCTCATACAACTTGTCTCACCAGCTATGCTAGAACTCCTTCTTTCGAGAGATCTCGATCTGGATCGCAAACTAGAGATTCACTACTCCTCTTTCCCAAGTAGCCAATCAAGGGGAAAAATATTTTTCCTCATTTTTACTCAGTACCATGTAGGACTCCTTCTTGCTAAACCAAGAGATCACACCTGATCCCATACTGAAGCAACACCCTGAAGTTCTCTTCCGATTAATGGCACTACCCAATCCGAATCCACATAAACCTCTAGGTTAATCTTCTGATTCACTTCATACTTGAGCCCATAGTCAACTGTACCCTTTAGGTACCTCATTGCATGCTTTGCAACCATTAGGTGAACATGTCTAGGATCCCTCAGGAATTGGCTCAATGTGTTCACAGCAAGGAAAATATCTAGTCTCGTATTCATTAGGTACATCAAGGACCCAATCATATGACCATACATCATAGCATAAACCAACTTTGATGAAGCATCACTCAATAGCTTCAAGCTCGATTCCATAGGTGTGGCCATGTCCTTGCAGTCCATCATCCTGAACCTGTTCAGGATCTCCACTGCATAATTCCTTGTCCAAGGGGGATTCCATCCGCACTCTTCCACACCTCCATGCCTAGAAAGTAGTGCATCATACCCAAGTCCTTCATATCAAACTCAGAATCAAGTCTCCTTCTTGAAACTTTAATGAGTTCCTCTTTCCCTATTAGGAACAAGTCATCGACATATAACAAGAGCGTCACTGGTATTGAAACTTTAATGAGTTCCTCTTTCCCTGTTAGGAACAAGTCATTGACATATAACAAGAGAATCACTGGTATTCCACATTCAACCTTGAAGTAAAGGTTGGAATCCACTTTACTCTCAGTAAATCCTTGATCCACCAGTAAGCTATCCATCCTATCATACCATGTCGAACCTCAAGATCTTCTGCAGTCACTCCCTCTGAAGAGGAGCATCATTCTCCCTATACCTTTAATACTCTATGTATTCTGTATTGGAGTGAAAAGTAGCTTCCTCTACTCCTAATATTCTATGTATCCATCTAGGGTCATTGGACACCAAGATCCTCTATCTTGAACCTTTTCAAAAGTTATTCTCGCACCCATCTGTGAGCTTGTCATTATCAATAGGCTTTCATATTCAACCTTGTAGAAAAGGTTAAGATCTTCATTTCTATAGGTTATCTCCAATCTATTCATGTATGTGTTATCCCATTGGTGTCTTCTGAGCTCGTACAAGGCCTTATTTTGCACACATGAGTCTTCCTGTCAAACTTCTAGTGGCTGAAAATTTCTCTTCATAGTCTATGCCTTCTTTCCATGAGAATCCTCATTCTACGAATCTTGCCTCGTATCCTACTACATGCCGGATCTTGCAGATCCATATGGAAGATATTAAGGACTTCCCTTTAGATCTTCAACATCGCATTCTATTCATCATTCTCCATTTTGGATTATTTCTTGAACTGTCGTCACTTGTTCTTCGGAATAAGTCTCATCCTTCTTTTCTTGTAAGTGATTGTACGTGATCTTTCCTACAAGTCAAATGCATTAGTTGTATGGTTAGAAACATTTCATAAGGCATATTCATAATAGAAAATTCTTATGCATAAATATATGATCATGCAACTATTTTAGCCAATATAACATTCATCCATATCTCATGGAAACTTTCTAGATTCCTTCCATCTCTACCATGACATCATTGAGATTTTGCACTAATCCAATATGTCAACAAAGAGGTTTCATTCTAGATAAGTAGCAATGGAGAGTTGTATGGCACCATGAGCTACTTACCCATCACATGCATATTAGTAGTATACCGTCATTAATGCAAACATTCTATCATGCATAACACATCAACTGAATATAAACAAATGCATAACAAAACAATGAAAATTGAATACTTATCTTTATTTGTTTCATGGGTAGACTCCTTCTTTCAGCTTCATCATCTTCTTCATTCATAACAACATCATTTCTTATCCAAATTCTAGGATGGATAAGAGGTTCTTCAAGAATTGAGTTTTTCATATTCCTCATCGCTTGAGGGATCTTTTTTGAATCATGAGAGCTATATCTTAAGTTTATCCCATCCTCTTTTATCTTATTATGAGTTGAGCTTCTTCTTGTGTGCACTCTTCCCAAATTCCGCTGAAGGTAATCACTTCCTTCTGACACACATTCCTTGAATGAATGAATCCCATGATCCTAGGAGGCCATTCAAGGTGGTTATAACAATATCTTATTCTTCTTTGATTGCTTCATCATATCATTGAACACTTCCTTTTGGTGTCTTCAAGGATGACACATGAAGGATGAGATGATCTTTAATAGAATCTGCAATGGTTCTCTTGGCTCTAGCCTTAGCCTCATCTCCCTCTGGCCCTTATAACTTCTTTACTAAAATACTGATCTAAGTGAATTTCTTCAAGACGCAGTGAGATCCTATACTTTCATGCTTGGAAGTTGTCATATTCACCAATATTGTCATCAAGCTGGTGTGATTAATCATTTTGAAATGAGAACCTCAAATGTAAATAGCAAAAGATTAGATCTTACCGATTTGAGGTGTCTGTCCTAGTTCTAGATCTGGATGATCTAGGGTTTGTGAGAGAAACCCTAATTTTCAAAACCTGTAATATTTTAGATCTGATTGGATAAAAATATGCACCTCTTCAAGGTGAGTTGTCCAATGTACTTCTGTTCTGAAAATAGTGGAGGGGAACTCCCGGAACAGGAAGACCTAGTTTTCCAATTTGTTTTGCATAAATGCCTAATATCTCTGAAATTACTATCCTTTGTTTCTAAAACTTTGCACTAAGGTATCCTTGTCTGTTCTCTTTCCAACACCATATTTTTGAGCAGAATTGGTTTCTCCAACTGGGACTTATGAGAGTTTTCTCAAGGTGAATTATTTCAGGACTATTCAACATAGCAAACTTGTATGGACTTCCACATGTCACTGTTTCATCATCAGGGTCTAAAAATTTTACCATAGAAAGTAAAATCAGTGCCCTATCTATAACATCTTGATAAATTTCATTTGGACCTTTGTATCCTGAGATATATCAATTCTCCCTAGGTGTCCTTTTTAGGGATGAATCCTGAAAGAGGTTGGAACCCTGATTTGGAGGAATCATATCTCCTAGAATATAGTGAATCTGAGGTTGAATGTTTTACAAAATGTTTAGAAAGAAATTTTCTTCAGCCTGTAAAAATTTCTACTTCTAATCCTTCTCCAATATCGAGATATAGCGAATGTACCAAAACTACCAGTTTTAGTATTTTAGGGTTTTTTCAGGTCTGAGGTCAAATTAGGGTTTGACTTTCCTGGAGTTTTACCCAACCAAAAATTTCAACCTTGGTCTCTAAATTTCAATTTTGAGGACGAGAGAAATGCTATGCTGGGCTCACTCAAAAATTCCACTTCTGTGAAAATCCCTATTTGTCGCTACCGTGGTAGGTCAAAAACTGAAAATGCCTGGAATCAAATTTTGCTTCAACAGAAAGATGCACCCTTCAATGGAGAGTTTTCTAGCCTCCTTTTGTTGATGATCTGTGGAGAGAGACCCAAACATTTATTATCCCTAGATTTTTTAGTTGCACAGTGTCTTCTTCTTAGGTTAACTCTGATACCATGTTATATTTTTATCATTTAATCAATATGATATTAGGATCTTATCTAAGAGAATAAAATGCACAATAATCAATCACAAGAGATAATAGACACAAATATTTTCCTCAGGGAAACCATAAAGGAGAAAACCCCACAACTTCCTTAGAGATATAATGAGCACCAATGGCAGCATTAAAACCCAAATATAGAAAGATGATCTCCAACAGTTTTTCTCTCTCTCTCTTGTGTGAGTTCTTCTCTCTCTCACCTGTGCACTACAGCTGGGTGAGTGTTTGTGACAAATAGAGAGGCTCTCTCTCTATTTATACTAATTTCTGACTTGACGATTACTTACCAGGGATGACTTCTCTAGAAGAGTCTAATAACCCTAGTGCCCTAAAACTATGGGGACTTTTCCCCCCTCGATCAACAAGGAGGGTTAACCTCAACTCCATTGTGGGGACTATTGCCTCGACTTACAATGGAGGGTTAACCTCAATGACTTTACATGACTTTATTATATTAAAGACTCTCCCGATAGGAACATCGGAGTATAATGAAATACAAATTATTCTCCCGATAGGAACATAGGGGTACAATAGATATACAAGTGAATACATTCCGAAATTACAAATACATCAACACTATACCCTCATTTATGACCAAGCATGCCTCCCCAATGTTCACATATCCATTCATGACTGTTTGAGGTGGTTTGGGATCCTATTGGTCCACTTAGGAAATTTTTGAGGTCTAATGTAAGGCTTCCACTTGTATGCCACCAATTTTCCTCCAACAGCCAATGATTTTATCCTAATATAATATAATCATTTTCCAGACATATTTATATGTTGGACTATAATAGAAAAATCAGTTATTGGCACCATCTCTATGTGTTAATTTTGTCTCTTTTCATTTTTTTCTTCATGTATTGTCAAATTATTTTATTATGAGGATTCTCTTAGCTTCTAGATCCTACTGTGAATAAGAATTTCACATGTAATCAGAGCTTAAGGAGATTCAATATGAATTCAAAGAGTTCATAGAGTTTGTATTAGCAATCTAGGGTCTCCTCCAGTAGATTGAGAGTTTGCATTGCAGGTTATTTAGTGATTCTTTGTCACTCAGTGCGCAACATCAAATGGAGCATTCTCATGCCACCTTGCTCACTCCATTCAAATTGTTTGATTGGAAGGTCGATATGGTTATCCAAGTGAGATCCAGAGGTATGTAGATAGTTACCATGGGGACATAAAATAAACAAAACTCAGTTGTTGAGAAGTCTAAGTTTTTTAACAGAATGGATGAAGCATTTGGGATGATATGTATCAATATTTAGAGAGACCTAATGTTTCATGTTGATAGTATCACAAATCCAAATGAATCATGGATCAAGATTGAGTCTTTGCTTGGGAATACTGGTGAACTAAAAGGCCATCATCTCGAAAATGATTTGATCACCTTGAATCCAACCAAGAATTTTCACCAAGTTCAAATCCTTGGTTCTTCAACTGAAGCAATGTGGCATTGCAAATAAGGAAGATAAGTTGATTTTATTTGTACTTCTAAAGCTAGGGAATGAATATTTAGTGTTTGTTTTTACATTTCACTCAGTAAATCTAATAGTTTGAAATTGGAGAATGACATCTTTGGCAAACTTCATGGAGTCTTTGACTCAATGAACAAGATAAGTTGGTTCAAATGGGTATCATGAAATCCACCAATTATCAATACCTTACTACAGGGGTTTCAAATCTAGCAAAGGGAAAGAAAAATCCCAAGGATTCAAAGCAGCAAGAGAAGAAGAAGGACAAAGAGAAGCCCAAATCTTCTGATGGGGGTTTGAATCCTAGCAAGGACAAAGGGAAGAAGCAAGAGAAGACCAAATGCACTTACTGTCACAAAGGTTGGCATCCAGAGAGCGCATGCATGAAGAAAACCATTGACATGATTGCATAAATCCTTGAGAAGAATATCATTCCCCTTCTAGATGTAGCAAAGAAGGAGGATGGAGGTTATAATTCTAAAAATAAGGAAATATTTCATCCATTGGAGGTTGGATCTTCTGGATATTCCTCCTTCATCATAGATCCAGGTGCCTCAAGGAACATGGCTTATACATGAAGGATCCTTCTTGTCTTGACATCCATATAGTGTCCCATCCATCCTCATGGGTGATGGCTCTGAGATCCCATCCAAAGGGATTAGTAGGATCAATCTTGGCAATGGGTACTTCAACAATGTGTTGTTTGTGCCTGATATTGCAACAAACCTACTCTCTATTTCAAATGATTCACCTAGGTTTGTCCAAGAGAGTGACATGCACTCAAGATGATATGGAAATTTCAAAAATTTATAGAGGCAAAGTGGTTGCAATGGGTATTGCAGATCATGAGTCAAGAATGTACAAGTTTTCACATCTTCTTCCTTACTCGTCAAGGAATACGCTATTGTCACATGCTAATGAAATCATAAAGATATGGAATGAGAGGTTTTGAAACC
>LPNX010928007.1:133103-254247 GCA_001517045.1 Pseudotsuga menziesii
CTTGGGCTTTCCCATGCGCTACATGAGTCAAATAAGGCAAGTTTGACTATTATGGATAGCCAAATGACAACTTGCACAAGGTGGGACACATGAACTAGGCAAATAAGACAAAAATAATTAAATTAATGTCTAAGTGGGTAAACTATGGGTTGATTATTCTAACACCTTACAGCATGTTCTGGCAAGATCTTTTTGGTGGTCTTTTGAGCGGGATAATTTTACATTATTAGGCTGATAAAATATTTACTACTTTTTACTTTAGTTACTTCAATATTACAAACGTTATAAATGTTACATCACATTACAAGATCTCTCCCATAATATTCACTATCACTATTTATTTTTTGCAGACATGTTACAAACGTTACATCACGTTACAAGATCTCCCCCATAATATTCACTTTCACTATTATTTTTGGCTGACATGTTAATAACGTTACATCACGTGACAAGATCTCCCCCATAATATTCACTTTCACTATTATTTTTTTCCGACATGTTAGTAACGTTACATCACGTGACAAGATCTCCCCCATAATATTCACTTTCACTATTATTTTTTGCCGACATGTTAGTAACGTTACATCACGTGACAAGATCTCCCCCATACTGGGCTGTAGAGCGCCTCTCGGGGCAATAAATATTTTCATTTCAATATTTTCAAGGACTCAGTGATATAGTAAGTCATCTACCATATGGAAGGATTTCAAGTAAATAAATCAAGCAATTTTAGATTTTTTTTTCCAGCATATCAGGAAAAGAGATTGATGGTCAATTATCTATGCTGAGTACAGTCATCAACAAAATAAATTTAAGATTGGATTTCGTTTCCAAACATTTGAAAGGGATAAAGAGTAAACATTCATGACTACTTTTTCAGGAAAAGGATTGGACCAAGCACTAGATTTAAAGGAAGTATCCTCAACCTTGTCATATTTCTTGTGACAGATCATTGATTATTTTTATTTTTAGTTTATTAATCAAATATGTTCTGAAAAGTTTGTAATAGTTAGTTTAATATTGTTTTCTTATAAATTTTGTAATTTATAATGGAGAAGTAGGGAGGAGGTTCCAGCTCGCGAGGATGAGAGTTGTATGTAATAAAGATCCATAAACTGAGAGTCTGAAAACATGTTTTGTTTTATAATCTTTGAGACTTATTATCTGAAAATGATTGTATTTGTTTTGAGCCAGGTTCTAGTTGTTTTTTAATCTGAAAACTGTGCATTTATTCTTTAACTGGTCTTAGTTATGGATTCCTGATTGATAATGTATTTATTGTGATTTTCCATGCTGAGATTTAGTATTTTAAATTCCATATTTGGAATGCTTTTCTGAACATGTTTCTTTATGTTAATATATGAATGAGTTGTTTGCTCCACGTATTACCAATCTTCTTTGAACCTTAGTTATCTTAATATGATTCTTCCTTTCAATCTGGTTATCCTTACTAATCACAGAGCTTGATGTTTTGAGCTATCTTATATTTTATTTGTATACATATTCTCTTGACTCCTCTACAAATTAATTCAATCAATCAATCAATATTTTCGTTTGAGAATTACGATGTGCTATCCATGCTCCTTTTGTAATCAAGGTGCATCTTTTAGCACTAACACATAATCTCATCCAAGGAGAAGATTAAAATATAGAGGACATTGGACTACCATAACATTGATATAGACATATTTCCCTCCTAAGGTAATAGGAAAATGAGGAAGGATCCCTAAAGGTGCGGTATGTATTCTATTAAAATCCAGTATCTCGTCGGAAGATGGCACAAGCTCAGGAGAACCTATAGCTTTCTAAGCAGTTGATGATAGAATACTAACAGAAGTGCCTTCATCAACAATAATGCGAAGCATGCTCCTAGAAGTAACTTGCACAGATATCTGGAAAGGAACACTCAAAGGAATATGAGATTCTATTAGATTACTCCAATCAAAGTAAATAACCTCACTACTTGGAAGGGTTTTGTTGAAATATACAGGATTTCCCCCTGCGTAGAACAATCCAAATTGACTATAAAAACTTCAGATGTTTTCATTGCACTCTCAACTAGAAGAGAGGGACAAGACAAAGAGTGTGTCAAACTGACTACTTCAGTCTTAACACTCTCGGGTGAAAGAGTGGGATCGGGTGGAGAAGACATCAACTCAACCACTTTAAATTAACTCTTCAAAGAAGAGCGGGATAAATGATGAATGAAATTGAATTGATCACTTGGTCAACCAGTGGGGGTTCAAGAGACAAATTACGATAACATGTTGGAAGCCGTTGATGAGGAACAATAATATCTTCCAACAAATTTGAATATTCATCCATGTGAGGACAAAGATAAGTAAGGTGAATGTCCTTACACAACAATAAATGATTTCTGACTTTTACTTTTCGACTCTTAATAAGAGAGTCACTGGTTGATGGGGTATCATCAATATGATGAATAGAGTTTGATGACATAGGGTGTTGGGAGCTACTTGACCAGACTTCCAAAAATTTGGAAATACCATGGAAATCCTTTAGAAGGTGATCACCCTTACAAAGCATGGTAGGGAATTTTGTCTTATGAGTAGTTTTGGTAGGTATTTCAACACTCTGACTAGAAAGAGTAGTTGGTTGGGACTCGGTCAATAGTTTTCCTTTATTATTCTTAATCATCATTTTTTTCTTTTTCTTATTCACATGATTACTAGTGACTACAAATTTTAACAGGCAAAGAGGGAGAAAGGGGATAAGACACATATGTCGAAGAAGGTGGAAAATTTATAGAAGGTCAGTGTTCTTGTGAAGGAGAATTAACATCCGAGACACAAGGTGGGAATGGAATCATCAGGCTAGAGAATAACCATATAGGTAATCCTATTCAATCCGGGAAGACTCAAGGTGGACATGAGAGGAGGACCAACATTTCCAAATGAAGGAAAAAAAAGGTTCCCCTTGAGAAGGGACCTCTTTGTTGGTAGTACCCAAAGGCATATCCATAAATATCTAAGAATTTTAACTGTATAGGAAACAAGCACTACTCAATATAACGTAAGAAGAAAACATGTGAAAGAAGTGGATAAAAAGTTAGGATCATAATGGGATTACCAAACCATCACAACTCGCTATATACCATAGGGTCCAACAATAGAGCATCACAAGGAGGATTGGGACCGTACCCTTTTCTGAATATCCGACTACCTGAATGGTACATGCGTAGTAATCTTCTTGATTGTTGTTCTCAGTGTATCATGATGATAGGAAGGTCAAAGGGTTTTTCTCAGTTGGTATAAGGATCGCTACAAGTGTCTCTCGATATACATAAGGTACGCGGGAGCTCAACTCTGTAGTAGTGTTGTCTAATGCACAACCGTTCGAAATGAACCTTCCTATATACTGCTGATTACACGAAGTACCTTTTGATATACCTATTGTAATCTCACAGATCACAGAGGGTTACCAATAATACACATTAAAGCATACAAACATAACAGATACAAGAGACAAGAACATAGATGTAGAATAATAGATTATATTATATCATGAGGGTCCATACAAACACATAATTGAACCAAGCTCTCATCTGGCTCAACAGCCTAATATATATGATTTACAAATAGTTACATATAACTACCTGTCGGTTTGGTCAATTGACACGACCTTATGTGGCTGGCCTAATCTCTAATTAGTCGACTATTCATCTTAGTCGTCTCACTGAATAGCTCCTCCAACATCTCCCCCAGGAACAAAATATTTCTTCGTCCTGAAGACACAAGGGAGATACTCAAAATTTTTATTGTCTAAGATAGTTATTTTATTGTTTGTTTTTCATGGGCTATGTAGTCGGATGTTTGGTCGCTTCTGTATACATACTTTTTAGGTTTTCCTTTTACTCGACTGTTGTATAGTAAGGCGAGGTCCCCTACTGACAGATTTTTGTTTTTGATATTGTGATCATGCCAAGCCTTCTGCTGCTGTTTTTGGATTTCTTGATGTTGTAGAGCAATTAGTCGGTGTTCTTCTAGCTTTCTTAATTCCATCAGTCGGTCCTTCTTTCTTTGTTCGACATCGACATGTAAAGTATCTGCTATGATAGGTGTTTGTTGTCGAAAATGTAGTGGAACAACTGCTTCTTGTCCATAGACTAGTAGAAATGGTGTTTGGTTGGTCGAATGCTTGTATGTTGTTCTGTAAGCACATAGTACTACATGTATCTTTTTATCCCAATCATCTTTGTCGGTATTGCATATTTTTTTTAGGCCCTTTGTTAATATTTTGTTAAATGCCTCAATTGCTCCATTCGACTAAGGGTGATAAGCTGTACTACGTCGGTGGTCAATTTTGAACTGGTCTATTAGTGCTTTGATGGTTTTTTTAATAAAGTGTGACCCTTGGTCACTGATTAGGGTTATTGGGCATCCAAATATGGTAATTATATTTTTGTAGATAAATTTAGCAGCTATCTCACTGGAACATGTGTCAACTGGTTCTGATTCTTCCCACTTGATTACATATTTTACTGCGGTTATTATGTACCTTGCACCTGTTCTTTTTGCTGGTATTGGGAATGGTCCATTGAAGTCGATGGCCTAAAATTCAAATGTCAAACTTGGGTTTACTGATATCAAGGGAATTTCTGTACTAGGCATAGGTCGATCCAGTCGTTGACATCTGTTGCATTGGCTCACAAATGTTTTACAATCCTTGTGTAGTGTCAGCCACCATAGCCCTGACTGTTGTATTTTCTTAGAAGTTGTGTCTGCTTGAAAATGTCCTCTCTCTGGTCCATAGTGTGCTTCATACATGATATTATCTCTTTCATGTTTTAATACGCATCTTCTGAGGATGTCGTCCAGGCCCATTTTATATAAAAATGCATTTATGAGGCTATATGGTGCAACTTTCATAGCTAAGATTTGTTTCTTTTTCGTGATCATGCCTTCTGGTGCTTGACCATTTTCTAAGAACTAAGCTATTTTCTCTAATTCTGCTGGGAATGCTTCTATTTCAAAATAATGTGCATCCGGTAGGTCATCTTCGACTCCTGTCGGCTCCTCTCCTGTGTCGATTCGCGACAAGTGGTCGGGTCTGACATTTAATTTTTCTAGTCTAACAACGACTTCAAACTCAAATTGCTGGAATAGTAGTAGCCATAGACAAATTCTCCCATGGTGTAAGGGTTTGTTTACAAGGTATTTTAATTCTTGGTGGTTGGTGTAAAAGATGAAAGGGTTGGCTAGTAGGTAGTGTCGATACTTTTGCAGTGCAAAAACCATTCCTAATGCTTCTCTCTCTGTTGTCAAATAGTTTCTTTCTGCTTTATTTAGTTTTCTACTGTTGTAAACTATGGGGTAGTCCATTCCGTCATCCCCTGGTTGTGTTAATATCGCTCCTATTGCTAGGCCTGATGCGTCGATGTGTACGTGAAATTTGATTGACCAATTTGGGAACCTTAGAATGGGTGCTTCTACTAGCTTCCTTTTTAGTGTTTCAAATGATATGTTACATTCCTCTATCCAGCCGAACTCCTGATCTTCTCTTAATATTTCTTCTAATGGATAAGTCATATTTGAATAGTATCTTATAAATTTCCTATAATATCCTGTATGACCAAGTAGTACCCTGACTTGTTTTGGGTTCACTAGTGGTTTTAACTCGAAGATATAATTTTTATTTTTGCAAAGTCGACCTTGATGCCTTCTTTGCATACAATGTGTCCTAATAGTATCCCTATAGGGGTTAGAAATATGCATTCCTTATGTTCAGAGATAGCTAGATTTGTCTGCATCATTCCAAAATGAGCCTTAGCCATTTGCATTGATCTTTCAGCATAGAGTATATTGTCCAATCATCGAAGTATACTACCATTGTTTTGTAGATATATTCTTGAAATGTTTTGACCACAATTCTCAAAAATACTGCAGGTGAGTTTTTTAGACCAAAAGGCATAACTCTGTAGGAAAATGATCCGAATTCACATACGAATGTTGTCTTTTTCTATTCTTCTTTGGCTATTTGTACTTGGTTGTAACACGAGAATCCATCTGTAAATGAGTAGCATTCATGTCATACGACTCATTTAGGATTTCATCTGCATAGGGTGTTGGGAATGGGTCTGTTAAGGTAACTTTGTTTAATTCTCTGAAGTCGACACAAATCCTTAGCTTTGTCGGGTTGTGTTTCTTTGGTTGAACAACCATTGGATTTGCCCATTCTGATTGGTCAATAGGGTAGATAATTCCTGTCGCAAGCATATTATCAATCTCTTTCTTGACTATCTCTTTGTATTTATGGGCTAATTTATATGGCCTCTTCTTTATAGGTCGGACATCAGGTTTAATGTTGATCTTCATTTCACCTATTTCATGGACTAGAACTTTGATATCTTTGTAGTCTCTAGCGAATACATCTTGGAATTATTTTATTAAGTTTACTATTTAGGTTGTTTGTTCTTCACTCCAATAATCGCCAATTTTTGCCATTTTTGGTCAATCATCATTTGGTATGTCAAATTCTTTAGTTTTCACTTTGGCATCTAACCATTTTGGTGCTTTGGTTTCATTGATTGCTCGGCTTCCTTCTTTAAACTATGAAAATGTAGCAGGAAAGTGTGTTGCAGTCATTCGGCCGGTATCTTCTTTGTCGGCTGTCTTGACTTTAAGTATTGTGCAAATTGGTTTTTTTGTTTCTGAATGGTATGATTTCCATCGAAATATTTTCCCTTATGGATTTTTGTTTTCCATTTGTAGTCTTGTTGACTGTGGTGTTTTCTTGGTTTGTATGTTATTACATGTTATTTTCGGTCGGTCATAATTTTGTGTTAGGGTATTGTTCTCGGTCAGTTCTATAAACGCTTTGATTTGTTTTGCAGTTTCGACTAACTTTTCATTTTGTGGTATAAAGCTGAAATATTTGATGAAGTTCTCTCTAAGTTCATGCCATTGAAATGTTTCACCTTGTGATTCTTTCATTTTGTACCATTTGTTTGGTAAGTCAGATAGCGTCGATGGAAATAGGTGTGGCCATGTACGTTCGTATTTATACCCAAGTATTTTCCACTCTTTTTCGCATGTTCTTATGTGTTCTTCTGGGTCCTGCCCTTGGATGAACATAGGTATTTGGGCTTGATTTGTTAGCCTTTTTCCTCCAAATATTTCTACAAAGTAAGTTGAAGCTGTTGTCCATGTCTGCAATCTTGATTGATGGGTATCGCACCATCTAGTAGCTTGCCTTGTGAAGGTTTCTACTAAGCTTTGTAGTCGACCATGTTCACAAATGTTTTAGATACTTGTTCTATATGCATAACTAGTGATTCTCTTTCTTTGTATCTTTGGATTTTTTTTATACTTATATTTGTTGGTTTTAAGGTAGGGTATTCCCTTCTTTTATTTTCGAATATTTTTGGGATGATGGAAACTAAGAAACATTGTTGGACTGGTTTATTCTGCACTGTTTGAATGGTCCAGCAACCTTTTGCTTGTGTCTCATAGTTTTCGACTTCCCAATCATATAATTATGCATCTGAGTTGTATCCTATTGAATCTTGATTGCCTAAGTGAAGTTTTCCATAGAAATTGGGTTCTGTGTAATCTTCATTATTTTTTATTTGATATAATTGTCGAATGTCGACTTCTTCATCAATAGGTTCTATCCAAGGTTCTCCTTGGGATGGATGGATAGGTACTATGAATTTTTGTCCATTCCCTTTTAGTTTTATCCTTTCTTTGTCTAAATATATCGATGCTTTCATTTGTCTTCCCCAAGGTTGACCTACTAAAGCTGGGAAGGAACTGGATCCTTCCTTTGGGTCAATAATTTCAAAGTTGACTTTGGTCGATATTCCTTTTATTGTCGTATCAACATTTCTCCAAACTCTGATAGGTTCGATCAGACCTTGGTCGGCTAATTTGAGGTATATTCCTGACTTGTATAGTTGAGGTCTACCCAATTGTTCCCAAGTGTCTCGAGTCATAATGTTTACTTGTGAGCCGAAGTCGAGTACAACTTGTCGAACATGGTATCCTTCAATTTCTAGGTTGACAAGTGGGTCGGAATCACTTTTGTCCTTCTGGTTTATACTGTATATGTTTTTTGTTTGTTTTTTTGTATTATTGTTGTGTTTCATATTATATAGTAATTCAATGAATTGAGATATTGTTTTATCCTTTTGTATTAAACGTACTAATTCTTAAACTGTGTTTTGTCGACTATCATCAGCTTCTTCTTGTCGAGCAAATTCTTTAAATATATTCATTGTGTCTTTATACAATTGTTTTTGTTTAGTCGGGTTAGGATAATTGTTCTTTTCTTTTATTTTACTTATGCATGGATTATCACTCCCAATTTTTGTCCCTTGTCGGGTTACTATATGCAGATTCTTCATATTGATTACATCATGTTTTTGAACGCATGACAAGACGTTAACATTTTTATTTTTATTGATTTTATCAAGAATAGTAGGGCAATCCTCTAATGAGTGATTGTCGACTCCATAGCTAGTACAAAATTTTAAATCGGTTCTGTCCTTGTATGGGCAATCCGCATATCGATGACCTTCTTTATAGCATGTGAAACACTAGATGGGCCAACGTGGTCGGTTTTCACGATTCCCAGAGAATCAAACTCAACCTCCATATCCTCCATGACAGTTGTCGAACCAGTGCTCATATCGATGGCCTTTATATCTTTGATTATTCTGTTCGCTTTGATCATTGCTTCGTTGGTTTTTATCGTTGTTTTATGCAACTACGTTTGTCTGGTAGACTGCTTGGTAGATTTGTCGATTCTTCAAGTTTAAGTGGTAGTCTACCATGGCATGAATTTTTACTTCACAGATTGCGCACCAAGATGCTTTTCCATTTTTCATGTTATACAGACAATCTTTCGTTGTGTGTTCTCCATGATCTTGGCAGATTTCACAGAAGCACTTTGCTTGAACAAATCGAACGTCCTGTCGGCTGATGTCGACAATTATCTTTGGTTTGTCCATCCTTTGAGCATTTTGTGCACCATACATCGTGATTCTTAAGGTTAAGCTCTTTCAATTATTTCTGCATGATTTCTAGCTGTTATTCCAGTCTAGTATCCGTGGGATATGCTGGGAAATCTTCATCCATCTCTACTTGGAGAGCTTTAGTAAGTGCATCTTCGTACGTTTTAAATGTCTCCAAGCTTATGTGCCGTCGAATTTTCTATGATATACCTATAATAAATCACTGAATTAATAGTTGTTCATCAATTACGTAATCCAATTGGTTTAGGAGGTCTTTCCAATGTTTAGCTGCCAAATGTTTTGCATCTGGAGTTTTAAAGAAAGACAAGAATTGTGCTTTAATTTATTCTTTAGATGCTTGAGGGGTTCTCTTAGTAAAGGTCATGTACCACGTTAGTGCTCTTTTCCTCTAGGCACCAGCGAATTGTGCCATCTTTCAATCTTCAGCTGTAACCTGATTCGCCTCCCATGTCGACTCGCATACGAACCAATGTCGTCTAGGATATTTGTCACCCTCGTATAGAGGGATATGCACTGATCTGTGACCCATGTCAGAATCACTATCACTATCTCCTCTAGGAGGTGGCGGTGGTGGGGGTAGTGGGATTTTTTCTTGTCTCTTTGTGCAAAGCTATTGTTGATGAAAATTTCATTCCCGTCGGTCATTTTGTTTGTCGTTTCTTCTCCGAAAAGCAGTCGGTTTGGGTCGACTTCTCCTGTCGATGTCCAACTACAATTATTTGTTTGCAGGTATGACTATTTTGTATTTTCCAAACCTATATTTGGTAGGGGGGTGCTCCTTCATGTGTCGGGTAAAGTAAGTGGATACTTCGGTTGGAAGTGTACGCTTGAAGCGTGACCCAATTTCCTTCCTCAGGTTGACAGATCACTAGATGATTATCATCATTGTTAGAATAATCAACCCATAGTATTTACCCACTTAGACATTATTTCATTTATTTTGTCTTATTTGCCTAGTCCATGAGTCCCACCATGTGCAAGTTGCTAATTACCTATCCATAGAGGTCAAACTTGCCATTATTGACTCATGGAGCACTTGGGAAAGCCTTGGGAATCAAATCTGCTTTATTCCTGGCCTCCTAGGCGCCCTTCTGCTTTTTCTGCTTTATTGCCTGCTTTTTTAGTGTTTTAAGGCACATAGGAAAGCAAGACTAGGTGAGGTGAATCAGCTTTGTTGCCTCTTCCTCCTCCACTCTTTCCTCCATGCAAAAGCATGTATGAGCTTCCATTTGACCACTATTTAGCTTTCCCATGCACCCTTTCTAATTCGTGGGGTCCTTGATAGATTTGGGATCAGCTTTTTACACCTATGGGGGATTTGCCTATTTTGGGTAAGCCTGCTTTATGCTAGATTTGGATGCTTCCTTATGCATTCGATTTGCTCATGTATTCTATATATTCAATAGCCTATGTTATTACAGGGTTGGCTATTGTACACTCAGTTAATATAATTTTGTGTTACAGCTCCATATTCAGTCTCCATTGTTGATAATTTTGCATGATCAATTGTTAATTGTTGTGGGTGAAATTAATCTACTGCAGGCCTGAATTTCTACAATCATTTACCTTGTCATTTAGTTGACTCCATATACCAAAATCACCAACTCTTAGTCTTAGGTCTTCTTCAACAATGGCTTACATCCTAGTACTTAGATTTGTTGGAGACAAAGGTCTTATCTCATAGGGAACTTCTATTTGGAGATCTTCACGCTGCTCTATCCATAACGCTTCTTCAATGGGTGATGCCTCTTCATCCATGCCTTCTTCCTATCGGTCATGACCCGACTCTGGCGGATTTATTTCCTGGTCTGTCACCCTAGTATTCATTTCTCTTTGCAGTGCTATAGCCCTTTCTCTTCTTTCTTCCCTTCTTTTCAGCCTCTTCTCTCTCTCTATTCTCTGTAAATCCACTGTATATTTATGTGTCATTGTTCATTTGATTTCCTTTTTAGGTTGACTTTTCATTGCTAGTGATGGTATCTCCTTTTAGTCGACTAGAATCCTCTTCACTTTACCCCGACATACGACCAACTATCCCCCCATAGCCTACCCGACGCTTTAGAAAGATTGGATAGTTCTATTGACTTGCTTAGGAAATATTCCCACTCCCTTTCGGCAATAAATTTCTCCCACATTTTCTATTTCTTTGCCTAGTTAGAATTTGGTGGCAGTTCATGCCATGATGGACGAGGTTCTACAATATGACCCACTTCTTTTTCTATCAGGAATTTGAATAGTAGGGTCAGTAGGGAGCACAAGAACTGCTCGGTAAGGTATGTATAGAATTTCTTCTAAATGTTTTCTACCAAATTTCTTTCTTCTATGGATTTCTCCTCGCAAAATTCATCAGTGATCTTCTCAAACCACTCTGTCAGGTTTATTCTTTCCCCTTGAATCAATTTCTCTAGCAGCTCTTGGTCTTTAGTTGCTTTCGGCCTTTTCATCCAGAAGTTTTTTGAAAAGCTGGGGTACTGATTCTACAAACTTCTCATGAGTTTTAGTGAAGAATCTCTCCTTAGCCTGAGCAGTCGTCAATCTGTTTCTCCTCACGTAATTCTGTAAATAATTTACTATCTTACGCTCCCAGCAGTTCTTAATCTCCTGTTCTGATTTCATCTGCTTATAGTCATCTCAGATATGTACTACTGGAAACGGAACCAATGTTGTAATATCATAGATCACAGAGGGTTACCAATAATACACATTAAAGCATACAGACATAATAGATACAAGAGACAAGAACATAGATGTAGAATAACAGATTATATTATATCATGAGGGTCCAAACAAACACAGAACTGAACCAAGTTCTCATTAGAGGAAATTTCAACTCAAAATGGGCATTTTAACTTTTATTCAAATTCCATGTCATCATGTGTTATCCAATGAAATTGCTTTAAATTTGAAATACTGTATAGGTCTTAAACACTTTTTTAATATAAATTTGGGGATAGGTATCATAAAAAAACTACTTTTTTTGTTTGTATTTTTTACATATCTCCCTGTGTTTTTACTCAAATTTCGATCGGGAGAGCTCATTGGATTTGGAATTAAATTCCGCATCCAATGAGTACCCACTCGGCATACTTTTGATGGACCCCGCTACCCCAAAACCAAGAAATACCTGAAAAAATGGAATGATGACATCATCATTTCATTTTTCAGGTATTTCTTGTTTTTGGGGTAGCGAGGTCCATCAAAAGTATGTCGAGTGGGTACTCGTTGGATGTGGAATTTAAATCTGCATCCAACTATCTCTCCCGATCGAAATTTGAGTAAAAACACAACGAGATATGTCAAAAATACAAACAAAAAAGTAGTTTTTTTCTTTCCTTCCTCCAAAATTAATAAATATTATTTTATTATTTTAACTATTATTTTATTAGTTCATTTTAGGAGGCCCATTTTGTGTTGAAATTTTCTCTAATGCATCTGGCTCAACAACCTAATATATATGATTTACAAACAATTACATATAACTACCTATTGGTTTGGTCAACCAACACGACCTTATGCAGCTGACTTAATCTCTAATTAGTCGGCTATTCGACTTAGCCGGCTCATCGACTAGCTCCTCCAACAATAATTCAAGTGTACATGAAAGGACGCTCAATATACCAATAAGTACATGGAATAACCACTCGATCCTAGGGATGCAATGTAGGCAATAAATGACAACTCATACATTTAAATACATTGGAACTTGTTGGGTGTTATTATGTCTAAATTAATCCACCTATTCTTTAATTATCAACCGGGGTTGGTAAGCATAAAGCTGACACAAAATATATGTGAAGGTAGAGGGTGTCTTGTAAATATTTTAACAAACAAAAGATCTAAAGATATTTCAAAATGAAAAACTGAGTCAAACTCCTAAAAATGCACATATTAAAGTAATTAAACCGAGGTAGACTAATAAACTAAAAAATTGATAATAAACTTTAAATTGAAATACAATCAACAATTAACTATTCAAACAGAAAACTAGGGTACAAGAAAAACTTAACTTATAAGCAACTAGAAAACTTAATAAACAAAACAACATAAAGAAAACTTAAAAAGATGCAAGTAGAAAACTTCATAAAAGAAATATCTTTGAGGTTATATCCTACAAGTTCTTTCAACAATAACACAACATAAAAGAGACAACCTAAAAACATACTCAGAGAATAACACATATAACACTAAATCTTGCATACAAATAGATCAATCAATTCAAAAGAAATACACACAAAACCATACAACAATAAAACAAAATCAGAAACAAAACTTAAGAATAACTTAAACTGTGTTCAAAGTAAAAGAAGTAAGGAAAATGATAAAACTTGTTGGAGGAGAAAGTCAGTATGTTGACTTGAATGATAGCCGACTTAGTCGATCAGCTGACTCAATCGGTCAACCGACTAACTAGAGATTAGGTTGGCCACCTAAGGTCGTGTCGATTGAGTGAACCGACAAGTAGTTATTTTGTAACTATTTGTAAATCATATATATTAGGTTGTTGAGCCAGATGAGAACTCGGTTCAGTTCTCTACATTGTATGGACCCTCTCATGTTAATATAATCTGTTATTTTATCTGCTTGTTCTTATCTCTTGTCTCTGTTATGTATGTATGTTTTAGCATGTATTATTGGTAACCCTATGTGATCTGTGAGATTACAACATTGGTTTTGTTGCCGGTAGTACATGTCTGAAATGTATGCAAGCAGATGATATTAGAATAGGAGATTAAGGACTGGTGGGAGCATAAAGTAGCAAATTATTTGTAGAATTATGCACGAAGAAACAGATTGACGACTGCACAAGAAAAATAAATATTCTTTACAGAGACACATGAGAAGTTTGTAGAATCAGTGCCCCAACTTCTGAAGAAACTCCTGGATGAAAAATCCGGAAGGGAGTAAAGATCAACAGTTACTAGAAAAACTGCTTTGTAGGGGAAGAACAAACTTATCATAGTGGTTCGAAAACATCACAGACAAATTCTGTGAGGAGTAAGCAGTAGAAGACAGAACTTTGGTGGAAACCGTCAAGAAGAGATTCTACACAGACCTCACCGAGCAATTTTTTTGTTCGTTATCGACCTTGCTGTTTAAGTTCCTGATCGAGAAGGGAGTGGGTCATATCGTCGAACCACGTCCATCACTTCATGGACCACCATTAAACCCTAATTGGGTGGAAAAGCAAAAGAGGTGGGAACAATTCATTACTGAAAGGGAGTGGGAATACTTCCTAACCAAGTAAACTGAACTATCCGGGATTTCTAAAGTGTCAGGTAGGCTATGGGGGGTGTTGGGCACCATTTTGACCTCTTTTTGTCGTTTAGATATTTTCCATTTTCCTCCATAAAACCTTCATACTGATTTATAAAGCTTTAAATCCACCCACAAACTTTGGTTAAAAGGTATAAATGTCATTTCTTTTTAACAAACTGAATTTTGAGATTTTTAAAGCATTTAAACTAAGGTTTTTATTTAGGATTACAGGATGTGCTAACTTCCCGTAATGTCTCCAAGGTTGAGCACTTGCAGGTCAGCTAGGCATGAACTGAAATATGGAGAAAATATCCTCAGTGTCCAAGGATGGATAAACTTCCAATGGATATAAGATGTGGCTCTCACAGGTGTCAAGTCAATGACAGTCAAAGGCGACCACTTGTGCTACCACTCAGTACAAAAGCAGGACAGTTCCGATTTTGTTGATTTTCACAGATCTGATAGAGGATCTCGAGGACTATGTTTCATTAATTAGTTTCCATATTAATAGCATCTCTAGTTTTTCAAAGTTTTTGTATAAATACTTCATCAAACAGAGGAGAAATCAATCACGTTTTGGGAGAAAAAGCATGTTGTTTTGGATTGCGTTATTCTATTACTGTGTATGATCGATTTTTTGGTGAATATATTTAAAGTTTAAGCTCTGTGATTCTTTAATTGCGTCTGTGAATGAGGAATTGGAGGGTCCCCTCTGTCGAGTATGCACACCCCTTTTATTTGCCAGTGAACGATTTGGATCGTTGCAAACGATTTGATTGTTGCCAGTGGTATGTTTTAATTCCTGTAGGATTTGATTTTCTTATTGCAGAATTAGTTAAATTGCTTTCCATCATTTTTATAAATCTCTGTTATTTCATTGGATACATACTGGGGAATGGTTCAGACTATTATCTCACCTTACTGTGCATTGCTTGACTGTTCAACGATGGAGTATTAAGAACAATTACACATTACAAATGCTTTCCTGTAAAGGAAATTAATGTTTGATTTCTTATTCAATGCTGGGATAATAGGCAGAGTTTTATAATTCATATTTTAGGGTTAAGATTAATTTGTAATAGTTTTTATTATCTCAGAATCTTTTACATACAAATTGCTTTCACATATGAATTGCTGTGTAATTGAAAGAGCAAATGAAACTGTTCCTGTAAGGGAATTTTTGTGTTTTCAAATCACAGTAACTTAATATTTTAATAGTCTTATTTCTTAGATAACTGGATTTCCAAGTCAAGTGTAGCTTTGAGTCCTTATACTTGGATATGCCTCTAAGTCTACCAACCCGGATTGACATAAACTCAAGGTTTGATCTGCATTAGTAGATTGGGGCCCAACATTTGGTGCTGTTGCCGGGGAGGCATTGTAGAAGCAAGCTTAGGAACTTTAGTTCTCTGATAAAAACAAAATTTCAAACAAAAACACAGAATAGATTTTAGTTTTATGTCAAGAAAAAGAGATGAGAAAGGAAGATTTATCAAAAACCCCCTAAAAACAGAAGTAGCAGGACCTTCTTTTCCAAAAGGATTCATCTCAACAGTGGGTACTTCTAAAATGGCTGAGGAAGAAACATCAAAAGGGCCAACTGCAGAACAAAGAAGGGAGTATGAGAGAATGTTAGAAATAGAAAACAAACGAAGACAAGAGAGGAGAGAAGAAGAGAGGCGACATGAAAGAGAAGAAGAGAGGAGACATGAAAGAGAAGAAGAAAGGAGACATGAGAGGGATGAAAGGATAGAAGAAGATCAGGAAGCCACCTTTAAATTTCCCATCTTGGACACTAGTATCATCCTAGGAGAAGAGGTAAAAATTAAGAATTTTCCACCATCTGTCTTACCAAACTTCTATGGAATGACTTCTGAAGATCCTGACTCTTTCCTATTCGAGTTTGATATCTTGTGTCGAACTTATGGATACACTGATGACACCCATAAGCTTCGTCTTTTCCCTGCTACCCTTAAAGCAGCTGCCTTGAAATGGTTCATGGGCTTAGGAGAGCATTCTATTACTATTTGGGATGAGATGAGGAGGATATTTCTTCGAAAATATCAAGCATATTGCAGTTTAAAGGATCTAAAAGATGACATTTTTGGAATGACTCAATAGGAAGATGAGAGTTTGGAGGAGTATTTGGAAAGATTCTCATACAACCTGCAGAAATCTAAATACAATTCTTTGACACCAGAGATGATTAGAACAATATTTTTAAAAGGAATAAGAGAAGAGTATTTGGATATTTTGAATGTTATGGGAAAAGGTGACATCTCTTACCTTCCCTTTGATGAAATACAAGATTTATGTCAGAAATATTCAAGAGGAAAGGCTAGAACTGGAAAAAGGGATATCACTACCAAAGTAACTAAATCTGCAAACAGTGGTATCTCTAGGGCTGAGATTGGAAATATGCTAGAAGATTTCAAGACTGATTTATTGAGTACCTTGGGTACACAAGTCGAAGTAGCAAAAAACAAGAAAAGACAAGAACAACAGGACCAACAAGATCAAGCCTTGTCTATTTTTTGTCCTAAATGTAGGAAGAAATACCCACTAAAAGAATGTCCTTTAAATGCTGTTGAAATTTGTGGCTTATGTACTTTTAATCACAAAAATGATGACTGCCCTAGATTGAAAGAATTGCAGGCAGCTCGAATGGAGAATAATCAAAGCATGGAGTCTCTCTACTTTATGGGAAAACGAAGACCTTGGCAGCCACGATTTTCTGGTATGTCTCAAGATCCTATGCAGCCATTTCATACAAATTATCAAACTCCTATTCAGAATTCATGGAGTGCACCCATGCCCTGGCAAGCTTGGTCTCCTCCATTAACCCAATCTGCTCCAAATTGGAGAGGATATGCCCATGGTAACCAAACATATCAACAGGCCTATTTGCATCCCTATCAACAACCTTCTGCCTATCCCCAATACCAGCAGAATCAAGTCCAAGCCCCATCTTTCCAAGTTCCATATTTTCAACAACCCAACAACATGGCTCCTCAATTGGGTCCACCACCTTAACAGCTTCAATTTCCATCCAATCAGCCTCCACATCGGCCTCCACAACTCCCAGCCTAGCCAATTCCAAATCCAAATAATAAAATAGACAGACCCATGTATAATGTTGATGATGGAATGCCGCTTCCTTACTCAATCCTCCCACTGCAAAATATGAATTTAAGATCTGGGAAAACTTTACAAAAAGAATCTCCTGTTATCTTAGAAGAACAAACAGAAAATGAGAAAACTCCAAAAAAATTAAATACAGAAAAATCTCAGTTAGAAAATCACAGTCAAAAAGGGAAAACATTAGTATCTTATACACCTCCTTTTCCAGAAAGGTTGGTTAAATAAAAACCTTCAATCTCCCTACCTGATTTTGATGTTTTGAATGAGTTAACTAATGTGTATGTCAAAATTCCATTACTGCAGGCTATAAAGGATATTCCAATTTACACTAAAGCATTTAAGGAATTATGTCTTAATAAAAGAAGGAAGGATCCATCAAAAATTCATGTGGTAGGAAATCTAGCAGGATTAATGTCTAACATTGTTTTCATTGAAAAGTATGTAGATCCTGGAATCCCAATGGTTACAATTACTATCAATAATTTTTCAATTCCAAAAACATTGATTGATTTAGGTGCTGCCATTAATTTCATGACATTAGAGACAATGGAATACCTTCACTCGACAAATCTCAGACCAACCACAACAGTTTTGGAACTAGCTGACAGGTCTAAAATTACACCTGAAGGGATCTTAAAAGATATCATTGTTTCTTTAGACTCCTGGGAGTATCCTGTTGATTTTATAGTGATACAACCAAAGTCTAATCTAGGAGGGCACCCATTGATTCTTGGCAGACCCTGGTTGGAAACAGCGGATGCTTTCATAGGATGTAGGTCAGGAAGTATGCTTATTTCACATGGGACAGAGAGAAAACAAATGCACTTTACCCTTCTTCCCAAAGACCTTCTACATTAGATCAGCTGTCATGAATTAATGAGACCAAAGAACAAGAAGAAGAAGTGATTCAGCCCGTCCTGAGTATCAATCAGTTCTTTGATTTTCAGGAAGAAAACAACGAAGATTTGTTAGATTATTTCATTGCTGAACCTGATATTTCTGAAGAATTAAGAGATATGCAATATGCTGTAGCAAATCAAGTTTTGGTTTATAATTTTCAGGAAAATTGCACAGTACATTCTCTAGCATTGGCACTTCATGATATTTTTAATGTTCATTCAATCACAGATATTCAAAGTAAAACGGTTGAAATCAGTCCAGGCAAACATTTGAATATAAGTGCACATCTTACTCCATCACAGGAAGAACGGTTGATTACTTTGCTGAATAAACATTCCCATTCATTTGCTTGGGAGTACACTGATATGCTAGGTATTCATCATGAAACATGCACTCACCACATTTACACAGATGATAAAATCAGACCTCTTAGACAACCGCAACGCAGAATGAATCCCATATTAAAAGAGATAGTCAAAGAAGAGTTGCAGAAGTTGTTGAAAGTAGGATTTATTTACCCCATCTCCGACAGCCAATGGGTTTCCCCCTTCGTTGTTGTTCTTAAAAATAATGGTAAATGGCGCATATGTGTGGATTAGAGGGAGTTAAATAAGGCAACATTAAAAGACTACTTTCCATTGCCTTTTATTGATCAAGTGTTGGATACCTTAGCTCGAAAATAATATTTTTCATTTCTAGATGGTTTCAGTGGCTATAATCAGATTAGTTTTGCAAAAGAAGACCAGGACAAAACCAACTTTACATGTCCCTAGGGCACATTTGCCTACAAGGTTTTACCTTTTGGCTTATGTAATTCCCCAGCTACCTTTCAGAGGGCAGTCTTGGCAATCTTTGCAGATCTAGTTCATGAGTGTGTTGAAATTTACATGGATGATTTCTCTGTGTATGGAAGTACCTTTGAAGATTCCTTGGAAAACCTGGAGAAAATTTTAAAAAGGTGTGTTGACTCAAATATTTCCCTCAGTAACGAAGTGTTTTATGATGATGACTGAAGGGATAGTTTTAGGACATCACATTTCTTCATCTGGAATAAAAGTAGATCCTGCTAAAATTCAAATCATTAAAAATTTATCTGAACCAACAACTCAAACATATGTAAGAAGCTTTTTAGGGTATGCAGGCTATTATCGTAGATTTATTGCAAATTTTAGTAAGATAGATCTGCCATTGTTTAAATTTATTTCAAAGGATGTGCCTTTTAATTGGGATACTGACTGTCAATCTGCATTTCAGACAATTAAAGAGAAGCTCTCAACTGCTCCCATTTTAAGGGGACCAAATTGGACATTGCCTTTCCATATTTCTACTGATGCCTCTGCTACTGCAATAGGGGCCTCATTGGGACAAAAAGAGCATACCATGACTTATTCCATCTATTTTATTAGTAAAAATCTGACACCTGCAGATTTGAACTATACAGTCACTAAAAAGGAGATGTTGGCAGTGGTTCATGCTGTAAACAAATTTCGTCATTACATAACTGGCTACGAAATTTTTGTCCATACAGATCATTCAGCCTTACGATATTTAATGAATAAATCTATCACTAATGGTTAGATCACTAGATGGTTGTTGTTAATGCAGGATATCAATATCACTGTTTTAGATCGGCCTGGACGAGAAAATCAAGTGGCAGATTTCCTGTCTCGTTTACACAATACTGGTGAGATTGTTCCTGTTTCAGATAGTTTTCTTGATGAACACTTATTTGCAATTTCTGTTATCACTCCTTGGTATGCTGACATTGCTAACTATTTATCATCAGGACAATTACCACCATCTATGACATCTAAAGAAAAGAAAAAGATTATTAAACAAAGTACTAGGTATATATGGGTCAATGGTGATCTCTTTTACACAAGATATGATCTAATTATAAGAACATGTGTACGACATGATGAAATTTTAGATATTTTAAATGCATGTCATGATGAACCGTGTGGTGGCCATTTTGCAGATAAAAGAACAACATACAAGATACTCAATTTGGGGTATTATTGGCCTTCTATTTTCAAAGATGCTAAAAGGTATGTTAGAAGCTGTGATACTTGTCAACGGATGGGAAGGCCAGTCCGGTCTGATGAAATGCCACTCCAACCAAAAATCCTCATTAGACCATTTGAAAAGTGGGCCCTTGACTTCATTGGTCCAATTCATCCACCATCACAAGGAAAAAAGTACATTTTGGTCTGTACAGACTATGTTACTAAGTGGGTAGAGGCCAAACCATTACCGAGAGCCACCAAACAGACTGTGGTAAACTTTCTTTTTGAGGAGATATTTGTCATATTTGGGGTGCCTAGAGAGATTCTAACTGATCAAGGTGCCTAGTTTACCTCCAAACTAGTGCAGGAGATAGCAGAAAAGTACAAAATTAAGCACAGAAAGTCTACCCCTTACCATCCGCAAGAAAATGGCCAAGTGGAATCTACAAACAAGACTTTAGAAGGAATCATCACCAAAACTGTCCAGATGCATAGGAAGGATTGGTCAGCTAAGCTTACTGAAGCTTTATGGGCATACCGGATTACTTGGAAAAACAGTACTGGTTTTTCCCCTTATCAGCTTGTTTATGGTAAGCAAGTCCTCCGCCCTATAGAGTTTCAAATTCATACTTTCAAGTTAGCAGCAGATTTGGGTATGGATCTTTCTGAGGCACAGCAAGAAAGAATACTCCAATTGAATCAACTGGATGAGATGAGACAGGCTTCCATAGAACACAATATTTTGATCCAATAGCAGAGAGCTCAATGGCATGACAAGTTTATTAAAAAGAAACAATTCCATATCGGTGACTGGGCACTATTGTTTGACTCAAATTTCAAAGACTTCAAAGCCAAATTTACAACTCATTGGCTTGGTCCATATGAGAATACAGAGGTATATGACAATGGCTCAGTCAAACTTCAAACAATCGATGATGAGGCACGTACATTTGTGGTCAATGGCCATCGGCTCAAACTCTATAACAAGCCTATCAACAAGGAAGATTTCATACAGCGAATTTCACAACAACGGGAAATGGAAGTGCTGGATAGACACATCAGTGTTTCTCCTTCACTTACTTCTTAGCTGCTCTGATATTGAAAATAAAAATAAAAAACAGAAAAAGAAAATAAAAATATAAAAAAAAACAACATATAAAAAAAAGAACAAGAAAAAAGGAAGTTTAGTTGTGAAAACCAGGTCACTGGCACAATATAAACTTGAATTTTCCATGGAAAACCAGGTTTGCTTGGCCATTGAAAATTCATCAAAATATTCTTTTCAAATTTCAAAGCTTTATTTTTAATAAATCAAGTTTTTGTTTGACTTGAGGACAAGTCAATAACTAGGCCTATGAGGGGGATAAGCATTTTTATGCTTTCTTGGAACCCTCCAAGTCTTTTTCATCTACAGAAGGGACCTGATTTCTAGCAATACAATGATTTATAGCAATGCAGAGGGACCTGACTTCCAGTAAGGCAGAAGAAATCTACAGAAGGACCTGATTTCCAGCAAAGTAGAAGGAATCTGAGATGGCAGATAGAAGACATCAGAGGACAGAAATGAATTAGAAATAAATGCAAACCACCTACATCAGGAAGCAAGCTCATCATACAGGGATATTCAGCAAAGTCTGTAAGAATTTAAGTTTTTGTGTTTTAAAAGTTTCATGATTCTTTGTTTCTAAGTGATGACATATTTACCAACCCTCGTAAGCTTGACTGCCTATTTTCATTATCCTCACAATATCTGCCAGCATTCCATTTACCTTTCATCATCCTACCCTAGGGGTCAATATGGTGGTCAAAATCAAACCCAAGAGTAAATTTTAAATGGCCAAAATATATACTGCATTCTACAGTTAGGGTTTTCTCCTTGGCAGAAAGACAAACAGGGTCTCCTTCTCAGCAGAAAGTGAAATGTTTTAAGAAAAACATGAAATTTCCAATGTTTTATATGTATATATATTGGTGCATCAAGCATTAAGCAAACATACATATAGAATATAGATGGCCGTGTGTATTTTCAAAATGAAAAGAGTCCACTTCAGTTAAAAGAAAATTCCTTCATTCCAATTTATAATCAAATATTGGGGCATACAAAGAAATTAAAACATGTTATATACATTAAAACCTTACCTTTCATTTCTTTCTTGAGAAAATAATTGGATGGAAAGTGGCATGTTTATGAAATGATGAAAAAAAAAACGTGGATATATGCCCCACAATAGTATACAAATGTGCCTGAAACGTGTATTATGAGTTGGTGAAGTCGAGGAGTGCGATTTGGTCATTCTTCTTTGGACCAAATTCAACTCTTTTCCTCTGGAAAAACTGATTGCTATGGGTGATAAGTGAGAAGGAAGCTATGGATTACAGGAAGAACACAGGCATTGGTTTGCTGGAGAAGTATCGTGCAGGAGGAATTGAAGGCAGCTACACCAGAAAGGAGGTAAAGCTTAAACCTTTTCTTTGCCAAAGACTCTGTTAAGACCAGCAACAATTATTCATTTTTAGAGTGTCATTTCGGGATAAGAAAACAAATGCAGAGTTGAAAATTGAAAGGTTGAAGTTTCCTATTGCATATCTCTTTCAAAATTTCATCTAGACTAGAACCAATGAAATTCAACCCCACTGATATTCATGAGAATTGCATGGATATTTTTGAAAAGAAACAGTGGGTAACTTTCTTTGAAAAGTTTGATGGGCATAATGAGCAGGTTAGTCTAGCTTTTGCTGAAACATTTGATGGAGAAGGGGTTATAGTGGGAAACTTGCACTTCAGACTGTCTGAAGACATCTTAGCACAAATTATTGGCCTGCCACAGCAAGGAGAAAGATTTTTCAAGACTAAGCAATTCAAAGAGAAAGCATGGATACCCTTTTTGTACAGATCAAGAGCAGGGTCAGTAAACTGGAAGAAAGGAATACCAAGGAACTGGCTGGTTCATCCCTGGGATGAAATAGTTTATGTTATCCAAAAATTTATTACCTGTGAAGGCCGATTCAGCATTGTTTATCTTTACCACATAAAGCTGTTGCAGCATTTAAAAGTTGAATGTGAGATCAATATGCCCTATTTTCTGTTACAGAGTTTAACTAAGATGGATAAGGCTATCCAAAGGCGTGCAAAAGACAAAATGACAATCCTTTTTCACTGTGGACTTATCAAAATCATCATCCGGCATGAGTTACAAAAGCAAAATTTGACATGGTCATAATTTTTAGTTCACAATTAGTTTGAAGAACAGGAAGAATTGCTTGAAGAAGGTTTAAAAGAAGATGAATTGTTGATGATAACATACCCTAAGGCAACAAGTTCAAAACTGCCAAAGGGGAAAAAGAAGAAAAAGGAGGTGCTGTTGATTACTGATGATGAAGACAACTCTGAGGCAGCAAGTTCAAAACAACCTCAGAGAAGGATACGAACTAGGAGTGTGATGAGAGAAGAAAAGCAGTTTAAAAAACAAGAGCATATTTTCACCACTTACCAGAAAAAGCCAAGGAAGTATAAGAAAGCTCGAAGCTAGTCAGCATTAGAAGATGAGTAACACATACAAGCCTTGGGGAGTCAAGAAGAAGATCCAACAGATGAAATAGGGCAGGATATCCAAGAAACTGATGAAGTGATCAAACAGACAAAAAGAATCAATCTCTCCTTGGATCAGCAAGAGAAGAAAAAGGAAAAGCAATCAAGATAGGGAATACTAAAAGACTCAGATTCTCTTTTCTCAGAGCAACAAATTGAGGAAGAGGAAAAGAAAGAAGATTCAGTACAAAGGGATGAAGAATTGGGGATGGACACCAATTCTGTCCAGCTTCCAATGAAAATGAAAAAGAAGAAAACTTCCAAGAACAATAAAGAGATTAAGAGGTTGAAACTTGAAATAAAGGAATTAGAGCAAAGGAATGAGAAGTTAAAAGAAATCAACTAGAAGCTTAAAGTCCAGAGGACATGCATCTCCAAGCATGCCTACAGATGGTATAAGCAAAAGAAGATTTATAAAGCTAAGTATGAGAGGCTGAAGGTCCTTTATGCATCTCAAGATTCAATAGATGCATCGTCTCAGACAAGAGATTAAAAGCAAGATGATCAGCAAAAAAATTTTGGTCTTAAATAGGGTCAAATATTTTTGGCATGAGGACATGCAGCAGCTTCCTCTTGGGGGAGATGCTGGGCACCATTTTGACATCTTTTTGTCATCTAAATATTTTCCATTTTCCTCCATAAAACCTTCATACTGATTTATAAAGCTTTAAATCCACCCACAAACTTTGGTTAAAAGGTATAAATGTCATTGCTTTTTAACAAATTGAATTTTGAGATTTTTAAAGCATTTAAACTAAGGTTTTTATTTAGGATTAAAAGATGTGCTAACTTCCCGTAATGTATCCAAGGTCGAGCACTTGCAGGCCAGCTAGGCGTGAACTGAAAGATGGAGAAAAGATCCTCAGTGTCCAAGGATGGATAAACTTCCAATAGATAGATGATGTGGCTCTCACAGGTGTCAAGTCAATGACAGTCAAAGGCGACCACCTGTGCTACCACTCAGCACAAAAGCAGGGCAGTTCTGATTTTGTTGATTTTCACAAATCTGATAGAGGATCTCGAGGACTATGTTTCATTAATTAGTTTCCAGATTAATAGCATTTCTAGTTTTTCAAAGTTTTTGTATAAATACTTCATCAAACAGAGGAGAAATCCATCACGATTTGGGAGAAAACACATGCTGTTTTGGACTGCGTTATTCTATTACTGTGTATGATCGATTTTATGGTGAATATATTTAAAGTTTAAGCTCTATGATTCTAAAATTGCGTGTGTGAACGAGGCATTGGAGGGCCCCCTCTGTCGAGTCTGCACACCCCTTTTATTTGCCAGTGAACGATTTGGATCGTTGCAAACGATTTGATTGTTGCCGGTGGTATGTTTTAATTCCTGTAGGATTTGACTTTCTTATTGCAGAATTAGTTAAATTGCTTTCCATCAATTTTATAAATCTCTGTTATTTCATTGGATACATACTAGAGAATGGTTCAGAATACTATCTCACCTTACTGTGCATTGCTTGACTGTTCAACGATGGAGTATTAAGAACAATTACACATTACGAATGCTTTCCTGTAAAGGGAATTAATGTTTGATTGCTTATTCAATGCTGGGATAATAGGCAGAGTTTTATAATTCATATTTTAGGGTTAAGATTAATTTGTAATAGTTTTTATTATCTCAGAATCTTTTACATACAAATTGCTTTCACATATGAATTGCTGTGTAATTGAAAGAGCAAATGAAACTGTTCCTGTAAGGGAATTTTTGTGTTTTCAAATCACAGTAACTTAATATTTTAATAGTCTTATTTCTTAGATAACTGGATTTCCAAGTCAAGTGTAGCTTTGAGTCCTTATACTTGGATATGCCTCTAAGTCTACCAACCCGGATTGACATAAACTCAAGGTTTGATCTGCATTAGTAGATTGGAGCCCAACAAGGGGTTAGCTAGTAATATTTTAGAATAAGTGGAGTGGATTTTAGTCGACTAAAGGAGATACCAATCACTAGTAATGAGAAGTCAACCTAAAAAGGAAATCGAGAAGAGAGTGTCACACAAAGGTATGCCAGACTTCCAAAAAATAGAGAGGGAGAGGAGGCTACAAAGTAGGGAAGAAAAAAGAGAAAGAGCCTTAGCGCTACAGAGAGGAACAAGTACTAGGGTGATCGGCCAGGAAAGAGATCCGTTGGATTCGGGTCATGACCGACAAGAAGAAGGAACTGAAGCAGAGGCATCCCCTATGGAAGAAGAATTGTGGATAGAGCAGTGAGAATATATCCAATTAGAAGTTCCCCAAGAAGTAAAACCTCTGACAGATCTACGTACCCGGATACAAGCTATTTTCGAAGAGGACCTTAGACTAGGTGCTGGTGACTTTGGTATATGGAGTTAACTAGACGACGAAACATACACTGGTAGACATCTAATTATCCGTCGACGAGAAGAAGGAAATTGGTTTATGCTTCAAGAGATACCCTCCAACCGAAGTATCCACTTACTTTTACCGACACATGAAGGAGCACCCCCCCTACCAAATACAACTTTGGAAGACACTGAACATTCAGAACTATGGAAAAACAATTGCAGTTGGACATCGACAGAAGAAGTCAACAATAACTGATTACTGGTCGAAGAGGGATTGACAAAAACAACCAACGGGAATGAGAGTTTTGTCGAAAGTTCCATAGAGAGGACTAAACAAATAACCCCACCACCCACACCACCACCGCCACCTCCTAAAGAAAGCAATGACAGTGACTCTGACATGGGTCACGGGTCAGCACACATTCCCCTGTATGAGGGTGATGAGGACCCCAGATGACACTGGTTTGTTTATGAGTCGACGTGGGAGGGTAACCAAGTTACGGATGAAGACAAGTAGATGGCACAGTTCGCTGGTGCCTTGAGGAAAAGGGAATTAACTTGGTACATGAACTTTTCTGAAAGAACCCCTCGAGCAACCAAAGCCAAAGTAAAAGTGCAATTCCTATCATTTTTTAAGACTCCAGATGAAAAACATCTGGAAGCAAAGAAACTAAAAACGACATTGCAAAATCCAGGAGAAACTGTCCGCGATTACGATAAACGATGGAAAGGCCTTCTTATCCAATTAGACTATGTTATTGATGAACAGTTATTAATCCAGTGGTTTCTTGTAGGTTTATCACAAAAAATTCACCGACACATAAGCCTGGAGACATTCAAGACTTATGAAGATGCGCTTACAAAATATCTCTAAGTAGAAATGGATGAGGACATACCAGCATACTCCACTGATCACAGACTAGAAGAACAACTTGAGAGCGTACAGAACTCATTAAAATAATTAAACCTCAAAAGTTAGGATATATGGTGCACAAAGTGCTCGACGGCTGGACATTCAAAAGACAGCTTTCGACAGAAAATCAGCTGACAGGACGTTCGATTCATGCAGACTAAATGTTTTTGCAACATTTACCAAGAGCATGGAGACCACTCGACAAAATATTGCCCATTCAACATGAAGAATGGCAAGGCATCTTGGTGGGCGATCTGCGAAACTAAAAATCATAACACGACTGACTGCCATTTGAATCTAAAGAACCGACAAAATTATCATGTAGTCTATTAGATCAACGCAGTTGCACAAAGTAATGATCAAAACCACGCACCAAACGATCAGAACAATCAAATATACAAAGGTCAAAGATACGAGCGTCGGTATGAAAATCGACGTGGAGGATATGGAGGTCGAGGTCGATTCTCTGGGAATCGAGACAATCGACCATGTCGATCCACCCAATGTTTTACATGTTATAAGGAGGGACATCGGCATGCAGACTGTCCATACAAGGACATAACTAACCTTAAATTTTGGACTAGTTGCAGAGTAGGGGATCACTCATTAGAGGATTTCCCTACCATGCTGGAAAAAATAAATAAAAAGAAAAATGTTAATGTCTTATCGTGTGTGCAAAAAAATGATGTAATAAATACAAAGAATTTGCATATCATAACCCGACAAGAGACGAAAACAGGAAGCAATAACCCACAAATCAGCAAAATAAAAGAAAAGAATGTATACCCTGATCCAGTTAAAGAAAAACAAATATATAAATATGCAACAAATGTATTTAAATAATTTGCACGAGAGGAAGAAGTAAATGACAATCAACATAACACAATAAAAGAATTAATACAGCTAGTATAGAAAGATAAATCAGTTTCTCAATTCATCGACTTATTATATGAAATAAAACACAACAACACCAAAAAACAAACAAAGAACATTTGCAGTCTAAATCAAAAAGATAAAGTGACGTCGACCAACTTGTCGACCTGGAAATTGAAGGATACCATGTTTGACAAGTTGTGCTTGACTTCGGATCACAAGTAAACATCATGACTCGTGACACTTGGGAACAACTGGGTAGAGCTCGACTATATGAGTTAGGTATATACCTAAAACTAGCCGACCAAGGCCTAATTGAACCTATGGGAGTCTGGAAAAATGTCGACACAACGATAAAAGGAATATCGACCAAAGTCGACTTCGAAATTATTGACCCTAAGGAAGGATCTAGTTCCTTCCCAGTGTTAGTAGGTCGACCTTGGGGAAGAAAGATGAAAGCGTCGATATCCCTAGATAAAGAGAATAAAATTAAAAGGAAACGGAAAAAAGGTCATTGTACCTATTCATCTATCCCAAGGAGAGCCTTGGACATAACCTATCGATGAAGAAGTTGATATCCGACAACTTTATCAGATACAAAATAATGCAGATTATACAGAACCTAATATCTATGGAGAACTTCATTTAGGAAACCAAGACTTAGTAGGATATAATTCAGATGTAGAATTATATGATTGGGAAGTTGAGAAGTATGAAACACAAGCAAGAGGGTGATGGACTATCCAAAAAGTACAGAAAAAGCCCACCCAACAGTGTTTCATAGTGTCCATTGTACCAAAAATATTTGAGAAAAAAATTAGGGAATACCCTACTTTAAAACCTACAAATGTAAATAATACACAAATACCAAGATATAAGGAAAGAGAATCACCAGTCATGCACATAGAAAAAGTGTCCAAAAATATTGGTGAACATGGTCGACTACAAAGTTTAGTAGAGACTTTTATAGGACAAGCTGGTAGATGGTGGGATACCCATCAGACAAGACTGTAGACCTGGACAACAACTTCAACTTACTTTGTAGAAAGGTTTGGAGGAAAGAAGTTAACCAACCAAGCTCAGATACCTATTTTCATTCAAGGACAGAATCCAGAAGACCATATTAAGACATGTGAAAAAGAATGGAGAAGAATTGGGTACAAAGATGAACGTGCATGGCCACATCTGTTCCCATCAACCCTCGTTGACTTACCAAACAGATGGTATAAGATGGAAGAATCCTGAGGTGAAACATTCCTATGGCATGAACTCAGAGAAAATTTTATCAATGATTTCAACTTTATACCACAAAATAAGAATTTGGTCAAAACAACAAAGAAAATTCATCAATTTATACAGCCGACAGAAAACAAACCCTTAAAAGATAATTGTCAAACAATGGACTGTAACAATATACAAACTGGGACAATGTCACAGTCGACAAGACTACAGTTAGAAAATGAAAATACTGAAGGGAAAAGCTTTAGATGGAAATCAAACCATCTCAAAATGACCAAACCTATTCGTACAGTACTCAAAGTTCAGACAACCGACAAGGATGATACCGATCGAATAACTGCAGCCGAATTCTCTGCCACATTCTCACAGTTTTAAGAAGGAAGTCAACCAATCAGCCAAAGCACCAGAATGGCTAGATGCTAAGGTCAAAACTAGAGAATTTGACATCTCAAATGATGACCGACCAAAAATGGAAAATATTGGAGACTACTGGAGTGAAGAGCAGAGAACAGAAATAGTGAACCTATTAAAAGAGTTCCAGGATCTATTTGCCCGAGATTATCCAGATCTCAGAGGTTTATTCCATGAAATGGGTGAAATGAAAATTGACACTAAACCTAATATTCGACTTGTGAAGAAAAGGCCATATAAGCTAGCTCATAAATATAAAGAGATAGTCAAAAAGGAGATTGATAACATGCTTGCAGCAGGCATCATCTACCCTATTAACCAATTAGAATGGGAAAGTCCAATGGTTGTTCAACCTAAGAAACATGATCTGACCAAATTAAGAATTTGTGTCGACTTCAGGGAGATAAATAAAGTGACACTAACACACCCATTTCCAACTCCTTATGCAGATGAAATCTTAAATGAAGTTGTAGGACATGAATGTTATTCATTTACAGATGGATTCTTAGGTTATAACCAAGTGCCAATAGATAAAGAAGATCAGAAAAAGACAACATTTGTATGTGAATTTGGATCATTTGCTTACAAGGTTATGCCTTTTGGATTAAAGAATGCACCTACAGTATTGTTTAGAATTGTGGTCAAAGCATTCCAAGAATATATTTACAAAACCATGGCAGTATACTTTGATGATTGGACAATAAAATCCACGTTAAAAGCTCATTACAAGTGGCTAAGGCTTATGTTGGAAAGATGTCGACAAATCCAGTTAGCTTTAAACATCAGGAAGTGCATATTTGTGACCCCCATAGGGATATGGTTAGGACACATTATCTGTAAGGAAGGAATTAAGTTCAACTTGGAAAAAATCAAAATTATCCTCGACCTCAAACCACCAATAAACTCAAAACAAGTTAGGGTGTTACTTGGCCACATAGGCTATTATAGAAAACTCATAAGATATTATTTAGATATGACCTATGCACTAGAAGAACTATTAAGGGAAGATAAAGAATTCAACTGGATAGAGGAATGTCACATATCATTTGAAAAAATAAAAATAAAACTAGTCGAAGCACCAATCCTAAGGTTTCCAAACTGGTCGACTAAATTCCATGTCCACATTGACGCATTAGGTCTAGCAATAGGAGAAATCCTAACTCAGCTAGGAGATGATGGAATGAATTATCCTATAGTTTAAAGTAGCAGGAAACTAAACAAATCCAAATGAAACTATTCGACGACAGAAAGAGAAGCATTAGGAATGGTCTTTGCACTAAAAAAATATCGACATTATCTCCTAGCTAATCCATTTATCTTTTACACTGATCATCAGGAATTAAAATACCTTGTGAATAATCCTCTACACCATGGAAGAATTTGTCAATGGCTACTTCTATTCCAAGAATTTGTGTTCGAATTCATTGTGAGACCAGGTAAGTTAAATGTTGGTCCCGACCATTTATCTCGAATCAACACAGGAGAGGAACCGACAGGAGTCGAAGACGACTTACTAGATGCACATCTATTTTGAATAGAAGCAGTCCTGACAGAGTTAGAGGAAATAGCTCAGTTTTTATAAGATGGAAAAACACCAGAAGGCATGGGTACCAAAAAGAAATAGATCTTAGCCATGGAAGTTGCACCTTATAGCCTCATAAATGGATTCCTATACAAAATGGGTTTAGACGACATCCTTAGAAGGTGTGTACTAGAACATGAAAAGAACAACATTATGCATGAAGCACATTATGGACATGTAGGAGGACATTTCCAAGCAAACACAACTGCAAAAAAAATCCAACAATCAGGGTTATGGTGGTCAACACTTCACAATGATTGCAAAAACTTTGTGAGCCAATGTGATAGATGCCAACGACTAGGTCGACCCCTCTCTAGCACAAAAATGCCCCTGATCTCGGTAATCCCAAGTTTGACATTTGAAATTTGGGCCATCAACTTCATAGGACCATTTCCTATACTAGCAAAAAGAACAGGTGCAAGGTACATAATAACTGCAGTCGAATATGTAACCAAATGGGTAGAGGCAGAACCAGTCGACACATGTTCTAGTGAGATAGCTGCTAAGTTTATCTATGAGAATATCATTACCAGATTTTGATGTCCATTAACCCTAATTAGCGACTAGGGAGCACACTTTATCAATAGAACTATCAAAACCCTAACAAACCAGTTCCGAATCGACCATAGTCGGAGCACAACATACCATCCTTAGTCGAATGGAGCAATTGAAGCATTTAACAAAACATTAACAAAAGGACTAACCAAAATATGTAATGCTGATAAAGATGACAAGGATGAGAAGATACCTGCAGTACTATGGGCATACAGAACAAGATATAAATGATCAACTGACCAAACCCCCTTTCGACTAGTTTATGGACAAGAAGCAGTAGTTCCACTACACTTCCGACAATAGACACCTAGTATTGCAGAAATTTTACATGTCGATGTCGAACAAGGAAGAAAGGACCGACTATTACAACTAAGTAAACTTGAAGAACACTGACTAATTGTGATACACCATCAAGAAATGCATAAATAACAACAAAAGGCATGGCACGATAGAAACATAAAGAATAAAAATCTGTCAGTAGGAGACCTTGCTTTACTATACAATAGTCGGGTAAAAGGAAAGCCTAAAACTTTACATATAGAATGGATGGGACCCTATGTTGTCAAAGAAATACATACCAACAGATCAGCCTGACTAAATACGTTACAAGGCATAGTATTTCAGAAACTCATTAATGGAGCCCGACTAAAACGCTACAGAAACTAAAACAAACACATTAACAAAAACAAAGCATATAATGGCCATAAGGGTTAAACAAAAACTATAAAAACCTAAAAATACAAAAAGAAAATAGTACTGTTATACGCACAAAACTATGATAGGAAATCACCACTTCCACAACCAACATCATGCCCATCGACATAACACCATCGACCATTTTCATAACCGATATCGACTGACGACCTCGATAGTCCCATCGTGCATTCATGACTTCAAGCGCCAAAAGAAAATCACGATTAATGCACACTCAAGTGTTCTAGCTGGAAAATCACATCCGCCATTAATACACCCATTAACAAGAACATCCAACGCATCCCTTATAAATACTGAACCACCAAAGGATCATTCACCACAATTCAAATAGAGAGAGCATCATAGCAACCAGATGACTAAAAACCAAGAGCACCATAGTAAAACCGACCCCCAGACTGACAAGATGTCACCAAAATAGACCAGAGCCTCAACCAAGACCAAGGAATTACAGACTGTAGAGACACCATTAGTGAGAAGATTAAAGAACATTAAGAATGCTAAGGTGCAGGAAGGCTCATGGGAAAAACTATGGGCCGAGATAAAAGAATGGGCGTATGTTAACAAGAAACCTACCCAAGATGTAGAGAAAATACAACATAGTTCCATTGTAAATTATGTCAACGCACCGCTCATGGCTAGCTTCGGTGGTACAAAAGAAACAAGAGTCAAGTTTTTCATAAGCCGGTACCACAACGGTCGATTTTAATTCGACCAACAGGTCAACATCTCCAGGGAAGTCATTTCCAAATTAATAGGGCTATCAAACGAAGGAGACCCAGTAGCAGTCGGTATAAAAGAAGGACTGGTCAAAGAATTAACAGGGTCAGCATTGAGCAAAAAATCGAAAGGACTAATGATTGGTCACATAACACATCGAACGCCATAGATTGTGGCCAAAATCATAGCTATTACACTCACAATGGCAGGTCATGGAAGCGACCTCAAACTAGATATTTTGGAAGCAGTAGACACCATTGCAACCAACTGAGAGTTATAGATGGGATGAGTATGTCGCAAACATGATCAAAAACATCTATGAGAAATGCCAAGAAATGGGAGGAATTATCAGATTCCCATCCCTTATCTTATGGATAGTAATGTTTGCTATTTTCCCTGAAGGAGACAAAATTTTTCAAGAAATAACACAATTTCATATGTGGAGATTCAAAGCATTCTCCCAGAAAGGAACAATGAAGGATCTTGTCAATGGGAAAGTGCTATTGGAATACTGGCTCTAGTAGCTAAAAGTTTGTACAACCAGATGGAGGGTGCCTCAGAACATCCGACGAAGTCAGCCTAAAAAGGCGCACATTCAGCTAGAGCTCGACCATACCGCGGTGTGGTACATGCAGGGCATCAAATCAAATGCAAAGACCCTAAACTATTATCCGTCAGTCAAAGCGATCTTTCAGGAACTATCTTGACAGGCGGGACCAAAGATACCAATACCAGCAAAAGCAAAGGAAACAGACTTATCGATAGAGGAACCATTGACAGACCAAGAGAAGGAGGAGGATTACGAACTTAATCTATACATTAGTACCTTTGTGTCGGAGGAGGAACCGGTTGAAGGCACTGGTCGACTACAGATCATAATCAAGCCTTTGATGGCACAAAGGGAAGAAACACATGCAGAACAACAGGTAACCAATCCGGCTGAAGAAAATCTCATCTCGACTCAAAGACCAACGGAAGGGATAGAAACCGAAAATATAGAGTATGCTGTCACCAAAGAGATTATCACCAAATTGTTGAAGCAGATAGTGGCTGCAAGAAAAAGGAAAAGAACACAACAAAAACCACAAGGGAAAGGTAAGCACAATCTTATCATTCCAGAGTCCTCAGATGATGACGAGGAACTGGCAGCTACGGCCCTCGACATAATAGAAGATGCCACAGCAAACAAAGTGCTAGTCGAAACCCAATTTTAGAAATTTGTTGAGGCAAGGGCACAACAAGGTCGACCAAAGAAGGAGAAAATCACACACACTTCGATGCCTAAAAAATGTTGTAGATCTTGTGTCTACACCCCCACCTCCGTCTCTGGAAAAAATAACAGAAGAGCTAGTACCAGAATAGATTTCAATAAGCCCACTCGACTTATGCAAAAGTGCTATGTCAGAGGCTGAGAAGAAAAAGTTTGACCAGGACATAGACCTTCAGGCTTGCATCGAAAAATTGCCTAAGATATTCACCAAGGTGCAGAAGCTCTCTACCAAAGCACCTCTTTTCGAAGTCAGAGGATCTCGACTACCAGTTTCCCAACCTGGTCAAGTACTCCAGAGGCCAAAGACAGTGGCAATAATCAGCTCGACATTCGAAAGGAACCCCGACAAAGAAGCCGAAGTTATAGCATGTCAGGTCACATCCATCACTCTGACTGACCCTGAAACACAACCACTAGCTGCTAAACCGACCGAAGGTGATGAAGAATAAAATATGGAGGACATAAATCGAGAAATTGACCAACTGTTCTTCGACCTAGACTGACCTCCTCAGATAGACAATCCACCACTAGACCACACTTCCACCAACCCAATCACACCCGACCATTCACCAAAACCATCACCACCACCCCCTAACTTAGAACCCTTAATTCAACTAGCTGCACCAGAACCACCGCCACCATTAGTAAAAATCACATCCACTTTTGAAGCCTCTGCACCAAACCAACCAGAAGCACAACCAGATGCAGCAGACATCCAATCGAATCTAACATAAATACCATCAATCAGTGCTGCACATCAATCAGACAATCTAGACTTGACTCTTGCAGGGACACAGGTGCCGAAACAAGCAGAACCAGAGAAGCACAAAAAGAAGAAGGAGAAAAACAAGAAGGACCATCATGGATAGCTAGCAATGGTCAACATCAATCTACTTGGTTCGACCACTACGGTTGATGCAACCAAATTGAGAGATCCAGATCTAGGATAACTACTGGAAGAGCCAGAAGTCGAAGCAAAAACAAGGAACCAACACAGACGTAAGGAGCTAGACAACAAGGAAAAAGAACAAGTGAAGTTCCTTAAAAAATGCAGGAACCTAGTCCAGTCTATGATACCAGGACCGATAGAGGTCAACACCGACAAACCTCTAGAAATAGCTTATCAGCTATTTGAAAGCGTGGTGTCAGTGCTCCTAGCACAAATTAAAGACACCAAAGAGGAACATAAAGAATAAACCATTCGACTACTAATGGAGCAACACACAGCCTTTTTAGAAGCCTACAAAGTGTTGCAAGATCACATGGAGGAGTCTATTATCATGGAAGAAGTACTGCGAGACTGGCCTGCTTACTACGACCAAGTCTACCAGCAAACTAGGCAGACCCGACAAGAGATCGAAGCACTCGAGAAGAGGAAAAGTACTGACGAAGCACTTAGAAGCACAATTGAAGATCGGATAGTGCTTGAAACAGCTAAACTGTAGAAGCTTGAACCGGAAGCACATCAATGGGTGCATCAATCCATCCCAAAATTAGAAAAAGTAGACATCATCTGCCCACAAATGAAATGATTCAGAGAGACAGCAGAGGAAAAGGACCAGTTTATGGGTCCCGACATGGGAAAAATAGCCGAAATTTCCATTCAAGAGAAAATGTTGATCTTATCAAGTCTGACTACACTAACCATTGACATACAGAAAATATTGTAGAGTTGGATGGATTTCCAACATCATCTCGTAGTGACATCCCCAACAATTGTCGAAGTCTGCGTATAGAAAATACTAATCATCAGACTTCACAGCCCATGAAGATCAAAGCACACAATAATGACTACTTAGATAGATAAGGAAATTTTGGTACCTCATTGTTTCTTCGGGACGAAGAAACATTTTGTTCATGGGGGAGATGTTGGAGGAGCAAGTGGTATGTCGACTTGAATGATAGCCGACTTAGTTGGTCAGCTGACTAATTAGAGATTAGGTCAACCACCTAAGGTCATGTCGGTTGAGTGAACCGACAGGTAGTTATTTTGTAACTGTTTGTAAATCGTATATATTAGGATGTTGAGCCAGATGAGAACTCGGTTCAGTTCTCTGCATTGTATGGACCCTCTCATGTTAATATAATCTGTTATTTTATATACTTGTTCTTATCTCTTGTCTCTATTATGTATGTATGTTTTAGTATGTATTATTGGTAACCCTATGTGATCTGTGAGATTACAACAAAACTTTAATCAATAATTTAAACAACTAAACTTTAACTTTAATGTTAAACAAAACTGTTATCTAACTATTACAGTCAAAACATAATTCAGACTTGACAAAATAAAACTAATAACAATCTTAAAACACTAAAAATAGAACTAAGGGTTGAATGACATACTGAACCGTGGATCTAAAAAGGGTGGTTGAATAACAGACTGAACAGGCTATCCGAATGATAAACTGCACAGTTAAAATGGTAAAAACTAATCTAAATGAACTAATCTTCAGCTGAAGTGATGCATATGTAATTCTAATGCATTGGAACAATAAATAAACCTATTTAACAACAAATTAACCTTAAACTAATTCATGAACAAAAGGAATCATTGCATATTAAACTAATGAATAAATTGGAAATTAAATTGCACAAATTCAAAACAGGAAAGGAAATAATAGAATTGAATCTATTCTAAATTCATGAAAGCAACTTATTCTATATTCTTGAAAACAAACACTGAAAGTAATGCTGGAAATGAAATAACTGGAAACCAAATGACTGAAAGCAAGCTATATGCACATCTAACTAATTAACTTCGAAATAAAATTAAGTTAATGTATTACAAAAAACAAATAGAATAACATTTACTATAATCTAATGGAAGCAAACTAGAAATTAAACTAGACTAGCTAAAACAGAAAAGAAACTAAGCTAAACAAAGAAAATGAACCTCTAGTTGATGAGGGGCCCTCTCAGCAATATGAGGTGATGCATGGATAAATTCTTCTCAAATTCAATCTTTAATAGTGATGCATAGAGCTCTTTATTCAGATGGTGGAACAGAAATACAACATTCAAGAGTAAATCACAACAAGAACTCTTCTCCTAACTCTGCTAACTGAGTGATTTTCTAGCTAACTTCAGCTCTCTCACAAAGGTTGCTTTATATAATGATTTATAGATATGATCAAGTCGAACATTTAGTGGTTAAATAATCTCTAAATTTAGTCGCCTATAATGGGCATTTAATTAATCACAGGCCAGCGCATAAGCATCTCCCTTCTTCAGCGCAATAGGTCTTTAGATGTGGCGCACGACTCCTTCTTCAATGCGACTGTGGAATGGTGGTGAGCAAGGGAAGCATAGACGGTGGGCCTTATAGAATGTAGGTCATTCTATTATTTACACGAGTAGATTGGTGGTAGTTTGGATTCAAGCAGAGGAGGCCACGAGTGATCCTTCTAGACTGAAGACGCTCCATCCTTTAAACGCGTGGGAAGTGAACAACTTGGTGTTGGGAGAAATCAACATACTGACGATCCTTCTAGATTGATGACCATGCTATCACTTGGGAACATGGACAAAAAAATGGTTTGCAGACTATTCCAATGTTTTAAATGCCTGACATTAATTCTCAGCATTGTGCAGTCTGATGGGCGATCTGGACAGAGAGCTGAACAGAAGGCTGAGCCATGAGTTGGATACACTGCACGTTGATCTAGGGAGAACAGAGTGTCTATTTGTTGGAATGCTTTAGGACTGGAGTCTATGCCAACAAATTTCAACATATGGAAAACAACCACTGAGTTTCACACAACGGGTTGATTGACGAGCTGGACACCGAGCTGGAAATGCTATGCAAAAATTAGGTTAAATGCATTTTGCATATTAACTTGGCCCAAAAATATTATAAAACATGAAAACAATTATACAAACCAATTAATACATCAAATTCATTTTAATAATGTTATTTTTAATTAATAAAATTGTTGGCACCGGGGTTTGAGGCCCCAAGGTCGAGGGGAAGGGCCCGCTTCCGGGCAACAGCTAAACCACTTTAGACTATGCCTTAGCCCGACGCAATCAGAGAGGGATCTCTTGTTTGTCTTTGGAGTCTACTCCACGTAAGATATTCAATCAAGGATGGTCAGGCGGCCAGAATCCTAAATGGGACAAAGTGTATTAATGTGAGATGCAGGTGGGATTATTGGGGCAAGGGACCATTGGCAATGGAGTCAAAAAACTGAGTAGGGAACATTTGTATGAGGGAAAGAAAGACGTGGGGTTGTAAATAGAGGCGAGGTAGCCATCGATCTTACAATTAGGATTTATTTAGCGGGTGGTTAGAGGATGAGAAAGAACAACCAATTATGTGGAGCACCAGCTAAATGAATTCCACGCAACTTTAGAAGCAAACTTGATAAATGTCTGAAACAACAGCCAAAGCATAGAAAGTATGAATTCCTAACTATTATACACTAAGTTGCAGACATGAAAGAAATCAACAAACTAGAATGAAAACATGAAGCACATTTCATGTAAAGGAAAATACATATTGGAAGAAGCAACAACACATGAATCTATGTAATTGGAAACAACTCTTCCTCTACAATTTTATTCATAACACAGGCATCAGATCTTATTTACAACGAAGAGCCTCAACCCTATAAAGTTTCCCAATCTAACCAACTCCTATCTCCCTCTATCAAAGTGTATTTATACTATTCTAATGCTGAGACTATTCTCCTAAACAAACCTAAGAAACTGTTTCTAGTCACAATCATGTGTTAACAGTATAGAGAGTTGAACTATTGCCACGTTTTACAAGATAAGAATAAACATTATGGATCTAGTGGATGCATTTGTCCCAAGTAATAGTTTGACGTGCTCAGTCTCTATGGTGAATTATGAGTGTGATGCCTCCTCCCCTGCCCGAAGTGTGTGTAACAGCCATGTTCAAATGCAGCTTTCCACATGGGCACACACTGGTAAGGTAGTTTGCATCTTTCCCCTGTTCAATCGCATCTGCCACCTCCTTCCTCCCCAGGTAACACTGTTAGCCACAGGGTGTAGAAGAAGGGCCGCATTGCTCCTGGTTGAGACAAACCTATGAGGTGGCTTGTCATTCTTATCATTCTCATCCCCAGCGAGGTGCGCTCTCAAACAGGCAATAAGGTGTAGCATATCTACACCAGCCCCATCACCCTTGGAAAGTGGACTTCACAAACAGGGCTGCGCGGGATTTAGACCCCTGACGCTCCCACCCGAACAGATGCTTATACGGGGAGCAGTCAAGGACTGTCCCCTTCTACGGAGCCTCTGGTGGCAGCGATGCTATCATGGGTTCCTGAAAAAACACTTACGAGGAGTAAATGTCCAGGCCTAGTGTCTTTGGAGGCGTAGGTATCACATATGGGCCCCAATGGCTGGTGTAATTCTTGGCAGGAAATACCAAAGTGACAGGAAAGTATGGAAGCTTCTCATCAACCATCAACACCCTCAGAAGGACAAGCTTCTCAAACCAGATCTTCATCATCAAACTCTTTGGGCCTTTGTAGATTCATGGAGAAGTAGAAAATCGGGTTCTGGAGACACGTTAGTTCACTCCCATTGCTATGAAAGTAGTATATATAAGGCTTCGAGACTGACCTTCGTAATGACTGGTCAACATTCCTGTACACTTTTTTATCGAGTGTATTTGGTATCAACATGTGTGAGGGCATGAGTAGAGCGATCCTTTACTTGCTGGGGATCTAGTTACGTTGTTTCATCGGCTGTGGCACCTTACCATTTGTCATGGGAAGTATTTGTGGACACTGTCTGGTACAGTTGATCCATTTTGTATAGTCCATGAAGTCAACGCTCCCATGTTTCCTTGCTCTTGTGATGTAGGAAACAGAATGGTTTCCTGCATCGAGCTGGCTTTGTCTTGTGTGAGTAGCGGAATCACCGGTTACTTTCCTTACTTCCGTAGGTCAACTCACACAAAAAGCCGCTTATCTTTATGGAGTATGAATCTGCTAAAGGGATGATTCCATCGGTATGCGTGCTAAAAATGGCATTGAAGAAATCAACCAATCTGCAATGACACAGATTACACACGTGAACGTCTCCTCCGCTGTCATCTTCACACTGGATGTGAAACTTGTACCCTAGAAGTCTTCTCAGCCATCTGATTTGAGGGATCTTTCACGTCCACCGTCCACATCCCATTATTTTTGCCGCCAACTTTTCTCCTCTCGATACCATGGGTAGTTTTGGATCGTGACGTGTCACTCAACCATCAATCGCAACCAACCCTTTCATGCAGTCGTATATCTGAGTGGGCCCCATTACTTTTTGTAATGAGAAATATTGGTATTCTTCCTTGATAGTTTGCATTGCAAAATAAACAGTGCCCATAGATCTCTTTTCTTTCTTTCCGTGACCATTGATATTCGCAACCAGTACCACTCTTTCATGATTTGACATTGCATCTTTACCCGCACAAGTATGGTTCACAAAATTGACTAAGACCATAGCTATGACTCGGATCTCATCTCTGCCATCGAATGTTTTTGATCTTTAACCCATTTCGCAATCCGGAAAAGTGGTTTTGGTCGAGCATGTCTGCTTGCACGAAATTTTTAGGAGACATTGATTGACCAACCGATTAACCTCAACCTTCGATCTTGAGTCCTGTTAATGCTTTCAGTGCACCTACCGCTTTCTTCTTTACCTTGAAACTCTGATAACCTGAAGGGAGCTCACACAAGGTTTTCAAAGGAATGGGACCCTCATTGAAATCATGTTAGGATTACAAATAGATTGTTAAAAAACGTAGTGTTAACAACTGGCTCCACAAGGGATGCTATCCAACTAGTGAGGTAGCAAAGAACCCTCATAGACCAAGTTCCAAAACCATTGGGATGCCTTCAACCTTTCTTTGAAATATCCATTCTACTCCGAGCTACTGCTTTAGTGAATTTATGCCACTCTTGCAAACTATGTTCTGGACTGCAAACCCGTGCTTGCAACTGAAAATGAAAACAAACTACAATAGCAATGAAGGAAATACTCGATGATGGCCGAGCTTATTTGTTCCTACCTACCCTACCTAATTTAGTGAATGAGTTTGATTAAGTGAAATTAGACTTCCAATGAAGCCAATCAAGAAACTTGCCTAACAATATTGTTCTTTTTTCATGCTTGTTGGATATAAATGAAATAAATAAAGGGAGAGGGTAATGAAAAACAAACTGATCATCAAAGTAGAGAGGTAACTTGTCACTACCCTTACCCATCCCTTCGATGTACTCCGCTATGGGTTCATAGAAACCACAAAAATCTCTAGCATATTCTGTCATCTGTTCATGGGAAAGTTGTCTGGAACTCCCTTTTTCTAGTGATTCGTCAGGTTGATACTTGGAAGATTGTAGAAGGTGGTCCACAGAATCTTTCTTCAATGAGGCATCCCCTTTTGCACTCAAACATTTATCAACGAGAGCTTGATGTGCCTCAAGAAGGAGGTCCCCCACTTCTCTAGTGGAACAAAGTCAGCATATTCCTCATGTGTGAGGTGGTACTCCCGAAGGAGAAATGTCTGAATAAGTATTCATTTGAGAGCCACTACATCCTTCTTTATGACTCGACACCTTATCACAAACCCCTGACATATTGATAGCTAGAGAGGGATTTCCCGGCAGTTCCTTCTTATCATCTTCTTTCCTGTACAGGTTTCCAAATTGCACCATCTCCCCTTCTTTCTGCTTTTGCTTAGAGGCTTTAAACATGTGTCGTATTAATTCAAAGGAGGCATAACACAAGGGTAGGATATCACCTCTAGTTCCCTTATCATCCTTTTCCTCTTTAACCTTCTGACTTCACATTGCATCTTGATTTTCTTTATCATCGAGCTTTGGTTCAACATCTGGCTCTTCAGGTGTAGTCTACGGGTGTTCTTCCTCATATTCAACGTACACAGGTGCACCAAACTCCTTCTTAAAATTGTCCTTTATGAACCTTGGGCAGTGCATGTCACCATATTCATAGAAAAGGCCCACGGGATTGCAAGCTCCTGTATAGGGAAGATCATCTTTCTGTATACTAGGAGAGAGATTTAATGGGCTAGGAACTTTCGCATTCTGCTTGAAGGGCCCAACCAATTTTAATGTATCTTTCATTTCACCACCACCACCCTGATTTGACAATTTATTGGACATCTTAAGGTTTTCCTCAACCTCCAAACAATCAGTAAACATATTCTGCAGAGTGGTTGATTTTATTTCCAAAAGAAGTAAGGATAGCTCAGGAGGAAAGGTGGCTGCATAACAGATATTGGCAGCGTTCTCGAGAGGTTGGACTTCCTTAGGCATGTTATAATAAAATCTTGCAAATATTCTATTAAAAACAGATATGGCTTCACCCTCATCTCTCCTCAGGGAATAAAATTCTGAAAGGATTTGCTCCATAGGACTTAGCCTACCCCAAAAATTTAAGAAGGTGCAATAAAATTCTTCCCAAGAGTTGATGGACTTAGGATGCAAGTCCTTGAACCATTCTTTAGCATCTCCTTGCAAGGACTCGGAGAAAGCCCTCATGCAGACATCCTCGTGTTCTATCTCAAAAAGATTAGAGAAATATTCGAAGGCTTGTAAATGTTTCTCAATAGTGAGGTATTCAAATTCTTCGTCAAACTTGGGAAGGTACTTGTAATGTTTTGCGGGAAAATCATGGAGGATGGGAGGCAATTGTAGTGGTTTGTACCAGCTTGAAGAAATGCGAGAGACAAGGTTAGGCACAATAGCCAAGATATCGTCTGAGGTTTCATGAATTTCACAAGGGTGTCCTTTGACGTCGTGAGCCCTTGGATAAAAATCTAGGCCATGACAAGATGTACAAGACAACGCAATGCTTTCAGTTCATAAATAAGGATAAACAGGAATATATTCATAGCTCTATTCAGAATGAGTTGAACCATAGAAGGCGGTTTTGATAAATATATGGAAAGATAAGAAAAAACTTACAAGATAAAATAAGGAATCCTGAAAGAAACATAGACTCGAGTATCTTGACCTTCTGCCATGCTTTTTTCAGGCTCTATAAGGGGTCCATTTTCCAGACAGAATGTACTAGCTTTCCTTGGCCATTTTATTTCTGGGTCACACCACCAGTGGAGTCGCTGAATTCTGAATCCTTCAATAGTGGAGTCACTAGGTGAAAGTGCTCAACCTTCTTGATGTTTGGTCATTGTTCACCATCAACAACCATACCTAAAACCATGTCATTTTTCCCAGGGAGGATCTTCAATTTTATCCCCAGCAATGGTGCTAGTTTGTTGGCATCGGGATTTGAGGCCCCAAGGTTGATGGGAAGGGCCTGCTCCCAGGCAACATCAAAACCACTTTAGAATGCGCCTCCATCCCGGTGTAATCAGAGAGGGATCTCTCGTTTGTCTTTGCAATCTACATCACGTAAGATATTCAATCAAGGATGGTCAAGAGGCTAGAATCCTGAATGGGACAAAGTGTATTAATGTGAGATGCAGGTGGAATTATCGAGGCAAGGGACCATTGGAAATGGAGTTGAAAACCTGAGTAGGGAACATTTGCATGAGGGAAAGAAAGGTGTGGGGTTGAAAACAGAGGCAAGGTAGTCGTCGATCTTGCAATTAGTAGCTATTTCATGGGTGGTTAGAGGATCAGAAATAACATCCCATTACGTAGAACACCAGCTAGATGAATTCCTCGCAACTTTAGAAGAAAACTTGATAAATGTCTGAAACAACAGGGAGAGCATAGCAAATATGAATTTTTAACTGTTATACACTAAGTTGCAGACATGAAAGAAATCAACAAACTGGAATGAAAATAGGAAGAACATTTCACCTAAAGAAAAATACATATTGGAAGAAGCAATGACACATGAATCTTTGTCATGAGAAACAACTCTTCCTCTGCAATTTTATTCATAACATAGACATCGGATCTTATTTACAATGGAGAGCCTCAACCCTAGAAAGTTTCCCAATCTAACCAACTCCTATCTCCCTCTATTGGGAGTGTATTTATACTATTCTAATGCTGAGACTATTCTTTGAAACAAACCGAAGAAACTGTTTCCAGTCACAATCATGCGTTAACAGTACAGAGAGTGGAACTATTGCCATGTTTTACAAAATAAGAATAAACATTATGGAGCTAGTGGACGCATTTTGCTTGAGTAATATTTTGACATGCTCAACCGCTATGGTGGATTATGAGTGTGATGCCTCCTCCCCCACCTGAAGCGTGTGTAACTGCCATGTTTAAGTGTAGCTTTCTACATGGGCACATATTGGCAAGGAAGTTTGCATCTTTCCACTATTCAATCACATCCACCACCTCCTTCTTCCCTAGGTAACACTATTAGCCACGGGTTCTGGAAGAAGGGCTGCATTGCTCCTGGTTGAGACAAACCTGTGAGGTGGCTTTTCATTCTTGTACTTCTCACCCACAGCGAGGTGAGCTCTCCCATAGGAAATAAGGTGCAGCATATCTACACCAGCCCCATCACCCTTGGAAAGTGTACTTCCCAAATAGGGCTGCGTGGGCTTTAGACCCCTGACACTCCCACCCGAACAAATGCTTATACAGGGAGAATTCAAGGACTATCTCCTTCCATGGAGGCTTTGGTGTTAGCGATACTATTAGGGGTTCCTAAAAAAACACTTATGGGGAGTAAGTGTCCAGGCCTTGCATATTTGGAGGCGTAGGTATCACGTCTGGGCCTCGATGGCTGGTTTCATTCTTGGCAGGAAATACCGAGGTGATAGGTAGGTATGGAAGCTTCTCATCAACCATCAACACCCCTAGATAGACAAGCTTCTCATCAACCATCAACACCTCTAGACAGACAAGCTTCTCAAACCAGATCTTCATCGTCAAAATCTTTGGGCCTTTGCAGATTCATGGAGAAGTAGAAACTTGGGTTTTGGAGACACGTTAGTTCACTCCCATTACTCTGAAAGTAGTATATATAAGGCTTTGAGACCGACCTTTGCAATGACTGGTCAACATTCCTGCACACTTTGTTATCGAGTGTATTTGGTATCAGCATGTGTGAGGGTGCGAGCAGAGTGATCCTTTACTTACTGGGGATCTAGTTACGTCGTTTCATCGGCTGTGGCACCTTACCATTTTCTACGGGAAGTATTTGTGGATACTGTTTGTTACAGTTGATCCATGCTGTACAGTCAATGAAGTGGATGCTCCCATGTTTCCTTTCTCTTGTGATGTAGGAAATGAAATGGTTTCCCACGTCGAGCTGGCTTTGTCCTGTGTGAGTAGTGGACTCGCCGGTTACTTTCCTTACTTCCGTAGGCCAACTCACACAAAAATCCACTTATCTTTATGGATCATGACTCTAGCAAATGGATGATTCCACTGGTACGCATGCTACAAATGGTGTTAGAGAAATTGACCAATGTATAAGGATGCAGATTACACGCGTGGAAGTCTCCTCCACTGTCATCTTCACACTGAATGTGAAACCTGTACCCTGGAAGTATTCTCAGCCATCTGATTTGGGGGATATTTCATGTCCACTGTCCACGTCCCATTATTTCTGCCGCCAACTTTTCTCCTCTGGATACCATGGGTAGTTTCAGACAGTGACATTTTCTCAACCGTCGATCGCGACCAACCCTTTCATGTATCCGTAGATCTGAGTGGGCCTCATTACTTTTCACAATGAGAAATCTCGGTATTCCACGTTGCTAGTTTGCATTGCGAAATAAACCGTGGCCTTAGATCTCGTTTCTTTCTTTCCATGACCATTGATCTTCACAACTGGTACCACTTTTTCGCGATTTGACATTGTAGCTTTACACGCACAAGTATGGTTCACGAAATTGACTGAGACCATAGATCTGACTCGGATCTCATCTCTTCCATCGAATTTTTTTGACCTTTAACCCATTTTGCAATCTGAAAAAGTGGTTTTGGTCGAGCATGTTCGCTTGCATGAAATGTTTTGGAGCCATTGATCCACCATCCGATCAACCTCAACCTTCGATCTTGAGTCGTGTTAATGCTTTCAGTGCACCTGCTGCTTTCTCCTTTACCTTGTACCTTTGATAACCTAAAGGGATCTCACACAAGGTTCTCAAAGGAATGGGACCCTCATCAAAATCCTATTAGGCTTACAAATAGATTGTTGAAAAATGGAATTTTAACAACTGGCTCCATAGGGGATGCTATCCTCCTAGTGAGGCAGCAAAGAACCCCTGTATACCAAGTGCCAAAACCATTGGTTGCCTTTAACCTTTCTTTGAAATCTCCATTCTGCTCCGAGCTACTGTTTCAGCGAATTTATGCCACTCTTGCAAACTATGTTATAGACTGCAAACCCATGCTTGCAACTGAAAATGAAAACAAACTACAATAGCAATGAAGGAAATGCTCAATGATGGCCGAGCTTATTTGTTCCTACCTACCCTACCTAATTTAGTTCATGAGTCTGATTAAGTGAAATCGAACTTCCAATGAAGCCAATCAAGCAACTTGCCTAAAAGTATTGTTTTTTTTTCCTGCTTGATGGACATAAATGAAATAAATAAAGGGAGAGGGTAATGAAAAACAAACTAATCATCAAAGCAGAGAGGTAACCCATCACTACCCTTACCTAGCCCTTCCATTTACTCCACTATGGGGTCATAGAAATCACGACAATCTCCAGCATATTCTGTCATCTGTCCATGGGAAAGCTGTCCAGAAGTACCTGTTGGAGACATTTACCATCATACACACTCTTTTGGTCAAAATTGGCCCAATTAAACCACTATTCTAATTTTAATTAACATCATTGGAGCATTAATTGCCATCATCCAGTCACACCCACGCCTACCTACAGTCAAGGAGGCTAACTTAGCCTTCTCCTACAGTCAAGGAGGCTAACTGGAGCACTCCGGGGGTGATCTGTGTCACATTAATGCACCTAATTGATAACTGGTGGTTACAATCAGTTCAACCAGTCAGTTACAGTCGGTTAAGGTGCCTCCAGTCATTAAATATATTATTTAATGATTATTTATTATTATTTAATGAACTGGAGTCAACAAGGCGCCTCCACCAACTTCTGATGGTTAGTTCAGCTTCACTTAACCTCATCGGGGTTCATTGGAGTCATGGAGTACTAGCACTTGATGGTTGTCTTGCTATGACATGTGTCTGATCTCCTTCAGTTGAGATTCAGTCATTTATTGCACTTCAACTTCAGTTAGGGTTTTGGTCAAGTGGTTAACTGAGTGAGATTGAATGGTTTAGAGTCAGTTAAGCAAGAGTCACTCACTGAATTCTAATTGTCTCCTTAGGTATTCAAATTATTCATGGAGTTAAGCCATTTCTCAGCATTGGTATTGTAACCCTTTATTGTTTATTAAATATACAGAGAGGAAACCAACTCTGGTTCTGATTATTTCCAATTCATGAGCATTTGTTAATTATTCTTTGATGTTTTTGATTCCTAGTTCCTAGATCATGTGCAAGAATTAATATGGTATCAGAGCATGCGGTGGGACAAAGATCAATCTCTCAAAAACAATATTTTTGATAGATTTCTCCATGAGAAGTGAGCAATAGCTCAAAATTCCAGCACTACACCACAAGCCAAGGCTTACCACTTAATACCCCAGGTAAAGAACTTGTTGATCAAGCTTTGTTGATTGACTATGCTGGGTGTGATGAAAGCCTAGAATGTGCAGGCTGTCCGACCTTATTTTTCCTTTTCTGTTTTGATTTTCAGGTTTCTACAGGTGAAGCATTCGCTACATCATATCTCGATGGCCTCCTCAGTACCTCTGTTGACTCCATACAATTTCCACACATGGAAAAATAAAATGGAACATCAGTTGCACTCCAAAGGACTCTATAGAGTCACCATGGACACTGAAGTTGAGCCTAGATCCACCATAGAAAAATCAAGATTCTTGAACAAGAAGGATGAAGCCTTCGGTTTCTTGTGCCTCTCTATTTCTGATGACCTTCTCTTCCATCTTACGGATCTGAAGACACCGAAATAAATATGGGACAAATTGGAATCTCTGTATGGAAAGCATGATGCCTTGAGAGTTTACCAACTCAAAAATGAACTCATGTCTCTCCAACCTTCCAATTTCGAGACTCTGAATGATTTCTTTACAAAGTTCGAGCATACTATTTTTCTCTTGAAGCAATGCAAAGTGGAGAAGGAGGATGATCAGCTCATCCTAGACATCCTCTCCAAACTTAGGGCTGATTATTCAGTTTTTGTTTCTACATTCCATGCGGGGAAGATCACAACCCATGGATGGAAGATTCCTACACTCAATGCCTTCATTGAGTCCCTAACTAGTGAACATGACAAGCTTGTCCAGATGGGGATCATTCGATATTCCCGTGATCAAGCCCTCCATGTCTCGGGGCCCAAAGATGTGAAGGGTAAAGGAAAGCAACAGAAAAATCAGAAAACTAAATTTGATGCTCCCAAGCCTAGATTTGAAAATCAGCAGCATGATGAATCTTCCAGCTCAAAGAAGAACAAAGGAAAAGGGCACAATGGGAAAGAAAAAGTCAGGTGTTCTTACTGTGGTAAGGGTTTTCAACCTGAACATGCCTGCATGAAGAAAAAGATTGATGAAGCAACCTCTCTCCTTGAAAGGAATCACATCAATCTTCCGAAGAGCTTTTGGATGAGAGATCACCAAGATCGGGAACCACAGCATGAGAAAGGTCATGCCCTCATGGAAAGCACTTCGAAGTCCAAATCACTGCTGATTGATAGTGGAGCTTTGAATCACATGATGGCTGAAAAAGACTCCTTTTCATCCTTGGAGACTGGAAAATACATCCCCATCCACATGGGAGATGACTCCACCATAATTTTCGAAGGATAGGGAATGCCTAAGAGAGTCTCTTTCAGCCCAAATGATGTTGAGATAACAGAAATTGCATCCAGGAAACTCATTGCAAAAGGCCTTGCAAATCATCATGCAAAAGCCTATGAGTTCTCTCACTTTGTTGCAGATGCAAAGCCCACCGCTTTTCTAACTCATGGAAATGAGGTTAGTAGGATGTGGCATGAGAGGTTTGGCCATCTTAATTTAAAATATTTGCAGCAATTACAGAAGAAATCCATGGTTGAAGGCCTCCCGGTCATCAAGGCAACCACAGGAGTCTGCAAGGGCTGTGTGATTGGAAAACACCGTGAGCACAAGTTTGATCGGGGGAAGGAAAACTGAGCTACAAGCATATTGGGGCTGATACATTCTGATATCAGTGGTACAATGCCTATCACATCCATGAATGGATCAAGGTACCTCATTACCTTTATTGATTATTTTTCAAGGTATGCATGGGTTTTCTTTCTCAAAAAGAAATCAGAAGTATGTGAAAAATTTTCTGAATTGAAGGCCTTGATCGAAAATGCCTCTGGGCTTAAGATCAAGATCTTGAGATATGATAATGGAGGGGAGTATGTCAGTAATGAGTTGCTGTAAATTTTCTCCCAAAGTGGTATTCAGGTCCAACATTCAATTCCCTACACTCCCCAGGAGAACGGAGTAGCGGAAAGGAAGAATTGTTCTCTCAAAGAGATGACCACCTATATGTTGGAGTCAAAGAAGCTTGCTGCAAATTTGTGGGATGAAGACATGCATGCTACAGCATACATTCAGAACAGGGTTCCACATTCATCAGTGAAAGGAAATACTCCTTTCGAAGCATACTTCGGACACAAGCCAGATGTGTCGAACCTACGGGTGTTTGGGTCCACTGCATGGGCCCGGATTCCGCTTGATAAAAGAAGGGCTTTGCAACCGCAGAGCATAGAATGTCTATTTATTGGGTATCTTTATGAATCTAAAGGATTCAAGTTTCTGGATATCAAGAACAAACAGATCATCATCGAGAGAAGTGTCAAGTTCGATGAGCCTCTTCAGGAGGTGGAACTAGTGAAGGAGAAAACTGTTGAATTTCCTTCCTATTCCATTGAATATTTGGATGATGAAATTGGGGGTGATGACCCTAATTTGGATCCTATGATTTCTGATATCAGTGTGCATCAATCATAAGATACTGAATCAGAACCTGAAGTGCATAATCATCTTCCTACATGGGCCCAAAATACACTCTCCTCCGCAGGAGACAATATTGGAAATCCGGATGATCAAAGGAGAACCCGGTCTGATTTCCAAAGAGCAGGTATTGCGCTTTCTTGTTCTGATAATTTGTTGTCTAAAACTTGCTGTTTTCTAATTAGTTTATATCCAAAATCCTACTACCATTCTCGGAATGATCCGATATGGCAAGTTGCCATGGATGAAGAGATGAATTCTCTTTAGGAAAAACTCTACTTGGGAGCTAGTTTCTCTTCCTCCGGGAAGGAAATTGGTTCAATGCAAGTGGGTGTTTCAGACAAAGGTTGCTGCTAATGTAAGCACCTGAAAATATAAGGCAATTATGGTAGCAAAAGGTTTCTCTCAGGTCCAAGGAGTGGACTACCATGAGACCTTTGCACCGGTTGCAAAAATGGACTCCATCCGTCTTGTTTTGGCTATTTCCGCATCCAAGCATTGGGAGGTGCATCACATGGATGTTAAGTCAGCATTTCTACAAGGATATCTTCATGAGGAGATATACATGAAGCATCCTGAGGGATACACCACTGATCCATATTTGTTTTGCAAGCTAAAGAAGTCACTATACGGGTTAAAACAGGCCCCAAGAGAGTGGTATTCCAAGATGGATGCCTTCCTTTTCTCGCAAAACTTTCAGAGATGTAGATCAGATCCAAATGTGCATTTAAAGCAGAATGATGGTCATCTAACTATAGTTTTTTTTATATGTTGATGAATTACTTATCACAGGTAGCACAATTGCCTCCATTTCAGCCATCAAAACTGCTCTCCACAATGCCTTTGAAATGAGTGATTTGGGGATTCTAAAACAATTTTTGGGGCTCGAAATCGAGCAAAATTATGATGGGATTATGGGCACTCAGTAAAAATACATTTCAGACCTGTTAGTCAAGTTTAACATGGATGAATGTAGGCCTACACCATTCCCTTTCCTTTCAGGGATCAGCCTTGAAGAAGGAAAAAGCACACCTCCCATGGACTGCACTATCTATCGACAGCTGATTGGTAGCTTGTTGTACTTGACACATTCTAGGCCTGATATTTGTTATGCCATGAATTATGTATCAATATACATGCAGCAGCCTCATGATATTCATTGGAAGGCAGCCAAGAGGATCCTCCAGTACATTCAGGGAACCATGACCTACGGCATTCACTATGCTGCAGACTCCGAGCTAGAGCTGGTTGGATACACAGATTCCGATTGGGCGGGTGATTCTATTGATCGGAATTCAACTTATGGATATGTATTCATGTTTGGTGGTGGACCTATTTTCTGGTTAAGCAAAAATTAGGCTGCCATAGCACTATATTTAGCAGAGGCCGAGTATCGAGGAGCAGTGAATTCTTGCATCCAAGCAGTTTGGTTGCAAGGAATTCTTTCAGAGTTTGATCTTGGTAGTACTTTGTACACTATCCTCTTTTGTGACAACCAGAGTGCTATTAAGATATCCACAGATCCAGTTACTAGGAAGAGGACCAAGCATGTAGATATTCACATGCACTACATCAAGGAGCTAGTGCATGACAGGACCATCATTCTGCAATACTGCCCGACTGATGAGCAGATTGCAGACATCTTCACCAAGAGATTTTCAAAAAAGAAGTTCACTTACCTCTGTTCACTGTTGGGGGTGAGTTCATCAGGGTGATCCAGACTACTTTCAATTTTCAGCTTCAGGGGGGGTTTTTCCCACTAGGTTTTCCCTCTTTTCCTCACTTAGTTTGTTTTGAGCATTGTTTCAGTTTCAGCATTGTACAAGGTGACCTATGGCCTTAGTTTCTAGGGCCCTTTCATTTTTATGCATATCTATTTTCTAACTCTTCCTGAGTATAGCTTAAGGGGGGGTGTTGGAGACATTTACCATCATACACACTCTTTTGGTCAAAATTGGTCTAGTTAAACCACTATTCTAAGTTTAATTGACATCAGTGGAGCATTAATTGCCATCATCTAGTCACACCCACGCCTACCTATAGTCAAGGAGGCTAACTTAACCTTCTCCTACAATCAAGGAGGCTAACTGGAGCACTCCGGGGGTGATCTGTATGACATTAATGCACCTAATTTCTAACTGGTGGTTACAATCAGATCAACCAGTCAGTTACAGTCAGTCAAGGCACCTCCAGTCATTAAATATATTATTTAATGATTATTTATTATTATTTAATGAACTGGAGTCAACAAGGCGCCTCTTCTGATGGTCAGTTCAGCTTCAGTTAACCTCATCGGGGTTCATTGGAGTCATGGAGCAATAGCACTTGATGGTTGGCTTTCTATGACATGTGTCTGATCTCCTTCAGTTGAGATTTAGTCATTTATTGCACTCCGACTTCAGTTAGGGTTTGGTGAGTCAATTAGGGTTTTGGTCAAGTGGTTAACTGAGTGAGATTGAATGGTTTAGAGTCAGTTAAGCTAGACTCACTCACTGAATTCGAATTGTATCCTTAGGTATTCGAATTCTTCATAGAGTTAAGCGATTGCTCAGCATTGGTATTGTAACCCTTTATTGTTTATTAAATATACAGAGAGGAAACCAATTCCGGTTCCGATTATTTCCAATTCATGAGCATTGTTAATTATTCTTTGATGATTTTGATTCCTAGTTCCTAGATCATGTGCAAGAATTAATAGTACCTTCTTCTAGTGATTCGTCGGGCTAATACTTGGAAGATTGTAGAAGGTGGTCCACAGAATCTTTCTTTAATGAGGCATCCCCTTTTTCACTTGAAATTTCCACAATGGGAGCTTGATGTGCCTCAAGAGGGAGGTCCTTCGCTTCTTCAGTGGAACCAAGTAGGCATATTCCTCCTCTGTGAGGTGGTGCTCCTGAAGGTGGAACGTCTGAAAATGTATTCATTTGAGGGCCATTTCATCCTTCTCTATGAATCGACACCTCATCACAAACTCCCAATGTATCGGTAGCTAGAGAGGGATTGCCTCGCAGTTTCTTCTTATCATCTTCTTTCCTGTACAGGTTTCTGAATTACACCATCTCCCCTTCTTTTTGCTTTTGCTTAGAGGCTTTATTCAGGTGCTGTATTAATTCAAAGGAGGCATAACACAAGGGTAGGCTATCACCTCCAGTGCCCTTATCATCCTTTTCCTCTTTAACCTTCTGACTTCACATTGCATCTTGATTTTCTTTATCATCAAGATTTGGCTCAACATCTGGCTCTTCAGGTGTAGTCTGCGGGTGTTCTTCCTCATATTCATCATACATAGGTGCACCGAACTCCTTCTTAAAATCATCCTTTATGGAAACTGGGTGGTTCAGGTCACCATCTTCAGAGAAAATGCTTGTGGGATAGCAAATCTCTTGTATAGGGCAGATCATCTTTCTATATACCAAGAGAGAGCTTTAACGGGCTAGGAACTTTCCCATTCTTCTTGAAGGGCCCAACCAATTTTAATGTATATTTCATTTCACCAGCACCACCATGATCTGACAATTTCTTGGACATCTTAAGTTTTTCCTCAACCTCCAAACAATTAGTAAAAATATGCTGCAGAGTGGTTGATTTTCTTTCCAAAAGAAGCAAGGACAACTCAGGAGGAAAGGTGGTTGCATAATAGATCTTCGCAGTGTTCTCGAGAGGTTGGAATTCCTTAGGCATGTTATAATAAAATATTGTGAATATTCTGTTAAAACCAGATATGGGTTCAGCCTCATGTCTCCTCATGGAATAAAATTCTGAAAGGATTTGCTCCAGAGGCCTTCTCCTACCCCAAAACTTTAAGAAGGTGCAAGAAAATTCTTCCCAAGTGTTGATGGACTTAGGATGCAAGTGATTGAGCCATTCTTTAGTATCTCATTGCAAGGACTGGGTGAAATCCCTCATGTAGACATCCTCATGTTCTATCTCAAAAATATCAGGGAAATATTCAAAGGCTTGTAAATGTTTCTCAGTGGTGAGGTCTTCGGATTCTCCATCAAACTTGGGGAGGTACTTGTAATGTTTAGTGGTAAAATCATGGAGGATTGGAGGCAATTATAGTGGTTTGTACCGGCTTGGAGAAATGGGAGAGACAAGGTTAGGCACAATAGCCAAGATATCGTCCGAGGTTTCATGAATTTCACAGGGGTGTCCTTTGACGTCGTGAGCCCCTGGATAAAAATCTAGGCCATGACCAAATGTACAAGATGATGCAATGCTTTTGGTTCGTAAAGAAGGATAAACAAGAATATATTCCTAAGTCTATTCATAATGAGTTGAACCACAGAAGGTGGTTTTGATAAATCTAGGGAAAGATAAGAACAAAATTACAAGATAGAACAAGGCATCCTGGAAAAAACGTAGACTCAAGTATCTTGACCTTCCGCCATGCATTTTTCAGGCTCTATAAGGGGTCCTTTTTCCAGACGAAATATGCCAGCATTCCTCGGCCATTTGATTTCTGGGTCACACCACCAGCAGAGTCGGTGAAGTCTGAATCCTTCAATAGTGGAGTCACGAGGTAAAAGTGCTCAACCTTGTTGATGTCTAGTCATTGTTCACCATCAACAACCAGATCTAAAACCATGTCATTTTTCCCAGGGAGGATCTTCAATTTTTTCCCTGGCAACGGTGCTAGTTTGTTGGAACTGGGATTTGAGGCACCAAGGTTGAGGGGAAGGGCCCGCTCCCAGGAAACAACAGAACCACTTTATACTACGCCTACGGCTCGGCGCAATCAGAGAGGGATCTCTCGTTTCTCTTCGTAGTCTACTCCGTGTAAGATATTCAATCAAGGATGGTCAGGAGGCCAGAATCCTGAATGGGATAAAGCGTATTAATGTGAGATGTAGGTAGGATTATTGGGGCAAGGGATCATTGGAAATGGAGTTGAAAACCTAAGTAGGGAACATTTATGTGAGGGAAAGAAAGGTGCGGGGTTGCAAATAGAGGCAAGGTAGCCATTGATCTTGCAATCAGGAGCTATTTCGTAGGTGGTTAGATGAATTCCATGAAACTTTAGAAGAAAAATTGATAAATGTCTAAAACAATAGTCAGAGCATAGCAAGTATGAATTCCTAACTATTATACACTAAGTTGCAGACATGAAAGAAATCAATAAAATGGAATGAAAACAGGAAGCACATTTCACATAAAGGAAAATACATATTGGAAGAACCAACGACACATGAATCTTTATCATGAGAAACAACTCTTCCTCTATAATTTTAATCATAACACAAGCATCAGATCTTATTTACAATGGAGAGCCTCAACCCTAGAAAGTTTCCCAATCTGACCAACTCCTATATCCCTCTATCGAGAGTGTATTTATACTATTCTAATGCTGATACTATTCTCTAAAACAAACCTAAGAAACTGTTTCCAGTCACAATCATGTGTTAACTGTATATAGAGTGGAACTATTGCCACATTTTACAAAATAATAATAAACATTATGGAGCTAGTCGACGCATTTGGTCCGAGTAATAGTTTGACATGCTCGACCGCTATGGTGGATTATGAGTGTGATTCCTACTCCCCCACCCGAAGCATGTGTAACCACTGTGTTCAAATGTAGCTTTCCGCATGGGCACACACTGGCAAGGTAGTTTGCATATTTCCCCTGTTCAATCACATCCTTCACCTCCTTCCTCCTCGGGTAACACTATTATCCATGGTCTCTGGAAGAAGGGCCACATTGCTCCTGGTTGAGAGAAACCTATGAGGTGGCTTTTCATTCTTTTACTTCTCACCCCCAGCGAGGTGTGCTCTCCCACAGGCAATAAGGTGTAGCATATCTACACCAACCCCATCAACCTTGGAAAGTGGACTTCACAAATATGGATTCATGGGATTTAGAACCTTGACGCTCCCACCTGAAAAAATGTTTATATAGGGAGCAGTCAAGGACTATCCCCTTCCGTGGAGGCTTTGGTGGTAGCGATGCTATCAGGGGTTCCTGAAAAAACACTTACGGGGAGTAAGTGTCTAGGCCTTACATCTTTGGAGGCGTAGGTATCACGTCTGGGCCCCGATGGCTGGTGTCATTCTTGGTCGGAAATACCAAGATGACGGGTGAGTGTGGAAGCTTCTCATCAACCATCAATACCCCCAGATGGACAAGCTTCTCAAACCAGATCTTCATCATCAAACTCTTCAGGCCTTTGCAGATTCGTGGAGAAGTAGGAACTCAGGTTCTGGAGACACGTTAGTTCTCACCCATTGCTTTGAAAGTAGTATATATAAGGCTTCGATACTGACCTTTGGAATGACTGGTCAACAATCCTACGAACTTTTTTATTGAGTGTATTGGGTATCAGCATGTGTGAGGTCGCGAGCAGAGTGATCCTTTACTTGCTGGGGATCTAGTTACGTCATTTCATTGGCTGTGGTGCCTTACCATTTTCCACGAGAAGTATTTGTGGACGCTATCTGGTACAGTTGATCCATGTTGTATAGTCCATGAAGTGGATGCTCCCACGTTTCCTTTCTCTTGTGATGTAGGAAACAGAATGGTTTCCCGTGTCGAGTTGGATTTATCCCGTGTGAGTAGCGGACTTGCTGGTTACTTTCCTTACTTCTGTAGGCCAACTCACACAAAAAGCCGCTTATCTTTATGGAGAATGAATTTTCCAAAGGGATGATTCCATCGGTACGTGTGCTACAAATGGTGTCGAATAAATTGACCAGTCTGCAAGGACGCAGATTACACATGTGGACATCTCCTCCGCTGTCATCTTCGCACTGGATGTGAAACCTGTACCCTGGAAGTCTTCTCAGCCATCCGATTTGAGGGATCTTTCACGTCCACCGTGCATGTCCCATTATTTCTGTTGCCAACTTTTATCCTATAGATACCACGGGTAGTTTTAGATCATGACGTGTTCTCAACCGTCGATCGCGACCAACCCTTTCATGTAGCTGTAATCTGAGTGGGACCCATTACTTTTCACAATGAGAAATCTCAGTATTCCGCCTCGCTAGTTTGCATTGAGAAATAAAGTGTGGCCGTAGATCTCTTTTATTTCTTTCCGCGACCGTTGATCTTCGCAATCGGTACCACTCTTTCATGATTTGACAATGCAGCTTTACCCGCATAAGTATGGTTCACGAAATTGACTAAGATCGTAGATCTGACTCGGATCTCATCTCTGCCATCAAAATTTTTTGACCTTTAACCCATTTCGCAATATGGAAAAGGGGTTTTGGTCGAGCATTTCCGCTTGCGCGAAATGTTTTGGAGCCATTGATCCACCATCCGATTAACCTCAATCTTCGATCTTGAGTCCCGTTAATGCTTTCAGCGCACCTGCCGCTTTCTTGTTTACCTTGCACCTCTGATAACCTGAAGGGAGCTCACACAAGGTTTTCAAAGGAATGGGACCCTCATCGAACTCCTGTCAGGGTTACAAATAGATTGTTGAAAAATGGAGTGTTAACAAAAACCAAAAAAATGATAATAATAAGATAATTTTATATAAACCTTAAAAACACTCATACCTGAGGTTGAATAATGATCTGCGTGACATAAAACATACAAAATATAATAAGATATGTGTTTAAATGAGTAATTTATCTGCCAAAAAAGGTAACAAATATAGGATCAACATTCCCCCAAATAGGAGAAATGCCAGGTCCCACTGAGCAAAAAGAAAGAAAAACAATTTAGGAAGAAGGTGAACTAGCAGCTGCCTTCAATTTGGCAGATAAAGATGGTAATTTAAACTTCATTCTTTTAACCTATAATTTAAAAAAAAAATAACATATCTTTCATATCACATATTGTATGAAAGTTAAAAATGACTTTATTAGATTTTCAACATTCTTAATTTAACAGTTCTCAGGTTAAAAATAATTTTATCATTTATAAGGTTTAAAATTAATTCAACCATGTCCAAAGTAAAACTTTGGGAAATTTGAATATATAACACAAAAATATAGATTGTATTTTAAATAACAAAAATATTGATAATTTTCACGCATGATTGGGTAAGAGGATAGAATTATTAACAATGAAATAGAAGTAAAAACTATTTGCCCAAAACATAGTTTAGTTAGAAAATTTAATCATAAGTACTATAATATCACCATTTTTCTCAGATCGCTATTTGATATTTCATTTTCCTTCATTCGATTCTTCATATGGTAAGACCATATTGAATTTTGCTGTAAAATATGCTTCAAGCTGTAACCAAATTCCACTGTTTACATTCCTGAAAATAGTTATGATTTGTTAGAGAAAAAATATAGATTTATCATAAATGAAAAGTAAAACAATCTAATTTTCCTAATCCTTCTTCCCCCAAACCAAAGAAATGGCGTGTCCCCAAGCCATATAGAGAGAACAAATGATTGTTCCAGAAAAATAGAAAGAATACTAGCATGCTGTGAATTATTAAAAAAAACTAACTAGTAAGTGGAAATGGTTTAGAAATATATATTCATGAAAAATAAAACAGTGCTTAGAAAGACCATGTAAAATGAGAATAATATAATTAAAAGAAAACCATAGGAAAAACTAGCCATCCATGCCTCATTGTAAAGATACCCTGTCACCGTCCAATATTTTAAGTGTACCCTGGAGTGTGTGAGATTTACATATATGGGTCCCATTTCTAAGATAATGACATCTTAGATCTGCAGAATTAGATGGCCAGGGTAAAGTCAACTTAGAGTCGTTCTTGAATGACATTAGAAATAGTTGGCCATGACATAATATTTTTGAAATTTTTTTCATCTATTATCACTATTTTATGAACTATGTGCATAGTGGTGTATTAACCAGATCCCGTTTACCAAGTATTGCCCCGCTGCTAGAAGGCCTGTTCAGTACACCGACAGGTTTATCTTGGTACCATGTAAGCAAAGCCCCACTACCAGCAAGCCTGTTCAGTACCTCGACGGGTTTACTTGCATTTATCAAGCTTCCTGTTGTAAGGTTTTTACTTAGCATTGACGCGCTGCCAGTAGGCCTGTTCAGTACCTCGACAGGTTTTCCTTGTATAATGATATTAAATATATGGAAGTTGATTGATACTAGAGCATGTTAAATCCTGCTAAACAAATAATTCAATTTTTTCAAAATAAAGTTATAAGTAATTTCATAATGGCCAGAAACATAAAACATGTCAAAAGAGAATAACCAAAAGTTGTTCTTTGACCTAACAGTCCTTCTTCTTTTTAAAGTAAAGTAATGTTCTCCACAGATAAAAATTCCACTTACTTTCGAGTTATCACCAAAATAATCAAGAGAGAAGTTTTGATAATAAGTATAAGATGAACTAGTAAATCATAGGTGAAAAATAAAGATGTGGAAAAAAAATATGATAATGAAAATGGGTCTTATCAAGCAACTATTTAAAAGAATAAATCAGAAATATACATGTTTGAATCAAAATACCAAAAACTATATGAATCATAGAAAAACTGGTGAAGTATGATATACAAAGGATGGATATATAAAAAAATTATCTGTATAAGCTGCGAATTTCGAAAGTACCCCAAAAAGATTAAAATACCTGATGAGTATTTAGCATACTTTCCTTGTCTAAGTAATATTCCGTTAGCTGCTCATAGAGATAATATACTTGTAATCAAACTGCAAAACCACTTGTTATATGATTCAATTTATTCATAAAGACATAAAATCAAAATATTCTTGTGTAGACAACCTATTAGAAATGACTTATTTATTCAAAGCAACAAGCACATATTTACATATATACAAGTGACAATAACCCAAAATATTTTTCAAGGATCAGGAGGAGGAGGAATAGTTTCCCCTTCAACTAATTCCATTTCATTTTGCTACAAATCATTTTGTATAAAATCCTGTTTAGATGTTGGCTGGTGATAGAGCCTAAGTCTATGTCCATTTACTACAAAGTAAATTTCTGAGCCATCAATTGTTTTAATTTTTACTGATCCATTGTCAAAAGCTGTAACTACTTCGTACGGACCCATCAAACAGGTAGTTAATTTCCCTTTTAAATTTTTAAACCGTGAATCGAATAGTAGTGCCCAATATCCAGTATTAAACTGCTTTTGCTTAATAAATTTATCATGTCATGTTTTTCGTTGATTCTGTATTAACATCGTTCTTTGAAGTGCATCTTGTCTAATTTCGTCTAACTCATTAATCTGAAATATTCATTGTTTCTGTGCTTCATCCAAATTCATACCTAATTTTGCTGCCATACGAAAAGTTTTAACTTGAAATTCAATAGGTAAAAGGACTTGTTTGCCATACACTAACTCATAGGGGGTATGTTCGGTAGTGTTTCTCCATGTTATCCTATAGGCCCATAAAACCTATGGGAGTCTATCTGCCCAATATTTATGATGTAAGTGAATGGTCTTAGTTAATATAGCTTCTAATACTTTATTAGTTGATTCTACCTAACCATTAGCCTGAGGGTGATAAGGCAAAGATTTGCAATGTCGGATGCCATATTTCGTAGTAAGATCTTTCATTAATTTAGAAGTAAACTGAGTACCTTGATCCCTTGCAATTTCTCTAGGTACACCAAATTGGGTGAATATTTATTCATATACAAATTCTGCCACTGATTTCTCTGTGGCTAAAATAAATCTTTAGCTTCTACCCACTTGGTGACATAGTCCGTACAGACTAAGATATATTTCTTTTTACGAGACATGGGAGAAATTGGTCCTACAAAATCAAGAGCCCATTTCTCAAAAGGTTCAATCATAACTTCGGGTTGTAAAGGCATTTGATCAGATGATGTAGGCTTACCCATTCTTTGGTAACTATCTCATCCTTTAACATATTTGGTAGCATCCTTGAATATGCTTGGCCGATAATAACCAGAATGTAAGACTTTATATGTTGTCCTCTTATCAAAAAAATGTCCTCCACATGGTCCATCATGGCATGCATGGAGGATGCCTATCATTTCATCCTCCCACACACATAACTGAATAATCAGATCCGGACTAGTGCAGAAGAGATCATTATCAACCCAAGAATAATTAGAACTCTGAACTATAATTCGACGCTTCTCATGTGGGGACAAATGGTTTGGTATTTTCCTAGTTGCTAGATAATTGGCAATATACACAAACCAAGGGGTTTGAACAGACAAAACAAATGGATGTTCCTCAGGAAAAGTGTCATTAACTAGTTTAGTACCATCTTCATGTTGAATATGGGAAAGGAAGTCTGCTATGATATTTTCTTTACCAGGTCATTCAATGAAGGTAATGTTAAATTCTTTCAATAAAAGAAGCCACCGGGTCACTCTACCATTGGTAATTGGTTTATTCATTAGAAATCTAATGGTGGAGTGATATTTATGCACAAAAATTTCATAACCTGTGATATAATGACGAAATTTATTAATAGAATAAACTACCGCCAAAAATTAATTTTCAGTAATAATATAATTTAATTCGGTAGGGGCCAAATGTTTGCTAATAAAATAGATGGAATAAGGTGCTTGTCCTTATTTTTGGCTGAGGACTCCTCCTATGGCCGTATCAGAGGCATCGATAGATATGTGAAAAGGAAGGGACCAATCAGGACCCCTGAGTATTGGTGCCACTGATAGTTTAGCTTTTAGGATTTCAAAATCTTTTTGACAAGATTCTATCCACTGGAATTCTGAGTCCTTTGTAAGTAACTTAAACATTGGTGTAGATATTTGAGTGAAATTTTCAATAAAGCGGTGGTAATAACCTACATGACCAAGGAATATTCTTACCTCTTTTTGAGTTTTGGGAGAGGGAAGGCCAACAATTACTTTGATCTTTGCAGGGTCTACCTTGATTCCTTGGGAAGAAACATGGTGTCCCAAAACTATACCTTCTGTCAGTAACATTTTACATTTTTTGTGACTGAGAGATAAATTCATTTCTTGACATTGAATCAAGACCTTCTATAGATTTTCAAGGGATTCTTGAAAATTATTACCATAGGCTGTAAATTCATCCATGTATACCTCCACATAGTCATGTATAAGATTGGAAAAGATTCCTAAGACTGCCCGCTGGAAAGTGGCAGGTGCATTACATAAGCCAAATGGAAAAACTCGATAAGCATATGTTCCCCAAGGGCATGTAAAAGTGGTTTTGTCTTGATCTTTTGGTTCTATTAAAATCTGGTTTTAACCACTATACCCATCAAGAAAGGAAAAATACTTTTTACCTGATAGAGTATATAATACTTGATCAATAAAAGGTAGAGGAAAGTAGTCTTTAAGTGTAACTTTGTTTAGCTCTCTAAAATCAATATAAATATGCCATTTCCCTATAAATTTCTTTATAACTACTACCAAACGAGATACCCATTTACTTTCAGAAATAGGATAGATGAAACTAGTAGTGAGGAGTTTTTGTAATTCTTCTTTTACTATCTCCTTTAGAGCAGGATTCATCCTCCTTTGTAGCTGCCTTACAGGTGACATGCTTGGATCCATATAAATATGGTGAATACAGGTATCAGGGTGTATACCCTTCATATCGATGTATTCCCATGCAAATGATCCAGCTTGTTTCTTAAGAACTTTAAGCAGTTGTGCTTGTTGTTTTTTACTTAATCTAGAGTTTATATGTAAGATTTTTTCAGGGCCAACCTCACAAGGTATGGTATATGGTCCTGTATGCTCTTCAATTGTGAAGACACAAGGTGTTTTGGTAAACATTGAGAGAGCCATATTCTCTTGAAACTCGTCTCCAAAAATCTGATCGAGTTGAGCAAAGGATTGAGGGAAATCTGTATAGGTTGTCAAAGAAACAAACTGGTTTAATACATTCTCAGTGGTCTTCTCCTGAAGTGCTAAAGAAAAATCACTAGGAAGGTAGAGATCATCAAAGTATTCATACCCCAAAGAACAATTTAACGACCATGAATTTTCAGTTATTGGTTGTACTGGGGGGTATAAAATAAGTCTTTGTGTGGACAACCCGTTGGAAATAGTCATATCTCCATCCCTACACCCTATAAAATCATTTGCAGTAGCTAACCATGGTCTTCCCAAGATAATAGAATGTCCTTTAGAAGGATCCTTTGATTTTATGACCATAAAGTTGACAAGGTATTTCCATGAAGCTACTGATTTAACAATGTCATCCAGGACTCCAGCAAGTTTTACCGTAGTGCATTCTGCTAGTTCTAAGATGGAAGGAGTAGGTTGAAGAAATTGTCCCAATTGCAAAAATTATAGAACTACGGTGATCATCATGTTAATAACGGATCCTAAATTGATTAATGTATTCTCTATGGTGGTTTTTTTTTGTAATTACAATCACTAATGGGGATCCTAGATTTGTATATTTTGCAATCTGGGATTGACCTGTCATACATTCAGACATTTCTCCTATAACATGAATTGTAAGAGGGTCCTTTTGCTTCTTTCCTGGATGTTTAATACAAATATCTTTTATTATCTTACTATAGATTGGTATATCTTTAATATCTTGTAATAGAGGGATTTTAATACAGATGTTCTTTACTTCATTCAAAATGTTATATTCCAGATGAACTACATGTCTTTCTATTACTAATCTTTCTGGAAATGGAGGAAATATTTCCTCCTGAATAGTTTCTTGTGGAGGATGGGTGTGTACTGAAATTTTTGGAATGTTTACATCCTCCAAACTAGCATCATTCATGGGTTCACTTGAATCTTATTCTTGTTCATTTAGTTCCTGAATTATGACTGATGCCTTGGGTTTATTATTCACAAATATTCTCGATCGTAATTGAATTTGATGTACAGGTATAGTCAAGATAAGGTATGAGGGAAGAGTTTTCAACTCAATTCTGTTAAGAGCTTTAGTTGGTTTATTATTAGGGTTAGGTATCAACCGTGCAGGTAATAATGTCGATCGAGGAGGATTTGCATTCTGAAAGTGATGAGGTTGTTGTGTGATAAAAGGAACTGGAGGTACAAATGCCGCCTACAAATACAGGTGGCATTTGATGGAATTTGTTTTGATTCTGAGGATAAGGATGATTAGGTGCAGGGAGAGGTTGTGACCGAGGATATGGTTTTCCTATCCATCCTTGTGACCAATATTTCTATTGTGGAAATTGAGGAAGAGGATAATGAGGTGGCCAATTCTGCTAGCTGGAATTGTTCCATTGCTAAGGTGGTTGATATGGAGGATAATAGAGTGGAGGTTGTGGTGGAAAGTTTGGATATGCCGGTTGGTCTCTAGGTTTCCAAGGAGGCCTCTTATATGTTTCATCTACATCCCCACTCTTATAGATGGCTGACAATCCAGGAAAGGATGGGAAATTATTTGTTGGATGCTCTTATGTATAGATGTGACATACGAAGATGTTGTTTAATGGACATTCCATTTAGGGATGTTTAGTTATACATCTTGGACAAAAAATACTCATTGCTGCTCATTCTTCATCTTTCCTCTTATTGGCTTGTAAAGTATCTAGTTGGGAACCCATTTCTCCTAAGATATCAGTCTTAAAATTCTCCAACATGTTTCCTATGTCTACTCTTGTAATTCCTCCTGAACTAGGAACATTTCCTCTTATATTTCTACTAAAAGGCTCTCAAAATATTTTCACAACTTCCCCCCTACTCCTAGAATAATTTTTACACATCTCACCAATGTATGCAAATGTTTTATGGGAAATATCACCAGCTTCCATGAGATTAAGAATTTCTAACAAGTCCTTGGAGATCCCCTTAAGGAAAAGTGTACGTACTGCATATTTTTGGAGGTCATTATATTTAGACTTATGTAATGTATAAATGAATCTCTCAAGATAATCCTCCAGGTTCTCGTCTTCAAGTTGTTGTATCTTGAATATATCATATTGAGAGTCCTTAGGCTTGCATTATTCTTGATATTTTTGCAAGAATGAGGTTTTCATATCATCTGAAGTCCTGATAGTGGATTATCCTAATCCCATGACCCATCTCAAGGCGGAATCCTTGAGTGTAGTAGGAAAGAGTTTTAGTTTGTGAGCATCTTGTAGATAATTGTAACTCCTCCAAAGGATATCGAACTTGAACAGGAATGTGTCCAGGTCCTCATTTATTTTTCCATAGAAATTAGGTAAGGAGGAAGGAGGGATGTTTTTCATAGTTATATCCTACATTGTATCTAAGATAGGGAACCCAAAGGTAGCCTTAGTTTAATTTCCCCCTTCTCCTTCTTGATTCCTAACTTCATCATGATTTTCGTTTTCTCCCTGTCTCTCCCTATAAGCTGGATTCTTAACGTAAATATACCTAGGAGGCTCCTTTCAAGGTGATAATGGGGCGTCCCAACACTCTTTTTCGGGAGAGATATTCCTCTGATCAACCGTGTTTTTATTGAATCCTAGAGGGATAGTAGGTTCTACTGTAGAAGTTTCAATTTGTGAAATAACTAGATCTACTGAGGTTCCAAAGAGAGATTTTACTTGAGCAGGATCAACAAAGTCAACAAAATTTGGATCTCCTACTAGTGGACGGCTAGGGGTTTTTAATGGCTGATATTCTTGAACTTCCTTAGGAACGAGGTCCTTAGGACCTACTGCCAAGGTTCCTTCTCCTTCTATGGCTTCTCTAGTAATATCTTCTAAGGGAGTTTCTTTAGGTTTCAGGGTAGAACTACTTCCTATAGGCATATTTTGATACCTTTCTAGTGAGTTAGTAGTTGGGGAATTACGTCCACTATGGTAGTTAGTAGAGACTTCAACAAATTTTTCGGTCTTGACAAATCTACCCTGAGGATCTCTAATTCCACTCATGAAAGACTTTTAAACTAAATAAAACCTATGTTACTACTATTGCTACATTTGGGGGAGCCTATTATAAAAGATGCATAGGTTCTTACCTATTGTCTTACCACTCCCCCGCTACCAACCTATTACTAAAATTCATAAAGAATTCTACTCTACCTTAGAGAACAACTTCCCAGAAATGGTGCCAAAAGTGTTGGGTGTTATTATGTCTAAATTAATCCACCTATTCTTTAATTATCAATCGAGGTTGGTAAGCTTAGAGTTGACACAAAATATATATGAAGGTAGAGGGTGTCATGTAAATATTTTAACAAACAAAAGATTGAAAGATATTTCAAAATGAAAAATCGAGTCAAACTCCTAAAAATGCACTTATTAAAGTAATTAAACCGAGGTATACTAATAAACTAAAAAATTGATAATAAACTTTAAACTGAAATACAATCAACAATTAACTATTCAAATGGAAAACTAGGGTACAAGGAAAACTTAACTTATAAGAAACTAGAAAACTTAATAAACAAAACAACATAAAGAAAACTTAAAAAGAAGCAAGTAGAAAAATTAATAAAATAAATACCTTTAGGTTCTATCCTACAAGTTCTTTCAACAATAACACAACATAAAAGAGACAACCTAAAAACATACTAAGAATAACACATATAACACTAAATCTTGCATACAAACAAATAAATCAATTCGAAAGGAATAAACACAAAATCATACAACAATAAAACAAAATCAGAAACAAAACTTAAGAATAACTTAAAGTATGTTCAAAGTCAAAGAAGTAAGGAAAATGATAAAATTTTAATAAATAATTTAAAACAACTAAACTTTAACTTTAATGTTAAACAAAACTATTATCTAACTATTACAGTCAAAACATAATTCAGACATTCACAAAACAAAAATAAAAACAATCTTAAAACACATAAAAACACTAAAAATAGAACTAAGGGCTGAATGACGGATTGAACTGTGGGGTTGAAAGGGGTGGCTGAATAACAGACTGAATAGGTTGTCCGAATAATAGACGGCACAGTTAAAATAGTAAAAAATAACCTAAATGAACTAATCTTCAGCTGAAGTCATGCAGATGTAATTCTAATGCATTAGAACAGTAAATAAACCTATTCAAGATCAAATTAACCTTAAACTAATTCATGAACAAAAGGAATTATTGCATATTAAACTAATGAATAAACTGGAAATTAACTTGCATAAATTCAAAACAGGAAAGGAAATAACAGAATTGAATCTATTCTAAATTTATGAAAGCAACGTATTCTATATTCTTGAAAACAAAGACTGAAAGTAATGCTGAAAATGAAATAACTGGAAACCAAATGACTGAAAGCAAATAACTGAAAGCAATCTATGTGCGCATCTAACTAATTAACTTTGAAATAAAACTAAGTAAATGTATTATAGAAAACAAATAGAATATCATTTACTATAATCTAATGGAAGCAAACTAGAAATTAAACTAGACTAGCTAAAACAAAAAAGAAACTAAGCTAAACAAAAAAAATGAACCTCTGGTTGATGAGGGGCCCTCTCAGTAATCAGGGGTGATGCCTGGCTAAATACTACTCAAACACAATCTTCAACAGCAATTCATACAACTCTTTATTTAGATGATGGAACAAAAATACAATGTTCAAGAGTAAATCACAGCAAGAACTCTTCTCCTAACTCTGCCAACTGACTGATTTTCTAGCTAACTTCAGCTCTCTCATGAAGGCTACTTTATATAATTATTTACTTAGATGAGTAAGTGTGAGCAATTCAACCCTTTAGTGGTCAACTGCTCTCTAAATTTAGTCGACTATAATGGACATTTAATTAATCACAGGCCAGCTCATAAGCATCTCCCTTCTTCAACACGAGTTTGGTTCTTTTCATTGGACAACATACGCACAGGTTCCTTGTTTAGCGCAACAGGTCTTCAGATGTGGTGCATGAATCGTTCTCCATCACGACTGTGGAATGGTGGTGAGCAAGGACAGTGTACATGGTGGGTCTTCTAGAACATAGGTCGTTCTATTCTTTAAACGCACAGACTAGTGGTAGTCTGGAGTCAGGCAGAGGAGGCCACGAGCGATCCTTCTAGACTGAAGACGCTCTATCCTTTGAACGCATGGGAAGTGAATAGGCTGGTGTTGGGAGAAATAAATGCACTGACGATCCTTCTAGACTGATGATCATGCTATCACCCGGGTGTGTGGACGACAAAATGGTTTACAAGCTGTTCCAATGTTTTAAATGCCCGAAGTTAATTCTCAGGGTGCACAATCTGATGGGCGATCTGGACGGAGAGCTGAACAGAAAGCTAAGCTGTGAGATGGATACGTTGGGAATTGATATAGGGTGAACAAAGTGTTTATCTACTGGCGTGCTTCAGGACTGGAGTCTACAACAACACATTTCAACATCTGGCAAACCACTAGCGAGTTTCACACAACGGGCTGAATAACGAGTTGGAAATGCTATGCAAAAAGCAGGCTGAATGCATTTTTTGTATTAACTTGGCCCAAAAATATTATAAAACTTTCAAACAATTATACAAACCAATTAACACACCAAATGCATTTTAATAATGTTATTTTTAATTAATAAAACCATAAAAATGATAATAATAAAATAATTTTATATAAACCTTAAAAACGCTCATACCTGAGGCTGAATAATGATCTGCGTGACATAAAACATACAAAAGATAATAAAATATGTGTTTAAATGAGTAATTTATCTTCCAAAAATGGTAACAAATCTAGGATAAATAGAACATTTATCTAACCTAACACACAATTTAATAAAGATTTTAAACTTAAACTAGCACTAAATTTTATATTATACGGTTAAGTGAATGCATGGAAAATTGGACCTGACTTAAAGCCATGCAAGTATGAGTATGTAAGTATTTTCCATTCAATGAAAACTATTTATGGAAAGGAAAGAGATATTTTCTTTTCCTGAAACAAGGATCAAAATATAAACACAATCTTTCAATCACCCTATTAAATTTTCATATGCTTAGCTAAGACATCTGTAATTCATTTCATTTTCATAACAAAAGCATATAAATAGGATCATTGAAATATAGACAAGCACAACCATACAAAAGGAACACACAGATTTATCCTGGGAAAACCCTAAAGGGAAAAACCCAGCAAAACCTTCCTCAATATAGATGTCCCAAAAAGATAAAAGATAAAACCAGCAAGGAGATCAAAGCCTGATCCTCCTCCTTCTCTAGCTACTTCTCTTCTCCACTAATGCACTGCACGAGTGAGAGTGTGCGTCACAAATGAGGAGCACCACACCTCTATTTATATTCATCTGTTCACTTGAATTAACTCATTCGACATGTAGGCTCAAGGTAAATCATGTAGGCTCGAGTTACACATGTAGGCTCAAGTAACCACACTGGGGTGCTAATGACCCACCTTTACAATTAGAGGGGACTACCTCATGAATCTTATTAGTTCTTCTGATTAGAAGCATCGGGGTACAAATTAATACAAGTGGTTCTCCCGGTAGGACCATCAGGGACCACAAAAGATACATATAGAATATTCTTCGAAGTTACAATATTTCAACACTCCCCCTTAACGAGAAGGGTATTCTACAACAATATCAACAACAACAATAGTAGGAGAGGCCATCGTCAACATCATCAGGGTAACACATCTATAAATCATTGGAAGCTTTTCAACATTATGTAGCCTTCATCTTCAATCTTTAGTCTTCAACATCATCAGCACTTTGACCGCTTCGATCAGCAACATCTTGACTCTTCAATTAGCAGCAACATCTTCAGCACCTTGACCTTTCGATCAGCAACATCATCAGCACTTTGACCTTTCGATCAGCAACATCATCTTCAACACTTTGACCTTTCGATTAGCAACATCATCTTCAACACTTTGACCTTCAGATCAGCAACATCTTCTTCAGCACTTTGTCCTTTCGATCAGCAACAACATCATCATATTCTGATATTTCGATCAGTACGTCATCATCATCATACTTTGATAATACAGAATCATCATCATCACATTCTGATATTTTGATCAGAAAAATCATCATCATCATCGCATTTTGATCTTTCGATCAAAAAACATCATCATCATCAGCAACATCATAATCATAAGCAACTTCTGATCTTTCAATCAGAAAAAATCATCATTGTCATATTCTGATATTTCGATCAGAGAACATCATCATCAACAACTTCTGATCTTTCGATCAGAGAACCATCATTATCATCATATTCTAATCTTTCGATCAGACAACATCATCATCATCAGCAACAACATCATCATCATATTCTAATCTTTCAATCAGACAACATCATCATCATCAGCAACTTCTGATCTTTCGATCAGAGAAACATCATCATCATCATATTCTGATCTTTCGATTAGAGAACATCATCATCATTAGTAACATCTGATCTTTCGATCAGAAACATCATCATCATCATATTCTGATCTTTCGATTAGAGAACATCATCATCATTAGTAACATCTGATCTTTCGATCAGAAACATCATCATCATCATAAAAACATCAACATCATCAAAACATCAACATGATCCTTCCTTTCAGAATTATGGGATTTAGGTCTTTACAGAGTTACCAATGATCCTTCCTTTCGGAATTAGGGGATTTAGGTCTTTACGGAGTTACTAACGATCCCTCCTTTCGAAATTATGGGATTTAGGTCTTTACGGAGTTACTAACGATCCTTCCTTTCGGAATTACGGGATCAACACATTTGTGGAACTCAGACAATCCTTCCTATTGGAATTACGGGATCAACACATTTGTGGAACTCAGACAATCCTTCCTATTGGAATTACGGGATCAACACATCTATGGAACTTAGACAATCCTTCCTATTAGAATTACAGGATCAATTCAATGATCCTTCCTTTCAAAATTATGGGATTTAGGTCTTTACGGAGTTACTAACGATACTTCCTTTCGAAATTATGGGATCAACACAGATGTGGAACTCAGACAATCCTTCCTATTGAAATTATGGGATCAACACATCTGTGGAACTCAAACAATCCTTCCTATTGGAATTATGGGATCAATTCAATGATCCTTCCTTTCAGAATTACAGGATTTAGGTCTTTACGGAGTTACTAATGATCCTTCCTTTCGGAATTATGGGATCAACACAGATGTGGAACTTAGACAATCCTTCCACTAGGAATTACGGGATCAACACACATTCTTGAGTACCAAAGTCAATGGATCCATTCTGAACCGAATTTCAAGGATGATACAATCCTACCACATTCACAGGGATTGAGATCTCCGGATACATTTTGAACCGAGGTTTAGGGATGATGCAATCCCACCACTTTCATGGGGACTGAGACCTCTGGATACATTTTGAACTGAATTTCAGGGATGATGCAATCCTACCACATTCACGGGGGCCAAGACCTTCGGATACATTTTGAACCAAAGTTCAAGGATGATGCAATCCCACCACATTCACGGTGGCTGAGACCTCTGGATACATTTTGAACCGAAGTTTAGGGATGATGCAATCCCACCACATTCACGAATACCGAAGTCACCGGATCTATTTTAGACAGATGTCCCAGGATGATACAATCCCTCTTCATTCTCGAGGACTGTGGTCACCAGATCACTTTTGGACAGATGTCCCGGGATGATACAATCCCTCTTCATTCTCGAGGACCGAGGTCACCAGATCACTTTAGGGAAGATTCCCAGGGATGATACAATCCCACTTCATTTTCGAAGACCTAGGTCTCCGGATCACTTTAGGGAAAGTGTCCAGGGATGATACAATCCCACTGCAAAATCACTACCCCCCCTTTTGGGGAAGGTCTTTCTGAACCATACCAAGCTTGTCTCGAAAGTGTTCGAACTTTACCCGAGACAGAGGCTTTGTTAACGCATCATCATCTAAACCATCTTTATCTACATCTTCAGTATGTGAATACTGAACTATCATCAGGTCACCATCATCTACATCTACGGTATGTAAATACTGAAACATCATCTACATCTTCAGTATGGGAATACTGAAATCATCATCATCTATATCTTAAGTATGGGAATACTGAAACATCATCATTTCTATATTCAGTATAGAAATACTGAATCACCATCATCTATATCTACAGTATGTAAATACTAAAACATCATCATCTGCATCTTTATCTTGAATGTAGAAATACCAGATTTCTATGTGTTACGACGGAACACAGGGTTCTCTATTATCACAACTCTCGTTATCACATAGAATCAATGTAGTATCCATCTTCAGTTCAAAGAGACCTGATATCAGCTTTCGAAGCCATATGGCTTCACAACTTAGCAGAGCAATCTGCTATGTATTATGCTTCAGCCATGTTACGAGAAACACTGGACTGTTTCCTGCTAAACCATGAACTCATAGCAGACCCCAAACAAAAGCGTCTACCTAATGTTATTTTCCTATCTACATCTATGTAGCCATACAATCTATACTCATGGCTACCATCATAATATAAACCAAAGTCTATAGTCCCTTTCAGATATCTCATCACATGTTTTGCAGTTACTAGGTGAACCCGTCTTGGTTGAACAAGATATTGACTTAAGGTGTTCATAGAAAAACAAATGTCTGGTCTAGTATTTTTTAAGTACATCAATGACCCAATGATCTATCTATAATGAGTCATGTCCACTAACTCTGATGAGTCATCATCTAACAGCTTCAGGTTGGAGTCCATGGGTGTGGCCATGACTTTGCATTCCAACATATTGAATCTCTTCAATATCTCTACTGCATACTTTCCCTGGTTGAGAAATATTTCTTCTAAACTTTTCCATACTTCCAGACTTAGGAAATAATGCATTAACCCAAGGTCTTTCATCTTAGATTCTTCTGCTAGTTTCTTCTTGCTTTCCATGACCTGTTTCTCATTTCCTGTCAAGGATAAGTCATCCACATATAATACAGGATGACAAGTTCATCTTCTACAACCTTGAGATAAGGGTTAGGATCAGCTTTACCCTTGGTAAATCCCATGCTCGACAGGAAACTATCTATTCTTCCATACCAAGCTCTGGGAGCTTGCTTCAGGCCATAGAGGGACTTCTTCAACTTGCATACGTGATTCCATCTGGCTTTGACTTCAAATCCTCGTGAATATTCGATGTAAAACTCTTTCTCAATCATACCATTAAGGAAGGCTTGTCTTTACTTCACCATGGAAGAAACTACCATGATAGTTCTGAAGGAAGTGTACCTTTCTTCCTGGAGTAAGTGTCTCTTCAAAATTAATTCCCTCTTTCTGAAAGAAACTTCTAGCCACAAATCTTTCTTTATAGTTCTCGATACTTCCGTCAGCTGTATATCCATTTGGAAGATACAATACTCTTTCCTTTTGGTTTGGGAACTATATCCCATACATCATTATAGTATTCTTTCATCATAACATCTTTCATGAGTTTGTCTTGTCAGATCATCAACATATTCTAGTCTTATGCATTCAACTTTGAAGGTTGGAACCCACTTTACTCTTGGTAAAGTATCGATCCATCAAGAAGTTTTCCATCATGTCGTACCGTGTCGAACTCAAATATCTTCTGTAGTCACTCCCCCTGAAGTGGAGTATTATCTTCCTTCTTCATTCTGTACAGGTGGATATATACTGGTCAATAGAGTATGTCATGTCATAGTCTATTCTTTCTGAGGCAAATAACGAACCTTTCTTTGTACACTTGTTCTTGTAGATCCATATGGAGGATACTATGTACTTCCCTTTAGGTCTCGAAATCATATCGTATACATCATTCCCCATGATCAACTGTTATTCTTTGATCATAGTTTCTTTCATAGCATTCTTTTCTTCATCTTGAGTTATCTCTCATACCCATGGTGGTCTTCATCCTTTGAGGTGGGGATACCGCTCTTTGAAGCTCTTTCTTCCTTCATGGTGTCTCTGACCCTGGGAGCTTCAGATTCATGTTTATTGAATTGTCATCGCTTGTTCTTCGGAACAAGTCTTGTCCTTCTTTTCTTGTAGGAGGTTGTACAGGACCTTTCCTACAATTCAAATGCACCAATTGCATGGTTAGAAATATTTCATAAAACATATGCATAACGACAAATTATTATGCATCGTGCAACTATTTAGCCAATACAACATTCATCCATATTTCACAAAAACTTTCTAGATTCCTTCCATATCTACCATGACATCATTGAGATTGTGCACTAATCCAATATGTTAGCAAAGAGGTTTGATAAGTAGCACTGGAGAGTTGTATAGCGCCATGAGCTACTTACCCATCACATGCATATTAGTAGAATTAATGTAAACAATCTATCATGCATAACACATCAACTAAATACAATCAAATGTATAACAAAACAATATCATGACATGGCAATTCAATACTTATCTTTTATTTGTTTCGTGGGTAGACTCCATCTTGATCATTCTGCTTGATCATCTTCTTCATTCATGAAATCATCATTTCTTATCCAAATGATAATATGAATAAGAGGTTCTTCAAGAATTGAGTTTTTTTTTATATTCCTCATCGCTTGAGGGATCTTCTTTGAATGGTGAGAGCTTGATCTTAAATTGATCCCATATTCTTCTTCTCTTCTTATTAGTCGAGCTAAAAGTAATCACTTACTTCTGCAATACATTCTTCACATGAATGAATCCCATGATCCTGGGAGGCCATTTAAGGTGGCTATCACCACTTCTGCATACTTCTTCTTCCATTAGAGGAATTTTCAACTCAAAATGGGCCTCCTAAAATGAACTAACTAATAAAATAATAGTTAAAATAATAAAATAATATTTATTAATTTTGGAGGAAGAAAAGAAAAAAACTACTTTTTTGTTTGTATTTTTGACATATCTCCTTGTGTTTTTACTCAAATTTCGATCGGGAGAGCTTGTTGGATGCAGATTTAAATTCCACATCCAACGAGTACCCACTTGGCATACTTTTTATGGACCTCGCTACCCCAAAAACAAGAAATACCTGAAAAAATGAAATGATGATGTCATCATTCCATTTTTTCAGGTATTTCTTGGTTTTGGGGTAGCGGGGTCCATCAAAAGTATTTCGAGTGGGTACTCGTTGGATGCGGAATTTAATTCCACATCCAACGAGCTCTCCCGATCGAAATTTGAGTAAAAACACAAGGAGATATGTCAAAAATACAAACAAAAAAAGTACTTTTTTTTATGATACCTATCCCCAAATTTATATTAAAAAAGTGTTTAAGACCTATACGGTATTTCAAATTTAAAGCAATTTAATTGGCTAACACATGATGACATGGAATTTGAATAAAATTTAAAAGGCCCATTTTGAGTTGAAATTTCCTCTAATGTACCGCTTCAAGTTGTTCTGCATTCTGGATCTTCACATTCTTCAACTATTTTCTCAAAGCCATCTTCTAACTTAAGTTCTTATCTTCAAATAGCTTGATAAAGGAATCAAACATCTTCGGTGTATTTAGGGAAAACACTTGTGGTATAATTTGATCCATGATTGAATCAACAATGATCTTCTTGGCCTTGATCAAGTTCTTCTTGTGCAAGTCTTTGAGGCTCATCTCCCTCTAGAACTGGAACCTCTCTACTCATGTAGGTGTCCAATTCATTTTCTTCAGAGAGATCAAATACTTCCATGCTTGGAAGTTTTCAACTTCACCAAGATTATAATTAAGCTGATGTGATAGATCATTTTGAAATGAGAACCTCAAATGCAAATAGCAAAAGATTAGATTTTACCGATTTGAGGTGTCCATCCTGCTTCCGAAGCTGGCTGATCTAGGGTTTGTTAGAGAAACTCTAATTTTCAAAACTTGGAATATTTAATATATGTTTGGATATAAATATATATCTATTCAAATGGATCTATCCAATGTACTTATTTTTTAAAAACAGTGGAGGGAAGCTCCCGGAACAGGAAGCCCTAGTTTTCCAATTTCTTCTGCAGAAATGGCTGTTACTGTTTCTCTGATATCTCTGAAATTACTGCTTCTCTATGTCTGAAATTTCTCACTGAGGTAACCCCATATTTTACTGATCCAAAAAAATAATTTTCATCATAATTGGTTCCACCAATTGGAATTTATGATCATTTTCCCAAGGTGACCTGTTACAGGACTGTTCAGAACAGTGAAGTTGTACGGAATTCCACGTTTCACTGGTTCATCTTCAGGTTCTGAAATTATGACCAAAGAACGTAAAGTATGTGCTCTTTCTGGAACATCTTCATGAATTCCATTTGTACCTCGGTATCCCACGTTACAACAATTCTCCCCAGGTGTCCGGTTTAGGGATGAATTCTGGAAGAGGCTCGAACCCTAACTTGGAGGGGTCATATCTCCCAGAATGTAGCGAATCTGAGGCTGAATTTTGTACACAGTGTAAATCAGGATTTTATCTTCGGCATATGAAATTTTCAACTCGTGATCCTTCGCCAATATTAGGATATATCGAATGTACCCAAACTTAGCATTTTTAGTATTTAGGGTTTTTCCAGATCGGGGTCAAACCAGGGTTTGACTTTCCTGGAGTTTCACCCAACCATATTTCTTGATCCAGGTCTCTAAAATTTGATTTTGATGAGGATAAAAATCCTATGCTAGGCTCACTCAATAATTATTCTTCTGTAGAAAGCCCTAATTTTCCGCACCAAAACTGAAAATGCTCAGAATCAAATTCCGCTTTGACAGAAAGATGTGCCCTTCAATGGAGAGTCAATCTAGCCTTCTTTTTCTGATCGATCATGGATAGAGACCCAAAAAATAAGAAACCCTATATTATTTAGCTGGACAATGTCTTCTTTCAGGGTGGCTCTGATACCATTTTAAATTTTCATATGCTTAGCTAAGATATCAATACTTCATTTCATTTTCATAACAAAAGCATATGAAAAGGATCACTGAAAGATAGACAAGCACAACCATACAAAAGGAACACAAAGATTTATCTTGGATAAACCCTAAAGGGAAAAACCCAGCAAAATATTCCTCAATATAGATGTCCCAAAAAGATAAAAGATAAAACCAGCAAGGAGATCAAATCCTGATCCTCCTCCTTCTCCAACTACTTCTCTTCTCCACTAATGCGTTACACAAGTGAGAGTGTGTGTCACAGATGAGGAGCACCACACCTCTATTTATATTCATCCGTTCACTTGAATTAACTCATTCAACATGTAGGCTCTTGTTAAATCATGTAGGCTCGAGTTACACATGTAGGCTCAAGTAACCACACCGGGGTGCTAATGACCCACCTTTACAATTAGAGGGGACTACCTCATGACTCTTGTTAGTTCTTCGGATTAGAAGCATTGGGATACAAAGTAATACAAGTGGTTCTCCCGGTAGGACCATCAGGGACCACAAAAGATACATATAGAATATTCTTCGAAGTTACAATATTTCAACACACCCAAACAAGTCAACACTTAAATTCTAAAGAACTCAGACCAAAACCAAAACATGCACATGAAAATGAAATGCGAAATTTCCAATTCCACTGAACAATATCTATAGAAAGGAGCAAGAGGTTTCAAGTAAAGAAACAAATGTAAAATGCTATGCAAGAAACATAAACTCTTCTTTGAATGCAAAAATTATATAAATCAAAGAGACTGTAGAATATACGATTTATGCCCCCCAAGCATGAGGGGGAGTTTTTTTTTCAAAAATACACTTCATTTTCCTAAAAAATTAAGCCAAAAAACACTCCAAAAAGAGGAAGAAACGGATCTAGAAATCAAAATTCAATCTGAGACACAAACTATACTTCCAAAACTGAAAAATGTATCCAAAAATAAAATTTCAAACCGGAGTATAATGTACTTACTTTGTACTACGCTTTGACATTGCAGTACAGAGCATTGGCAGGTTGAGCACTACGCTTTGCAAATAGGTACAAAGCAGTGGCACGATTCTTTATACACATGGAATAGGTGGTGGCACTCTAGATTTCCTCAATGAAAGGTGTGGTGGCTGCTCTTTTTACTCTACCCAGGTGCGGTGGCCCAAAATGATTTTGAAATCACCACAGAGGTGAAAAAATAAATGTGTTAGAGCTTACACACTAGATCCAAACAACATATAAAGTAAGGAATCTGAAGCATTAAAGGAAAATAAAGGGACATCTAACAATTTCAAACAAATCTCACTAATTCACAAGAATATATGATCTATTAACTAAAATTGAAAATTGAAGACAAGTTTGAAACAAAAGCAAGAATGTGATCTAGCTCCCTAGTGGAGTCACCACTTTTGTTACTGGAAATTCTTAGCTAGTGCGGACAGAAGCTATTTCCCTATCATGAAACACTTAGCACTAGAACAAAAAAATTTAGAACATATAAACTTTTCCTAGGATTAGATAAACCTCTTGAATTGGATGCTCTTCTTACCTTCAAGAGGATGCAAAGGTTTGATCCTTGAAGGGTTTGATATATGCAGATAACCTGCAAAAGACACAACAAAATACAAACCAAGATAAGAGTAACAAGATAGCTTAAAATCCTATGTAAAAGACCAAGGAATTAAACAACAAAAACAATATGATAATCAAACATACAAGTGCATTTGGAAAATAAACTACATTTGTATTAAAAGTACAAAGAGAGAGAGTTTACAACCGATTCCTTGGTGTTGAGAACTCTTCTCAAAGAAACCTTGCCTCAAAGCCTTAAGCTTGCCTACTAATAACCCAAGAATATGACTGAATTTTGCTAAAGTTTGGATGCAATAACACATTGTTCCTCATCTTACACATGAGGGGTAAGCTAATATTTAAAGGCATGAGAGGATATGATAGGTTGAGAATTTTATAGTATAGTTGGAGGGGTGATCCTATGATGATGGATCTCATGCTCTAGGTTTCCTAAGCCATAAGGATGACGCTTCCATGAAGGAAAGCTTCAAGAAGCCTCTCAAGCTTTCCCTTTTTTCCTTCATAACTCGATCACAATAACATGTTTTAAGGGGAAAAAGGTGTTACAAAGTGGGAACCACACATCATGCATGGAAAATGGGTGGTGGCACCACTCTTTGTAGATAGAAAAGAAGTTTGACTGATATGGGCACCGCAGTTTGTCCACAAGTTAAGTGCAGTGGTGGCTAAAACTACGAAATTGTCCATCCTTACTCATTTCCACTTTCAAGATTTAAGGATTTCAAGGAAAATACTGATATTTTTGTCTCACAACATGAGGTTGATGAGAATTAGCTATAACATGGAGGTTTTATTCCCATGTGGTTTTCCTTCTTACCTTGGTTATATGGAATAATAAAATTTTGTAAGACGTGACTTGAGCCTTAGTTGCCAAGGACTCAATTTTTTATGTGGTTACACTAATTCATGATTAAAGGGGGGTGTTATATCATCATACCACCTATTATCATAGTCATCATACCACCTAGGACCATTTTCTCATTCGTTTTCACTTATGCCAGATAGTCCAAACTTGGTTTATGGTGTCTTCCTAAGGTTGTTGGAGGTTTTGGACCATTATTTGCATCCAACACCCTCATTTTGGTCAACAAGGAGCTAATGAGCCCTCATTAATGACGTTTTGGTCCCTTGGGGAACTCCCACTCCTTAAATTTTGGATCTTGTTTTATCAGAGGCACCCATGCATTGTATTTGAGTGTTTTTTGCCATTTTTTACAACTTATGACTTTATTTTGAAAACTAGGAAGCCTGCGTTTTTGGTGTTGTCATTCTTGACGCACATTTCGAACTCTTTAGCTGAGTCCATCTTCAGGAGAAGGGATGTTTTTCATTGGAATATAGAGCCATGTTTCCTTATAAATAGTGGATAAGGAAAATATTTTGCGTCTACTCAATTCCATGCTCCTACGGCGAAATATACATCGGGGAAACAGGACGAGCAATAAAAATCAGAATGAAAGAGAACTGTGCTGACATAAGACATGAAAGAATAAAAAAATCAGCAATTTCTGAACACTCTCAGAAGACCAACCATCACATCTGCATAGAGGATGCAAAGGTCATTGCGATTGAAGAAAATTATAACAAAAGACGTGTCCGGGAAGCAATCGAAATAGGAAAACATGAGAAGAATTTCAACAGGGACGACGGACTTATGCTGAGTGAAAACTGGAAACCTGTAATACAAAAAAGAAATTAGTTATTTAGTTAGTTAAAAATAATTAAGAATAATTAATTAAAAGCTAAAAGGAAAACTGAGCCGACATGATAAATATAAAAGATTTTCCTCATCCAGTATTTATAAGGAAACATGGCTCTATATTCCAATGAGAAACATCCCTTCTCCTGAAGATGGACTCAGCAAAAGAGTCAGAAACATGAGTCAAGAATGACAACACCAAAAATGCAGGCTTCCTAGTTTTCAAAATAAATTCTTCTTGCGAAAGTCTAAATGAAAACTTATGACTTCCTAGATCCACTCCTACTCCTCCATGCACTCCACTATTGCACATAAATCTCTTCATCATCATGTGATAAGGTCCCAAACATCAGTATTTTCCCTGAATCCCAAATTGTGAAGTAAAACAATGGCCCAGATATCAATATTGCATATGAAAATCCATCACTACTCCTGCCTTTAAGTCAATAGGCGGTTCCTTCTTCAACAATTCCTTTACTCTCTTGAAAATAGGTTGTACCACCACCTTTACATATTGTAAAAGGCACGGTTCTTCCCTGTCACTGCTCTATCATAGTGAGCAGGAAGCAATTCCCTTGGTAAAAAGTTAAAAAGAGAGGTTTCCACGAAGCTTCTCGAAGGAAGGCTTTGTGGAACCCTTAACCCTACACCCGAGGACCACCTAGACTTGAGATCCATCCTTTTCGAATTTCCTATCCACATCACCAACCATTTTATAAACCATCCCTATCTTTCAAAGGCCTATAAAAGTAGGATCATATCCATGGTTGATGAGGAGCAAAGTTATGCTGTTGAATTGAAATTCTGGCCTAAATTAGTAGGGTGATCATAGAGGGAGCAAGTTGGATATTTTTGGGGACAAGATATCGATATTGTGAAGGAGAATATCGACACTAAAACAAAGGTTGTAAACTTCTTCTTCATCTTTAATGCGAAATTGGTTTCTTTCCCATAAAGTATGTTGTGTCATTATCATGTATTTTATTGTTTGATTCCTCAGTCACTGACGTAGAATAGTGGATCATATTCTAGTGCTCTTTGATCTCATTTACTGGTTTTCATGTGATCTTGCTGGTACCACGGTGAAGAGCTATCACTACAAGAAACAACTACACTATTCCATCAAAGAGACTCATTCCAGATTTCCACCCATTCTAGGGAAAGTCTTCCAATTCTGTTGTGAACTATTTGTTCTAGATCTGAATCATTCATATTAGAGGAACAACTCATGTCCACAGGAGGTGCATTTTTCCTAGCTACAAATATGGCGGCTCCACTGGGGATGAGATTTCAGTACATTTGATATTCCTTGGTCTTCAACTCTTGTCTGAAATCTAAGCTCCCGCTTTTTATCAGCCAGATCTACTAGTTGATCTAGTGAGATTTTCGTTTGGTATCATTAGATCTATTCAGATTTGATTCTTTCTTACCTTTTGTGGTTGATATTCCTGTCAATTCATGATTTTTATGCCAGTACTTCAGTGATTAACTTTGTTTTTTCTCCATTATTTAATCTTCTGATTTCTACAGGAGACAATGCATGGACTATGGGAAATAAGCAGTGCCACCACCTGTGTTCAGTGATCAATAAGCGGTGCCATCGCCTGTGTTCATAAATCAAGAAGCGTTGTTGCCTTAGAACTGCTCTGTCATTGACCCCTAGGAAGCAGTGCTAGGTAGAATTTTTTAAGACCTTTCATTGCAAAGTTTATTTTGGTTTTGTGTTTTCAGTTTTGAATGTTTGGGCTTGCTTGCAGAGATCCGATTAGTTGAAATTCAAAAGCTAGGTGTGGTAAATTCTTGTTTGTTCAATTCAAAATCTAGGTTAGGTTCATCATGTTCATTGATTGTATGCCTTGTTTTTATCTTTTGAAAGGAGTTCTTGAAAGATTTAGTTGAGTTAGATCTTGTTCTTACTGTTTGATAAGACTAAAAAGGAAGACTTTTTGGTTGGTTTCTTGCTTTCATTTGTTTGTTAAGTTTACGAAAGAATTCTTTTTGCTTGTTAAAAAATAAATATTTTTGTTGATATTTGGTTATAATCCTATTTGAAGATGAATTATTGGGTCTCTCACTAGCCTCATAAGCTTTCATATCTCCATTTTTCTTCTTTCTTTTTACATTCTTGTCTCAATCAAAAGAAAAAGTATTGGTAGTTTTAAGTTAGATCTTTCCATTATTGAAGAAAAATTGAAAAAACATTTAGTATTCCTTTGAGTGTTCTTCATCTTTATTTTTAGAAAAGAGATCTCTCTCTATTTTGCTTGCTTTCAAAGATTAGTTTAGAATCATCTTTCTTGTTTTTTATTCTCGGAATTTTTTTTGAGTTAGACTGCTTGGAAAAGTTTTGGTTTTGAAACGAGATTGGAAAAAAGAAATACTCTCTCGTTCCCATAAGTAGGCATGCTTTGAAAGGTAAATCAACATAATTTGCATATCATAAGTGCATGGTTTTACATTTATGTCATAACTCCATGCATTCACCTAACCATTCAACTTAAAATTAACAGTAGCTATAGGTTTAAAATTTTTTAGTAACTTGAGTTATAGGTTAGAGACGTGTTCTGTCATCGTACAATGTAGGAGATTTCATTTATTACCTGCACTGCAGCCCAGGACCTGCACAGTTCTTCCACGTATCGTCGGGATATGGAACGACCTTTTACGTACCCTTGAGTTATATCAAAAGGTACTTCATGTAATCCATTGTATATCGGAAGATGCCTTGTGGATGGTTGTGCATTAGATATCACTACTACAGATTTGAACTCCCACGTACCTTGCGTATATCGGGAGGACCTTCTGGTATTCCTAAGACCATAAGAGAAAATCCCTTTTGGTTGTCTTGTTGGTGCAATACACTGAGAACAACACTTGAGGAGATTGCTACGCACGTGTCATCCAGATAGTCAAGTATTCAGGTGAGGGACGGTGATCCTCCTCGCCGGGTTTTACTGTTGGACCCTGTGGTATATTGGGAGTTTCAAAAACTTGATAATCCTGTTGAGGAACTAACTTATTCAACCCCTTTTGTCACTTAATTTTTCTTGTGACCTATAGTTTTTATAGGAGAATTTTTGTGTGTTTTCCCTAGTTTTGAAACCCTAGGTTAGGTTTAGTGACTTTTTACAATCTGGCTGAGTTTCAATTGAGATGGTCAAGAAGAAACCAGGGCTTACCATCTAACTTTCCACCTGCCACAGGGGAAGGCCCAATGGAAGCCACAAATAAAGGAGCTGCTACATAATCCCATGTGGAAGGTAGCTCAGTTGTAGAAAGTGGAGATTAATGCACTTCCTATATTAATCCCTTGGTCCAACATCCTCCTATGGATGACACTTCCTTTCATTCTTCGATGGAAGGTTGTATCGATGGTATTGATGAAACTAAGTATGGCCTCGATGGTCCCTTTTGGAGAACTTCTATGGGTCAATCCATTGCTGAATTTGGGGTTACTAGACCCTCTTTGGGAGCCCTCCTCTAGGTGAGGATGCATATAGGAGAATTCAAGCATCTCTTGATCGTGCTCGTAGTTTTCAAGAGAGGATGGAAAAAGTTATGGCTACCCCAATACCTAACAAAGAACCTATGTCAGCTCTTTTACCCTGTTTGTCAGATCCATGGCCTTCTAGATATTGTTCACTTGCTGAGACTTTGGCTCCTATTGATGATGTCCCACCTCATGGTATGTCTCCTCATAATCTAGGTCAAACCTCCAACCCTACAGTTTTAAATCCTAGGTTTGTTTCTATTCCTCCCATAACCTCTGTAGATGGATGGAAATACTCAGATCAAATGGTGTCAGTACATTCCAATGCCGAGGGGAAACCCCCGACGCGATATACATTATCTATTAGTGGATTTTATACTAGTACTAGACATATGTTTGCTGTAGGAAAACCCACAGTGGTTGTTCCTCCTACCCATACCAATAAGGGAAACCCTCCATCGAGTTTAGGCCAACCCTTAGGGGCACATCCTGTAGTCAACCAATCTTCTTGGGGTTATGGTTACCAAGCAAATCAATTACCTTTAGTAAATACAGATTATCAACCTACATATATAGGAACTATGTATCATGGAATCCCTTACCATGGAAACACGTTTACACCATGGGGAAACCTAATTGGTCCTACATGCCAACAATGGGAGGAATTCCTATTCTTACTACTGAAGGTGCTGGAGGGCCACCTTATGGTGAACCACCCTTTAAAGGTCCACCAGGAAAAGTCCCACCTGGAAGAGGTCTACCTTATGGAGGGCCACCACCCAGAGGACCACCACCTTGAGGCTCACCTTTGGGGCGACTACCGCCTAGAGGCCCACCTTCTGGGGGTGCACCACCTGGGGGTCCACCTTCTTGGGGACCACCACCTGGTAGACCACCACTTGGAGGTCCACCACCACTCGAAGGCCCACCACCTAGAGGCCTACGACCTCTAGGTATCCCTCCTCTTGGAGGAACACCCCCTTCAGGAGGCTCTTCAGGAGGGTCATTTACCCATCAACCAACTCAACAGCTAATATATCAGTCAACTTATGGTCCTACTGGTACACACATGCCTTATCAATACTATCAGTATGTCAAACCTAATCGACAACTTCTGTTCCTAGCAAATTTGTACTTTCCCGACTTGTCCAAGTTGATAAATGATTGCATTCAGCACAACCCTTTGTGGCCTGCTATTCCAGTTAAGTTTCCATCAGACATTCCAAAGTTTTATGGGAAGCAGGGAGATGATCCCAAAAATCATGTCATGAATTTTCATCTATGGTGTTATTCGAACTCATTGATGGATGAATCTATTCATTTGAGACTCTTCTAGCGAAATTTGACCGGTAGAGCCACAAAGTGGTATATTGAACTTCCACAACATTCGTTTGTGGATTTTAGGTCATTGACAACCATTTTTCTCACACACTTTGAGCTACCCATTCGTTATGAAATGAGTACATACCTTTTGACCTCACTCTATCAAATTACCTCCACACACATATCAGACCATATACATGAGTGGAGACGGAGGAGATGGCTTATTAAATCTCCCATCCCGGACTAATTGTTAGCTGATTGGTTCACAAAATCCCTATTGCCTCCCATTTTCCAAGATGTGCCCATGGGTGGTGCTGTTACCAAAGAGCAGGCTATTAGTCATGCTCAGTATTTGGATTTGGTACATTCCCAATCTGGAACTTTGTACAACTAATGCCTAAAGCTCCTCATCCCAACATGGACCCTGCGCAGCCACCTGCAGAGACTCCTATTGATGGGGTTGTTGGTTCAATCTAGCCCTCGTTAGCAACCAAAAATTCCAAGCAACCTAATTCTTATGCTACTACTCCTTCAAATACTATGGTTTCCATTGAGGTAAATACTATTCAAAGTACACAAACACCCGACAATAAGAAAAAAGGAAAAGGTAAAAATAGAAAACCTGGAAACCAACAGGAGAGTACCAAGATTACAACCACAGAAAATGATAAAGGAAAGATAAATGATAAGTACCCTTGCTTGTTATGTAGGGGTTATAACTTCATGTAGGGGTGCCCTTGTCGTGAAGAGATTAGTAAATTCCTAAAAACTAATCCCACACCTACAGTGCTTACCGATCCCTTTTCGTCTCAATAACAATTGATAGACCATATGTCTAATCAAGGAACCTCTAGTTCCATGGAAGAAATCAGAATGATTTCCTCAGATACCATCAATTTGAATACTCATAGTCATTCATATGACAAGCCAATAGAGAAGAAGGATGGAAATCCTTCTTCCGAGAACGTTCCTTCTACTAGTTCTCCTCCATATTAGCCTAAGGGCCCTCTTGTGATCGAAAAACATAATCTTGATTTAATTTTACGACCACCTAAGGATACCCTAAGGAAGGTTGTTTTCAATCACAATTCTCGAGCTGCACAATTCTATAATGTTGTTGAATATTTAGCTCAAGAACCTTGCACAATGTCTACCCTGGAGGTACTCCAAAGTTGTCCAACACAAAGTAAAAACCTGCTAATGGCTTTGGGGGCATATTGTAGGTACAACAGATCCCATGTTTTATGTAAAACACGAGAACCCCAATTTTACATGCAAAGGTAATTTTTTATAATTCCTTAAGTCATTTTGGGGTCCCCATAACGTTTATCTTGGTTTCTATGATTTGACTTAGTTAAATTTTTGAAATTTATGCATGTTTTGTGTGCTTTTGATGAGTTGTAGAAGACTATCTTTCCCAAAAACTGTGTCCTTCCCACAACCCACAGCTCGCAACCCGCAATGCGGATTGCGGGATCTCGAAGTTTAATATTTGTGAGTTTTCTATCCCACATCCCGCAACCCGCAATGCGGGATGCGGGAGCGGAAGTATTTTTATTAGTGCAATTTTTCATCCTGCAACCTGCATCCCGCAAATTGCATATTGCGGATTGCGGGGAAGTATGTTGATTTACTATTTTTGTTGAGTGTTCCCACGACCCACAAACCACAAATTGCGGATCGTGAATTGTGGGAAGTATTTTGATTTCTGATTTTTTTGTTGCGTGTTCCTGGAACCCTCAACCCGTAATTTGCGGGATGTGGATTACAGGAAGGCTTAAATAAAATTTTGATCTTTAGTGATCCTGCATCCCACATCCCGCAATTGCGGAATGTGGGTTATGAGATGGTGAATAAAATTTAAACTTTGTGTTGTGATCCCGTATCCCGCAAGTTTTAATCCCAACCGTTAATTCCTTTTAATTCTATAGTCTTAATTTTACCTGCGGAAAATATATATATAGGTTGGTATTTTATATTTTTCTTTACCATTTTTACTATTGCGAATTACTGTGCTGCATGAATTTTCACTACGTTTTTGCCAGACAACGTCATCACAGTACATGTTGATTTCAGGTTGGTTTCTTATTCAGTTTTAGTTTAATTGATTAATGTATATTTTTTTGAATTATCCTTGATTTCTTGCTTTACACTTTTAAACATATTTTTCCTCAAACTCCAAGAATGACACATGTTACCTACTGCAAAATCTTTCAAAAAGACATGGTAACCAAGGACCCAAACTTTGGTATTTTCTCAGACACCAGTGGTAGAGTCACTAAAACTTATCAAATTGAATGGCATAGGGTGTACTCAATTTTTGACAATGATGACCTATCATACATACGAAACAACCAGTTAGCCTACCGAAGATATCAGGATGCTGGAATCCATGCCATTGCTGCTAGACCTTCCATCCTTCCTTATAATGTCGCAGTCAAATTGATCGTGGAACACACAAACCTTAAAGACCGTCCCTTCAATGATAGTGTAGGGTCACAACTAGCTACTTTCCATCTCGAGGTCTTTATCAGAGCCTATGGCCTTAAACCAACTAGACAACCCCTCAACGCAGAATTTTCCCATGCCTCCATGACCAGGTTCAATTTTGATGAAATGTTAAAATATTGGATGAATGAACCTAGTAAGTCCTCGCAGAGGAAAGATGACCTTTATCCTATCACCTGGTTTAGGGAACCCTATTCTTTGCTAGCATCCATGTTATGTCAACTTTATAGTCTTCCCAACTACTCTGTTTTCAAAGCTAAATGGGATCCTATAGCTCATCACATCCTAACTACTGGTGAATCTTTCCCATGGGATTCTATCTTATCACTGGCGCTCAAAATGACTATCCAGGATTATCAAAAGGTTACCACCAAGAATAAACCCAATTTCTTCTTTTTGGCTTTTGTCATTGACATATTCTGGCCTGAGTTCCAATATCCCAATTTGGGATGGGACTAGACTTTTTTTGCTCCTCTGGTGCCTATTTACCATTCAGAATTGTGGGACACTAACTATGCAACTAGGTTATATGATATTTGTGAGCACTTCCATGATAGCATTTATATTTCAATCTTCAAAAATGAATCTCCCTCCTTTTCAGCTGAAGCCAAGACCTTTATTGCTACAATGGGTAACTGGTATGTTGGCGAATTTTTTTCATATATTAGAATTTGGGGTGGAAACACTATTAATACTCTGCCTAAGATTGTTCCTGACATATTGGTCATTGAAGAAGTGTCTTTCCAGACTATTATCGAAGGGTTTTACAAGAAACTTGTTGGCCCCAAAAGAAAAGGTTAGCCCTAATTCCCTCTGAACCTTGGATTATTGCTCATTCCAAATTCAAATTGGGCTGTAGTGCTAAGTGATCATATAGTTTCCCTGAAGCTTGGTTTTGCTAGAAAAAGAAAACATGATCCCAAAGGATTTCAAGATGCTCATTTTAAGTAGAACCATGCCAAGATTGGTTATATTCATGAGGAACTCCCTAATGACTCTATCTACCAGGCGGTAGATACCTTTTCCGAGGTCTTGGAGAGGGAAAAAAGCAAAGAAGAACAGAGTTAGATCTTACAATATCAAAAGGAAATCAAAATTAGGATTCAAAGCTACATAGCAATGGAAATGGACCTCCTGGAAAAGGTAAGAGGAGGAAGAACAAGCAACAAAGGTTCTATCAATAGTAACTGATACATAGGGGAATAAGGTATTAAGCTATCACAGTAATCTAGGGACTAAACATAAGTCTTATCAAATAATAATAACAATAAGTCATGAAAATGGTGTAATAGGGATACAAAATGAGTATTCGCTCTGTATATTCACACAAAGAATGAGTAATACAATACAAGATCATGCTTCAAGCATGAATGACAAAGCAATTTGAATTACCAAGGAGGTCATTCGAATTGAATGAGTGAGTCTAGCTTAACTGAATGTAAGCCACAGTCAACACTCAAGTTAACCACTGATCAAAACCCTAATTGACTCAACTGAGCCCTAACTAAATTCAGAGTGCAATAAATGACTGATTCTAATTGAAAGAGGTCAGGCACATGTCACAGTAAGACAACCATCAAGTGGTAGCGCATCAATGACTCCAATGAACCCCGATGAGGTTAACTGAAGTGTAACTGAACATCAAAAGTGGTTGGAGGCACCTCTGTTGACTCCAATTCATTAAATAATCAATTTAATGATGGAGGGAACCTTCACTACTCTGTTTAACTGATTGTAACCATCAGTTAGCAATATGAGGCATTAATAACACTCAGATCACCCCTGGAGTGCTCCAGTTAGCCTCCCTGAATGTAGGATAAGGCTAAGTTATCCTCCTTGACTTAAGGTAGGCATGGGTGTGATCTAGATGATGTCATCTAGTGCTCCTTTGATGTCAATTAAGTCAATAATACTTAGGATAGTGGTTTAACTACGACAAATTGACCAAAATGAGCATGATTTCATCTATTGCTCCTCTGATGTCTTCTCATCAATCAGGCAGTATTGCAGAATTATGGTCCTATCATGCACTAGCTCCCTGATATAGTGCATGTGGATATCTACATGCTTGGTCCTCTGCTTGGTAATTGGATATGTGGATATATTAATAGCAATTTTATTTTCACAAAAGAGGAAAATGTACAAAGTACTACCAAGATCAAACTCTAAAAGAATTCCTTGCAACCAAATTGCTTGGATGCAAGCAGTCACCACTCATCGATACTCGGCCTCTACTGAGGATAGTGCTATGGAAGCCTACTTTTTGCTATACCAGAAAATGGGGCCACCAACAAACATGAATACATAACTATAATTATACTTCTAATCAATAGAATCACCCTCCCAATCAGAATCTGTGTATCCAACCAACTCTAGATCAGAGTTTGCAGCATAGTGAATGCCGTAGGTCCTGGTTCCCTGAATATACTAGAGGATCCTCTTGGCTACCTTCCAATGAGATCATGAGGATGATACATGTATCTTGATACAACATTCATGGTATAATAGATATCATGCCAAGAATGTGTCAAGTACAACAAGCTACCAATCAACTGTTGATAGATAGTGCAGTCCATGGGAGGTGTGCTTTTTCCTTCTTCAAGGCTGATCCTTGAAAGGAAAGGGAATGGTGTAGGCCTACATTAAGCCATGTTAAAATTGAATAATAGGTATTATATGTATTTGGACTGAGTTACCATAATCCCATCATAATTTTTCTCAATTTCGATCCCCAAAAATTGTTTTAGGAGCCCCAAATCACTCATTTCAAAGGCATTGTGGAGAGCAGTTTTGATGGCTGAAATGGAAGCAACTGTGCTACCTGTGATCAGTAATTCATCAAAATATAAAAAAATAATGATTAAATTATCATCAAAATTCTGTATATACACATTTGTATCTGATCTACACCTTTGGAAGTTTTGCGAGAGAAGGAAGGCATCCATCTTGGAATACCACTCTCTTGGGGCCTGTTTTAACCCGTATAGTGACTTTTTTAGCTTGAAAATCAAATATGGATCAGTGATGTAGCCCTCAGGCTGATTCATGTATATCTCCTCATGAATATCTCCATGCATAAAGTCTTACTTAACATCCATATGATGCACTTCCAAGTGCTTAGATGCCGAAATTGCCAAAACTAGGTGGATGGAGTCCATTTTTGCAATGGGTGCAAAGGTCTCATAGTAGTCCACACCTTGGACTTGAGAGAAAAATTTTTCCACCAGAATTTCCTTATATTTATAAATGCTACCATCAATAAAAATATTTTTCTGAAACACCCACTTGTATTGAACCAATTTCCTTCCCAGAGGAAGAGAAACTAGCTCCCAAGTAGTGTTTTTCTGAAGAGAATTCATCTCTTCATCCATGGAAACTTGCCATCTCGGATCCTTTCAAGCATGGTAGTAGGATTTTGGATCTGAAATAATCATAAAATAGCAAGTTTTGGACAGCAAATTATGACAACAAGAGAGCACAATACCTACTCTTTGGAAATCAGACCGGGTTCTCCTTGGATCATCTGGATTTCCAATGTTATCTCCTGCAGAGGAGAGTGTCTGTTGGACCCATGTAGGAAGATGATTTTGTACTTCAGGTTCTGATTCAGCATTTTATTTTTTCTGCATTCTGATATTAGAAATCAGAGGATCCAAATCAGGGTCATCACCCCCAATTTCATCATCCAAAGATTCAATAGAATAGGAAGGAAATTAAGCAGTTTTCTCCTTCACTAGTTCCACCTCCTGAAGAGGCTTATCGAACTTGACACTTCTCTCGATGATGATCTATTTTGTTCTGATATCCAGCAGCTTGAAACCTTTTGGTTCATCAGGATACCCAATAAACAGACATTCTATGCTTTGCGGTTGCAAATCCCTTGTTTTATCAAGTGGAATCCGGGCCCATGCAGTGGACCCAAACACCCGTAGGTTCGATACATCCGGCTTGTGTTTGAATTATGCATCAAAAGAAGTATTCCCTTTCATGGATGAGTGTAGAAACCTATTCTAAATGTATGCTTCAGCATGCATGGCTTCAGCCCACAAATTTGCAGCCAACTTCTTTGATTCCAACATATAGGTGGTCATCTCCTTGAGAGACTGATTCTTCCTTTCCGCTTGTTATAGCTGATTTTACCACACATGGTGAATCACATTTTTATGGCCTTCGCTGTCCCTCTGCAAAATCCTTAGACCCCATGGACAATTTTTGTACTTTTTATGTTTCCAATATCATCCATAAATACATGCAAAAATTTCCATACGCGACTTTTAAACCCTTTCTCGCATATATATGTGGGTTTGACCCCTAAAACTACGTACATCGGGATGTGTGCAAAAGGACAAATTATTTTGGAGTTTTCCTTTATGTGAATCTGACTCACTTGTCTCCTAGCCTTCCATATGCCTTGATATCGCTTGGATTCAACCTTTCATTACCCCATTGAAGAGCTATATAAGGAACCCTTTGGATACATTGAAGGCATGAGGAATTGAGAGCAAGAAAAATATAGTCCATTGTTGCCGGAGCTTATAATTGAGTCTGCATCCCTTTGTCCCTTCGAGCACTTTTGTGTTCTTCCCAAGATTTCATTTTTCTTGTGAGATTTCTATTGAGAGATGGAGGATTGAAGTGGTGGAGGTCCAAGTGGGGGACTCAGTTTCTGTGATTCGCAGACGTGCCAACAGAGGTTGTCTCTATTGTAATCTCTATTTTATATTAATAGAAATATCTTTTCCTGTCCAATAATGTGTATTTGAATGAATATTTGATCCATGGATGATTTCAAATGCTTATATGTTATTGATTATATATGCTTGAGTAGATCTAACATGATTATATATAGCATGCTTGTCTTGTTTATTAAATGTTGAGGAAGCAATTTATCAATTCAAGCTGGAGTTGGAAATCCCAACGGGGATCTACATCAACCGTACAGAATAAGGTACGAATCGAGATCCTTTAGTTTTATATATTTGGTTTCTCTTGCATATAGGAAATGATTGATTTCTGGAGTCAAGCTATATATTGTGGTACCCCAAGCCATAGGAATTTCTCTCCATAACAGAATTGGCGACTCTATTGGGGAGTTCCTAGTAATTGTCCTTTGGGTGTTTTTATTGACATTAATGCTCTTGAATCGATCTGATTTCTCTGTTTCTGAGTCAGGTATGGGGGCATGTTTTCCTAGTCGTGTCTAATTGGTGTGAATTTTGTCTCAGCTTATCTGCTTGCCTTCATTTTTATACATTTTTCTTCCTGTACGCGAGTTTTTTAACTCACAGACGTGTATACACGCAGTTTTGACTTCCATATCCATGTACATATGTGGGTTTTATGCATACAGTTGCGTATGCCCTGAGTTTTTCCTTTTAGAGGAATATTGATTGTTGCTAGGTGAATTTTGATGATTGTTGAGTCTCCTTTGATAATGCTAGAGTTTGTATACACCTCTGTTCCTGACCAGAGACACCTTTTTTTAGGGTAATTTTTTTATAAAGGAATGTTCTTGTCATTGCATTTTTTATTTTTTGTTTTGGGATTAGTGCATTAGAGTTCTTTTATCTTAGTACTTTGCGTGAGTGCTATTTGATTGTGCTTACAGAGTCTGGGGGTGTAGAATCATTCTTTTGCTTTGCTATCTCATTTTTATTCAAAAAATCCAAAAACATTTGTTTCTTTGCATCATTAGGTATTGCACTTTGCATTTTGCATGGTACTTGCACTAGATTTGCTTATAGAAGTATTAGTCATGCTTTCATATAGGAATGATTGCATTTGTCATTTGAAGAAAATTTTTGCACTTCACTTAGTAGCATGCCCTGTTTTTCATTCGACACAATGCATTTGCATTGATTGTTAGGTGTGCATTTTACTTCATGCTGCGTCATAACACCATTGGTTGCACGTTCATCTACCTTTTTTGAGTAATAAAGCCAAATAAAATCAATGCTTAATTAAAATGGATTACACTATTTTATTTGATAGGGTACACCAACAAGATTAAGTTTTAGGGTCTTGGAATAGTTCATTGTGAGTAAATTCTCCAAGACCACTAAACAACAACATGTATGTGTCTGTCTAGGTGAGTGTGAAATTCCTTGGTATAATTAGTGTTTCTCATGATCCTCCTCTTACAAGGGAGTTAAGCACGAGGCAGTGTGAGCGGTTATTGATTGGGATGACCCCTAGTCATAACTGAGTAGCATCAGATATTGTTCCAGGATTGTATTCGTATCTGGGGGCTCTTTCGAGAGTTTCAGGATTTGCTACCCTTCCCATATGGTCAATCCCGCCTATGACTATCCACCTGAGCATTAATTATATTGAGGTGACCTTAGTTTCCTTACCTAGGTTACCAAGGGGGTACTTTGCAGGGGTTATTCTACAGGTGTCTCAGCCAGGTTGGGGTTGGATAGCACAGTCGCTATATGCGTTGAAGCTGAGGGACACAATAATTGGTTACGAACCCCCACTTGTTGTGTATGGGAGTCTCAAGCCTCTCCTAGGTGAGACATACCTACTTCATTTGGGAGCTCACATATCCTACCCTTGTTTACTTATGATTGGATTTATATTATATTGGTGTATGCTCTGTGCACATTATATTGCTTAGGGTTTGCATAATTAGAGAGCCTTTTTCATTTTTGAGTCATTGTGGATTTGGGTGTGACACCCCGCTGTTCTCGTCATTTAGTAGGACTTCTTCCTTATACATCTCCTCCTCCTATGGGAGAGAGAAATGGACAGTCCAGGTGGACTACTTCTCACATTGATTCACACATGATGGGAGATCATGAAGATGAAATTCCTGAGTTGTCTTCTCCACCTCAGGAGGTTGGGGAAGAAGATCCCACTCCTCTATATGATCTTTCACCTGATATACGTACACACTCTAGGTTCGCTCCTTCACATGATATACCTACACACTCTGGGTATGATCCCTCATTCATAGGTCATGGGTCTTGGATTCCGGGCGACGAGACTCATCATGAACTTGCAAGCACTATTTATGTTAGTTATGGCATGTCTGGTATCCCTACACATGATCTAGCACATCATGCTGAGTCGAAATTTGATCCTAGCACTATGCCTGGGGGCATTCCCATTCCTTTCCATGCAGAGAGATTTGGGAGCACGAGTCACATTGCACCCTCCAGTCCAACGGTGGAGGCTACATCTCACGTTCATCCTAGACCTAGTGTTAGTATTCCTATTCGGATACCAGAACCAAGACGAGTGACGGTAGGGAATACCACTTACATAGTTTCACATTTCCCTTCGTTCTCTATTCCTAGTTCTTCGAATGCTATTATTCCCCATCATTCACGTGGTCCTTCGAGCTAAATGTTGCTGCGAGTCATGTGCATACTGCTGCTACTCACGTAGGTTCACTCCTTCACATGATATACCTACACACTCTGGGTATGATCCCTCATTCATAGGTCATGGGTCTTGGCTTCTGGGCGACGAGACTCATCATGAACTTGCAAGCACTATTTATGTTAGTTATGGCATGTCTGGTATCCCTACACATGATCTAGCACATCATGCTGAGTCGAAATTTGATCCTAGCACTATGCCTGGGGGCATTCCCATTCCTTTCCATGCGGAGAGATTTGGGAGCACGAGTCACATTGCACCCTCCAGTCCAACGGTGGAGGCTACATCTCACGTTCATCCTAGACCTGGTGTTAGTATTCCTATTCGGATACCAGAACCAAGACGAGTGACGATAGGGAATACCACTTACATAGTTTCACATTTCCCTTCGTTCTCTATTCCTAGTTCTTCGAATGCTATTATTCCCCATCATTCACGTGGTCCTTCGAGCTAAATGTTGCTGCGAGTCATGTGCATACTGCTGCTACTCACGTAGTTGTGTCTTAGAGTCAAGTACCTCCTGTTGTCTCAGGAGGTCGTATTCCTACTTCTGGAAGTCATATTCCTACTTCTGGAACATCTATTCCTACCTATGGAGTTGCTCATGGGAGATCTCATGGGACTTCTTATGGACCCTATTATAGACTGCAGTATGCACAGAGTTATTCACCTTATGGGTACAGGTATTAAAAACCCACATACTCCCTGAATTATGGCTTTGCAGCCCCAAATAGTCAAGGTACGCCACATTATGGTGCTTCCATGCCACCCTACATGGGTCAAACGGGAGGAGGATACTATGGCCATGGCCATGGTGGTTACGGTAATCAGTCCTATGTGAACCAAAATTATCAGGGAGCATCTCATAGACCTATTCAACCTAGGCTCCCTTTCCTCACAACGTTAAATTTGCCTGACTTTTCGAGACTAACGAATGATCCGGTATCTTATGACCCAGCTTGATCGGCTATCCCTACGAAGCTTCCCTCATACATTCCCAAATTCAAGGGAAAACTAGGAGAAGATCCTAGTGAACATGTTACTACATTTCACCTAAGGTGCTCTTCAAATTCCTTACACAAAGATTCGATCCGTTTAAGGCTATTTCAATGCACCCTTACAGGGCCTACAACAAAATGGTACATAGAGTTACCTAGGGGGGCATTCACTTTGTTCGATGAATTAGCTATGAATTTTATCAACCACTTCTAGCTACTAGTGCATTACGACATTGGTACTAAACTCTTGTCGACATTTTGGCAAGACAAAGCCATGCATATCTTGCACCATATCTAAGAGTGGCGTAGACGAAAGAGATTGATTAAAGATTTCATACCACCAAATTTTCTCCTTGAGTGGTTCCTTAAGTCGTTACTACCACATATAGCAAAGGATGTTTCTACATCTGGAGTTCAGAATGAGGAGCACGCCATTTTTAGGGCACAGGAATTGGATTTGATTTATGCTCAATCCGGTTTGTTATATGAAATCATTCCTAACACTCCATGTTCTAGTTTCGACCCTAAGATCAAACTTGGACCACATGCCGATGGAATTGTTGGTTGTATGAGTACCAAACCTATGGATTTGGTTTTGAAATAGGTGAGTTAATTTTCTATCAACCAATCTTCCTCAAGATAAGCCACAGCTTCGTCTCAACCCACCCAAACGATGAGTGTGCTTTTGGTGCAATCGTCGGACCAGAAGGGTAACCAACAACCCGGAAGGAATAAGAAGAAGGGTAAAAACAATCACAAGGGTGGGAATAGGAATTAAAATGCCAATTTTAATGACACAAATTCTCAAAATGTTAGGGGGGGTAGAAGCCTAAACGTAAGGTTATGTTTCATTGCAAGTTGTGTAAGGATGACCACCTCACTCACTTGTGCCCTCAGATAGAAGAATCCTTGAGATTCATAACGTAGGGCCCAGCTGTGCTGACTAACATTTTACCTCATAATGAAAATTTGAACTCGAGGACTCATGATTAGTCTGGTGGAGATTAAGATCTACCAGAAGTTAGTAATGATCATGGTTGTATCAATATGGTGCGTGCTACTAAGGTTGTGACTCGTGCGAAGGACTATGGTTTGTCACAACCAGACCTTGGAAAGGAACCTACTCCACTTGGGAGTCCTTTGTGTATTGAAAACCCTCTGGATAAACCTGAAGTTGCACCTTGCATTCCTAAGGGAGTCCTTAAGTGTTCGGGGCACAATCCTGATGCTCGAGCCACCCAGAAGTATTCTGTTGTCGATCATTTGGGCCACACTCCTTGTGCGATGTCTACACTCAGAGTAATTTAGAGTTGTCCTTCGCAAAGGAAGGATTTTATTTCTGCTCTTGGTGTTGTTGTGCCCCTACTCAACAGCCTTAAAAAAACATTATTTCATCAAACAAAATCCTATTTTGTTTTGATGAAATGTTCGAATTTCTTATAGCAAATCAACAGAATTGACAGCTACTAAAATGGTGACATTCTACGAGCTACTGAATCAATGAAATTCTATGTTTTTATAACCTTTGTGGATTATGGTTAATGGACAAGAAATCACTACATTGAAAATCATTACTTGGATGAATTATTTTCCAGATTATGGGGTAAGTTTTGAGTTTTACGCCTCTTGCCATAAGTCTTCATTTGAATATTAATCAATGGACAGGTATTATTGGTTATTTGTAACTTGGACAAAGTCCTAGAGCTTCGAAGGCTTAATAATTTACCTAAACATGCCTTTTCCTAAGTTCATTTTTACAAACTTCGAATCATATTTGCTCATACTATAGTTGTTCAATTGTTGATTTTTATAATATGATCCGTGTTATGAAGGTTTGATGTTGGGTTTCATGGTTATGTCGCGTCATAAGCTTGCCACCTTCAAAGGATTATATGATCATACGGTAAGGTATATGCGTTAAATTCTAAGGTTTAACCCTTACGGTCATTTCGACCTGTGCCATCACCTCCAAACTCTATCCACCTGCCACAAGAATGATTTGGCATCATTGCACTTGTACTTGACCATTTCAATCGCATTCACTTACCAGTACGAGCTCAGCATCGTGGCTCCCTCTGCATTGAACACCTATGATTCATTTACAGTGTGTTGGTATGAAGATAACACTGAATAAATAATGGCATCGTGAGTTAATCTAGGGCCTTCGTCGTCAGTTTTCATCACTCAATTTCCTTGCTGCGTGATCATTACCCTCCATGCCGAGTTTTCAGGGTTATTGGCTGCGTTTGCTCATGATGTATCTTGTTTCTCACAGAGTCGGGTTCCATTGCCTCTGTGTTCTCCTTGGTCTGCACCTGGAGTGCTTTCTCTCCAATTCACTGTCACGTTTCGACTTGGGGTGTCTTTTCTGTGCGCGGTTTCGTGCATTTGCACAGGTAGTCATGGTGCCGATGGTAAGGGTCGAGCCCTGTGAGACGAAGCTCCTTGACTCAAACCCTGATATTTTAACCAAGGTCGAAGCTGTTGGATGGTTACCATTCATTCATAGGTTCTCGGACTCAAACCCTGAGGTGACGAGGTTGTTCGCTTTGTCTCTGGCCGACTCTCAGGCTGAGGTAGGTGATCTCCAGTTTAGGGTTGATGAGCATTCGATTGCACTTGCTACTGGTTTTCCGTTAACAGGTGAGTGATGGTTCAAGTATAAGCAAATGGAGGTGATTGAGTGTTGGCGAATGATGAAGAATCCCTATCAAAATGTATCGTTCAGAACCGGTGTGTCCCGGAAGTACTTTAAAAAAGAGTGGCGACCAGTCCTGGATGTTATACACAGGTACGTGACCTGTGAAGGTCGTCTCTCCATGGCCTAGGTATACCATCTCTGGTTAATGGCTGTTTTTATTGGTTTTCCTATTAATTTGCCTTATTATCTAGTTAAGAGTCTGATAAAAATTTCCTCGGCCATTAAAGGGTCCGAAGAACATTAGTCATAGCCTGTTTCATCACGGCTTGGTGAGGAATATTAATAGAGAAAGAATTGTCTAAGAATAATCGGTCATGGGATGAGTTTGTTGAGTCGAATGGCTTCTCATATTTTTGTCACTGTTAGTTTGATTGTCCTGAAGAATGTACAAAGCATCCACAGCCTCGTCATGTCACGAATTTTCCTGTTCATGGACCTGTGTCAAACCCTATTGGTCATATGAGCCCTAGCATTTGTAATGACTCTGTTCCTACTCCTGTGAGTGGTCTCGGTACTCCTCTTCCTTCCAAGCGCATAAGGAAGTCTTCAAATTTGTTTCCGGTTACACCAAAGCGTAATGTTGATAATACCTGCAATCATGAAGGTGATAAGCCGAAGGCCAAGGTCTTTGGTAGGCTTACAAGGAGCAAAGCCAGGGGTAGTGTTGTAAAGCCTCGCGTGAGAAAAAACATTGATGTTGAAACTATCGTGATAGATGATGAAGAAGTTGATCCTATTTTTCCTGATGATGGTTGTGACATTGAGCATGAGTCTGTCCCAAACCTTGCAAACAGTATTCCTCATGGTTCTGGTAAGAATTTGCAAGTTGATCCTGTCCTTGATTCTCCGGTTAAGAACAAATCTGTAGAACCAAATTTATCAGGCTCCTATCCAATGGGTGAAATGGTTCATCCATTATTTGTAAACTGCTTATTGGATAAAATACGAAGGATGGAGGGAGAGGTGACTGAGATAATTGTGGATCATGATGCTATTAAAGCCGAGAATGTGAAGCTAAAGGATAAGGTAGATTCAGATCATAAGTATCTTCTGCGCCTGAAAAAGCATAAGAATAGGTTGATTCGTAGAATCCTGAAACTCCAAAATGAAAATCATAAGACTTAAGAAAAGGTCTGTGAATTGAATGCCCAGGTTACCCTAATGCAATTCAAGGGTCAGTCGCTAAATCCAGCAAACGGGGTAAACATTCAGGTGTTTAACGCTCTTGTCAATTTATGATGTGTTGGGCACATTTATTTCATTTCAGGTTTGAAGTTAAAATCAAGTGATATTCAAGTTTTTGTCACAGGTATTGGTGTTTTTTGATTTTTTTGCATTATTTAGTTTATTTTATTTTACTTTTGCCTGTGTTTTAATTATATTTCTTTTTGTTTAGTGTCACAGGTAATGTTGTAGATGCTCTCCCTCGGATTTTGATAATCGCTTACTTTTTGGACGATCCCTAGATGATCGAAAATAAATCGATTGGCGATCCTATTTCCCAGGTGTCAATATATTATTAGTGCTTTTGGCATTTTCGATTTTGTACTATCAGTTGAATCTCTCCGATTTCAAAACATTATTACGTATATTAAAAATGACATATTTCATTTGTCATTTTTGTGGAGATTGGTTGAGATTTAGGTTAGATAGTTTCCTGTTTTGTAGAACTGTCTCCATGTCAGATTTGAGGTATTAAAAGAGGCATGTTTGTACTGAGAAAGGGGGTCAATAGGGGGAAAAGGGGCTTGGCAATATTACTGTTATCTTTCCTGTGACTTCAAACAATTTGTTGTCAGCAGCTACAGCACTTTAACTGGTGATATTTATACATATATTCTCAGTATTTATGCTATGCGAATGTGTTTATGATATCTGTTGATCTTGTCACTTTTTCTACATTATTTATGTTTGTTATGACTTCTTTAATGAATTATGAAAATACATCATCTATAATTATCGGCTTATACTGGTTTTGACTTGATGATATATGTCATGTTATAAATTTGGTGTTGTCATCAATATGTATATATGATTTACGTGTTTACTGTGTGATCTTGTTCAAATTCTGAATTTCTTTTTGAATACTGTCAAGATTATTCGCACAGTAGAATTATTGGCAATTCAATTCCAGGTTAATTCTTTCTATGCTCCTGATCAGGATAGATAGGATAGATTAGTGATAGTGCTTGTTTATTTTATAGAAAAACCTACCGAATCAGATCTCTTCGTTTATACCACTGTCAAGTTATTGTACATGTGTCTATAATGTATTTACGTAATTGATTTAATTTGTGCATATTTAATCAACTATTGCATCTTGTATTTATAAAGTAATTGGTTGACCAGATTAGTCATTCAGTCATTACTCGTGTAATATACCTATTAACGTAGTAACAGTTTGCTTTGCATATCTATAGGTGTATTGTAGATTTAGTTAAACAGTAGCTTTAGTTTTATCTTTTAGACTTTTTTTAGATTATATTTTCAGGCTAACAGAGCATATAAACCTGTCGGGAACAACCAACCCAAACAGCTTGGAGCCTTCTTTAAGGATCCCGGTCTGGGTTGTCTTCCCTCGTTGCGAGCAGGTTAAATTGCCCGTCAACAATGGCGCTAGAAGGAGGGCCAACTTAAGCTAATGAATGATGAAAACAATCCTGTTCACAAAATTAATAAACCTATTACCCCTCAAATACAATCATCTCAACCACAAACATTCCATTCATCAAATGAGACTCCGTTAAACGATACTGTTTGAAATCTCATTCATCAATTCAATGCTAGTGGCGATCATCCACCTGAAGAACTTGATCAGTTTGAGCAGGACATCAATGAATCCCACAGGATTTTGACAAGAGCCTATTCAAATCTTACTGGAATCTAGCCCACTAAAATTCCTCTTCCACAGATCAGACGTCCATGCACTCATCATCCTGAGCCTTCTTCGGAAGAACAGGAGCAACCTTTAGGTGTCATCCCCGATCTTCAAATACAACAGTCTTTGTCAGGCGCCAATCAACCTTCATATTCTTCAGGACTTCCTACTACAGGAGGGTCTGGTCGACCACCATCACCGCCACATTCACCTCCTCACATTGTTCAAACACCACCTTCACCACCTCCAACACCAAGGAACATGGCAGGTGTAAACCCTAATCCTAATGCCAATATGCCATGGTTAGCTCAGGATGCGGTTGCTGTCCCAGGTAATCAACATCCTTTGCCTAAGCATCCTGAGAAAGTATTACCCAAGTTCAACCCCGAGCTGAAAGAGTCGGCAGAAGATCATGTCAAGAAGTTTATGCTAGCAGTTCGGCTCTTGGATGTTGAACATGAAGATGTAGTCTGTTGAATTTTCCCTTATACATTTGAGGGCAAAGATTCGACGTGGTATTTTTCACTTACAGCTGGTTCTATTACCAACTGGGATGAATTCGATTTGGATTTCATGAACAAGTTTGGAGACGACAAGACTCCAGCTGCCTTGGTGTTAGAATTGTCTAGGATTCGCATGGAAACCAAGGAAAAGGTCAAAGATTTTAACCAGCGATTCCTAACTCTAAGAAACAAAATTCCTGCTACCTCAAGGCCGGTTGAAGATGTTACTATTGAATTTTATACTTCAGCCTTGCCTATGTCAATGGCCATGTTTGTCAGAAGAGCAGCCAAACCTACTCTTGCTAAAACCTTTGAGGAAGCAATCAAGGTTGAGAAAGACATGTCTGCTATTAAAACCAATCCTGGAGTAGATACCGATTCTGCATCTTCTTCTCGTAAGAAGACTGAGAGTCCCTCTAAAAACCCAACTCCTGAGAAAAAAGGCCAAGACTCACTAGACCTAGACAGCCTCCAAAGAGTTATTAAAAAACTGTCCAATGAAATCATTGATTTAAAGAAAGGTACTTCTGAGAGCACTCCTAATAAAGAACCACCTAGACAAGCTTTCAGAAGGCCATTCCCAAATATAGCTGCAAAACAAACTCCACCGTTTGAAGCTAATAGTGTTGATGAAATTAATAGTTTCCTCAAATTATTAGTTTCAGGTCTAGAAACATCAGCTGAAAATGAAACTCAATCTTCAGGACAGACTTCTGAATATTCTCAAGGCAAAGACAACGACAATGAAGAGAAACCTCCTCAAATTATCAGTCACTTCTAGGATACATCAGAATTGACTGATGATGAGGATGTGGCTATTGTGAATGTTAACCAACATCAGTATAACACTAGAAGCAAGAAAAACCAGTCTCCTAGGGAACCTTCAACAACCACTATAGATAATAGTTCAGCTGCTCAAACAAGAACCCAACCTGCAAATAGTAAGTTTGCACCCTCTCTTGATTTAGAATACGATCTGGTTGAAGATTTAAAGAAAATCAGAGCCAACATTTCTATTTATGAACTTCTTAAACTGCCTGTAATTTGAGACAAGATGATGCAAGGGGTATCTTTAAGTAAAAATGGAAAAACCCCTTCTAATCAAAACGGTTCTACTAATACCAAAGATAACTCAACAAAATCTTCAGTCAATGCCCCGTCTATAGGCAAAAAATCTGATTCTTCAACTCCTCCTTTTTTACTTATGTTTGAAATATGCAATCGTAAAGTGCACAACTGTATGATAGACTCAGGGGCTTCCAAGAATGTTATGCCATACTCTGTATGTAAAAAACTTAATGCATTTCTTGTGCCCTGTGATACAAGTATTGTGCATCTTGACCGATCAAATGTGAAAGTAATAGGAAAGTTGAATGAGGTGTTGATAAGGTTAGCTTCAAACCCTCAAGTCCATTTTATTATTGATATAATTGTTGCAGACATCCCGAAAGCATATGGCCTATTTCTCAGCAGAGATTGGTCTGAAAAATTGAAAGGATACTTTGCAACAGACTGGTCGCATTTATGGATACCCCATAATGGTCGCCCAATTAAAATCAGGATTGACCGAGAACGTTATATGAAGCACACGGTCACAGAATTGGACGACTCAAATGAACCAGTATTATTCACTGATACCATAATGGGAAACTACATGGTTGATTCTTTCTTTGGGAATTTTGAAGCTGAAACTTCACTAGTCCAAAACTCAGTACAGCAGTCCGAAGTTTTTGCATTTTACTCAAGTTTTGGAAGAGATCCCAGTTCCAACCATGGTACATTTAGATCTGAACAATGGTCTCTGGTCTCTATACTTTGACGGATCTAAGTCAAAAGAAGGGGCTGGTGCAGGTTGCTTGCTGATAGATCCCTATGGGAAAAGGTATTTCATTGCTTGCAGGTTAGAATTCGAATGCACCAACAATGTGGCTGAATAGGAAGCTCTGATTCAAGGGATGAAAAAAGCAATTGACCTGGGAGCCAAAGCTTTGGTAGTGTTAGGAGACTCTGGGAATATTGTTAGATAGGTACGTAACACTATTCATTGCATTGCTGGGCATCTGAGAAATTATCAGGTAGAGGTATGGAATCTATTACTAGCATTTGAAGCCTTTAACATAAGTTCTATCCCTCGTTATCTAAATCAGGAAGCTGATCTTTTAGCTAACGTTGCTTCAAGGTTAATTCCATCTGAAGGGATGCTTGCTGATTCTTTCTCTATTGAATTGCTTTTCAGACCTTCCATCCGTGATAACATTGCCAATTGGAGAGTCTTCGACAACGATGAGCAGTTGATCGATTTTCTGACTTTGAAGGATACTTTTAAAGATGTGATCATCGATGAAATGACTCACGATAAAGATCTGTATAATTTTGCGGTAATTCATAAGCCTTGTTCAATTCAGGAATCTCTCAATCAAGTTAGTACACTTCCCAGATCTGTAATCAAACTTGAGAAATTCTATGACTTGAAGGATAAATTTAAAGCTGCAAGGAAATGTAAAACCAGCAGCTCCATTATGCAATCTGAAATTATAAATCTAGGGACTGAACACAACCCTCAATGTGTCAATCTGGGCAGTACGTGTACTCCCCAGGAAAAAATAGCCTTTGTACGACTCTTCAAAGAGTTTAAAGACATTTTTGCATGGACGTATGACGATCTTAAGACGTTTGATCCAAATATAATGCAACATGTCATTCCTATGAAACAGGAGGCTAAACCTTTCCAACAGAAATTGAGGAAAATGCATCCTAGCCTAGAACCGACTGTTAAGAAGGAACTTAATAAACTCCTTGCTTCTAGAATCATTTTTCCAGTACGGCATGCCCAGTGGGTAGCAAATATGGTCCCCGTCAGAAAGAAAAATGGTGATCTCAGGTTATGCGTCAATTTCCGAAATCTGAATAAGGTTTCAGAAAAAGATAATTATCCTGTTCCTCCAATGGAAAAAATACTACAACAGGTCTCCGGACCTGAAATGTTTTCACTTTTAGATGGCTTTTCAGGATACAACCAAGTGTCAGTATCCAAAGCAGAATAGTTGAAGACAACTTTTAGGACCCCTTAGGGAACTTATGCCTATAGGAAAATGCCATTTGGTTTAATTAACGCCGGAGCAACATTTGAAAGGGCAATGGATATTGCGTTCAGAGGCCTAGTTGGTCAATTTGTGGTTATTTACCTTGATGATATAACTGTCTTTTCAAAAGACAGAGCTGATCATTTAACTCATCTTAGGAGGGTTTTTGAGCATTGCAGGAAATATGGGATTTCTCTGAATCCTAAGAAATCCATCTTTTCAGTTACAGAAGGTAAGTTACTGGGTTTTGTTGTTTCTAAACAAGGTATCAATATTGATCCAGGACGTACCCGTGCTATATCTCAAATTTCTATGCCTCACTCAAAGAAAACTATGCAGTCACTTCTTGGGAAGATAAATTTTGTTTCTAGATTTATTCCTGGGTTCACTGAAATTGTTAGGCCGCTTCAGAAAATGATTAAGAAAGATGCTGAATTTAAATGGTCTGCTGAAGAGAAGCAATCTTTTCATGACATCTTAAAAGCTATTGCTAAAGCTGCTACCTTAACAAGCCCAGATTTTTCTAAGACATTTATTTTGTACACATTTTCCTCTGATTCTTCATATGCTGCTGTTCTAACACAGAAAAATCAGGAAAATAATGAAGCTCCCATTGCTTTTACAAGTTCTGGTTTGAATGGTGCAGGGCTGAATTACCCAGAAGTGGACAAACAAGAATTCACTGTTTTTAAGTCTGTCAAACATTTTCGGCCCTATTTGTTGAAGTCTCACACCAAGGTCATTGTGCCATATTCCGCAGTCAGAAATCTTTTGGTGCAAAAGGACCTGGGTGAAAAGTGGGCCCATTGGGTTACAGCACTTCAGGAATATGACATGGAAATCAATCCTTTAGAGATTTTTAGAGGACAAGGACTCTGTAAGTTGGCATCTAGATCTTCAGATATTTCTGAATCTAATTTTCACTTCTTTGTTTGAAAGGGAAGTTTTTCCAATCTCCAATCCTCCTGATTCTTGGTATAATGATATTAAGTTTTTTCTATTGCATGGGAATGCTCCTGAACATTTAGACCCATGTAATAAAAGGGATTTGAGATTGATATATGCCCCTTATCAGCTGATTGATAACATTTTGTTTAGAAATAATTTCAAAGGAGTCCTCCTTCGTTGTTTAGAAAGAAATGAAGCTGATAATGTGTTGTCTCAATTACACGCAAGACCAGCCGGGGGACACTTTGGCGGAGAAACCACTGCACATAAAGTACTCAAAGCTGGTTACTATTGGCCTACGTTGTTCAAAGATGCATATGCCTTTTCTAGGAAGTGTTAGGAGTGTCAGAGAGAAGGAGGCAGGATGAAGAAAGCAGCGCTACCCCTCCAGCCGTTTATGATCGAAGTCCCATTTCAGCAATGGGGTCTAGATATCGTCGGTCCAATCACACCAGCTTCTTCATAGTAGCATAAATAAATTTTGACAGCCATATATTATTTCACTAGATGGGTTGAAGCCATCCCCTTGCGAGTAGTTAACTCGGAACAGGTGATATCATTCCTTGATTCTTTTATTATCACCAGATTTGGTGTTCCTGAATATTTGATTTTTGACAATGCAACCTATTTTTCTTCTATTACGTTAACTGAATATGCATTGGAAAATGGCATAATATTAAAATATTCAGCTAATTATTATCCTCAGGGTAACGGATTAGCTGAATCTTCCAATAAAAATTTTATCAAAATTCTGAAACGCACGGTGGTAAATCATCATAGGAATTGGCACAACGCTTTATCGAATGTCTTGTGGGTTGACAGAGTGACTCCCAAAGCTGCCATAGGAAAATCTCCCTTTTTTCTGGTATATGGTAAAGAAACCATATTTTCTCCTAATTTATTTTTACCCTCTCTACAGCTCTCCCAGTCAGTATAGGAGACACCATGTTCTGCCATGGAGCATCGAATTAACACCTTGCATAAACTGGAGGAAGATAGAGAGTTGGCTAGAAAAAAGTTTGACAAACACCAACAGACCATGAAACGCTCGTTTGATCACAGAAAATCAGCCAGTAGGGATTTGGAAGTAGGTGACCTAGTTCTGAAATGGGACAAGGAGCACGAAGACAAAGGAAAACATACTAAGTTCCAATGCCTGTGGCTGAGACCATTTATTATTGCAGAAAAACTTGGTCCTAGCACTTTCAGGTTGCAGACACTGGAAGGTGACATCGATAATCTTCTGGTGAATGGTCATCTGATTAAGAAATATTTCTGCTGATCCCCCTCAAGGGATTACCCTGTACATACCTTGTGTGGTGTGCTTGGTTTGTGGAATTTGTTAGTGATTTTATTTGATTTGTTTGCTTTGGTTGTTTTGTTTATTTGCTGTTTTATTTGCATATTTTTGAGTTTGATCAATTTGTCAAAATTCAAGCTGATGATTTTTATTGGGTTCTGTAATTAATCTACAAATCATGCACGAAGATCTTACTATCTTGAAAATTGTCACGCTATTTTACGTCTTAAACAGTGAACAGGTTTTCATCTTTTAGATTTTACCAGAAACTCTTAAATCATGTAATATAGGTCCATAATACTAGTCTCGGCAAAGATTTTTTCCAAAGGAATTAGGGCAGTTTTTGATGAAGTTATCTATTTGAGTCTTTTACGTCATCCCTTCTCGTAAAGAGAAATGGATTTGCCTCCCCATCTGCTAAGACAATCTCATTGCAGATTAAATATAACTACATTCTGGCCATGATTGGGTTTGAATATTTTCAAAATAATCTGAAGGACAGAGGGTCTCATTATGAGCCGGTCTGTTCAGGATCATAGGTTTGCATTCAGTAACATTGTCATTTCTGGTCACCAAGCCTGGACAATGGCCCTTGGACATAAAACTTTGAGGGATAAAAGGTCTCATTACGAGCCGGTTTATTTACTGAAGTGCAGATTGGTGACTGACATGGTTACTATCTGGTTCCCAAGCCAGAATCATGGCTTTCAGAAGTATAAAAAATAAAAATAAAAATAAAAAAAGAGAAAAAAAGAGAAAATGATGATAACAGTTCAACCTAACCAGAATTGTATATCTATAACTAGCGGATAGGATACTGGCATTCCTTGGGCTTTGAAAGCAACCCTGTCGAGGCTATAAACGCCTACTGGCAGCAGGGCCATGCTTATTGTATTGAGACTTTATTCTTTAAAACCAAGCCATTTACTGTTTTACTTCTTTTGGAATGATTTTTGTTAGGAACTTGATCTTCATCAAATAAATAATTAAGACTGTAAATTTCTGGTAATTTTTAGAAGTGTGAAAAGCCTGAATCTATTTAAAATGTTAGAATATTGATATCTATATAATGGCATACATGAGGGATCTAATTTCTTTGATTGTATGGTTTCAGGTTAAGAAATAGAGATAACTGTTCCACCCAGTCAGTCGCCATCTGTTGTGCCCCTACTCAACAGCCTTAAAAAAACATTATTTCATCAAACAAAATCCTATTTTTTTTTTATGAAATGTTCGAATTTCTTATAGCAAATCAACAGAATTGACGGCTACTGAAATGGTGACATTCCGTGAGCTACTGAATCAATGAAATTCTATGTTTTTATAACCTTTGTGAATTATGGTTAATGGACAAGAAATCACTACATTGAAAATCATTACTTGGATGAATTTTTTCCATATTATGGGGTAAGTTTTGGATTTTACGCCTCTTTCCATAAGTCTTCATTTGAATATTAATCAATGGACATGTATTATTGGTTATTTGTAACTTGGACAAAGTCCTAGAGCTTCGAAGGCTTAATAATTTACCTAAACATGCCTTTTCCTAAGTTCATTTTTACAAACTCTGAATCATATTTGCTCATACTATAGTTGTTCAATTGTCGATTTTTATAATATGATCCGTGTTATGAAGGTTTGATGTTGGGTTTCATGGTTATGTCGCGTCATAAGCTCGCCACCTTCAAAGGATTATATGATCATACGGTAAGGTATATGCATTAACTTCTAAGGTTTAACCCTTACGGTCGTTTCGACCTGTGCTATCACCTCCAAACTCGATCCACCTGCCACGAGAATGATTTGGCATCATTGCACTTGTACTTGACCCTGTCAATCACATTCACTTACCAGCACGAGCTCAACATCGTGGCTCCCTCTGCGTTGAACACCTGTGAATAATTTACGATGTGTTGGTATGACGATAACTCTGAATAAATAATGGCAGCATGAGTTAATCTAGGGCCTTCGCCGTCAGTTTTCATCATTCAATTTCCTTGCTGCGTGATCATTCCCCTCCATGCTGATTTTTCAGGGTTATTGGCTGCGTTTGCTCATGATGTATCTTGTTTCTCACAGAGTTGGGTTCCATTACCTCTGTGTTCTCCTTGGTCTGCACCCGGAGTGCTTGCTCTCCAGTTCACTGTCACATTTCGACTTGTGGTGTCTTTTCTATGCGCGGTTTTGTGCATTTGCACAGGTAGTCATGGCGCCGATGGTAAGGGTCGAGCCCTGTGAGATGAAGCTCCTTGACTCAAACCCTGAGCTTTTAACCAAGGTCTAAGTTGTTGGATGGTTACCATTCATTCATAGGTTCTCATACTCAAACCCTGAGGTGATGAGGTTGTTCGCCTTGTCTCTGGCCGACTCTCGGGCTGAGGTAGGTGATCTCCAGTTTAGGGTTGATGAGTGTTCGATTGCACTTGCTACTAGTTTGTCATTAACACGTGAGTGATGGTTCAAGTATAAGCAAATGGAGGTGACTGAGTGGTGGCAAATGATGAAGAATCCCTGTCAAGATGTATCGTTCAGAACCGGTGTGTCCTAGAAGTACTTTAAGAAAGAGTGGCGACTAGTCCTGAATGTTATACACAGGTACGTGACCTGCGAAGGTCGTCTCTCCTCGGCCTACGTATACCATCTCTGGTTAATGGCTGTTTTTATTGGTTTTCCTCTTAATTTTCCTCATTATGTAGTTAAGAGTCTGATAAAAATGTCCTCGGCCATTAAAAAGGGTCCGAAGAACATTAGTCATAGCCTATTTCATCACGGCTTAGTGAGGATATTAATAGAGAAAGAATTGTCTAAGAATAATCGGTCATGGGATGAGTTTGTTGAGTCGAATGGCTTCTCAGCTTTCTGTCACTGTCAGTTTGATTGCCTCGAAGAATGTACAAAGCATCCACAGCCTCGTCATGTCGTGGCTTCGCCTGTTCATGGACCTGTGTCAAACCCTATTGGTCGTATGAGCCCTAGCATTTGTAATGACTCTGTTCCTACTCCTGTGAGTGGTCCTGGTACTCCTCTTCCTTCCAAGCGCATAAGGAAGTCTTCAAATTTGTCGCCGGTTACACCAAAGTGTGATGTTGATAACACCTGCAATCAGGAAGGCGATAGGCCGAAGGCCAAGGTCTTTGGTAGGTTTACAAGGAGCAAAGCCAGGGGTAGTGTTGTAAAGCCTCCGGTGAGAAAAAACATTGATGTTGAAACTGTCGTGATAGATGATGAAGAAGTTGATCTTATTTTTCCTGATGATGGTTGTGACATTGAGCATGAGTCTGTCCCGAACCCTGCAAATAGTATTCCTCATGGTTCTGGTAAGAATTTGCAAGTTGATCCTGTCCTTGATTCTCCGATTAAGAACAAATCTGTAGAACCAAATTTATCAGGCTCCTATCCAATGGGTGAAATGGTTCATCCATTATTTGTAAACTGCTTATTGGATAAAATACGTAGGATGGAGGGAGAGGTGATTGAGATAATTGCGGATCATGATGCTATTAAAGCCGAGAATGTGAAGCTAAAGGAGAAGGTAGATTCAGATGATAAGTATCTTCTGCGCCTGAAAAAGCATAAGAATAGGTTGATTCGTAGAATCCTGAAACTCCAAAATGAAAATCATAAGAGTGAAGAAAAGGTCCGTGAATTGAATGCCCAGGTTACCCTAATGCAATTCAAGGGTCAGTCGCTGAACCCAACAAACGGGGTGAACATTCAGGTGTTTAACGCTCCTGTCAATTTATGATGTGTTGGGCACATTTATTTCATTTCAGGTTTGAAGTTAAAATCAAGTGATATTCAAGTTTTTGTCACAGGTATTGGTGTGTTTTGATTTTTTTGCATTATTTATTTTATTTTATTTTACTTTTTCCTTTGTTTTAATTATATTTCTTTTTGTTTAGTGTCGTAGCTAATGTTGTAGATGCTCTTCCTCGGATTTTGATAATCGCTTACTTTTTGGACAATCCCTAGATGATCGGAAATAAATCAATTGGCAATCCTATTTCCCAGGTGTCAATATATTATTAGTGCTTTTGGAATTTTCGATTTTGTACTATCAGTTGAATCTCTCCGATTTCAAAACATTATTACGTATATTAAAAGTGACATATTTCATTTGTCATTTTTGTGGAGATTGGTTGAGATTTAGGTTAGATAGTTTCCTGTTTTGTAGAACTGTCTCCATGTCAGATTTGAGGTATTAAAAGAGGCATGTTTGTACTGGGAAAGGGGGTCGATAGTGGGAAAAGGGGCTTGGCAAGATTACTGTTATCTTTCCTATTACCTCAGACAATTTGTTGTCAGTAGCTACAGCACTTTAACTGGTGATATTTATAAATATATTCTCAGTATTTATGCTATGCGAATGTGTTTATGATATCTGTTGATCTTGTCACTTTTTCTACATTATTTATGTTTGTTATGACTTCTTTAATGAATTATGAAAATACATCATCTATAATTATCGGCTTATACTGGTTTTGACTTGCTGATATATGTCATGTTATAAATTTGGTGTTGTCATCAATATGTATATATGATTTACGTGTTTACTGTGTGATCTTGTTCAAATTCTGAATTTCTTTTTGAATACTATCAGGATTATTCGCACAGTAGAATTATTGGCAATTCAATTCCAGGTTAATTCTTTCTATGCTCCTGATCAGGATAGATAGGATAGATTAGTGATAGTTCTTGTTTATTTTATAGAAAAACCTACTAAATCAGATCTCTTCGTTTATACCACTGTCAAGTTATTGTACATGTGTCTATAATGTATTTACGTAATTGATTGAATTTGTGCATATTTAATCAACTATTGCATCTTGTATTTATAAAATAATTGGTTGACCAGATTAGTCATTCAGTCATTACTCATGTAATATACCTATTAATGCAGTAACAGTTTGCTTTGCATATCTATAGGTGTATTGTAGATTTAGTTAAACAGTAGCTTTAGTTTTATCTTTTAGACTTTGTTTAGATAAGATTTTCAGGCTAACAGAGCCTATAAACCTGTCGGGAACAACCATTCCAAACAGCTTGGAGCCTGCTTTAAGGATCGCTGTCTAGGTTGTCTTCCCTCGTTGCGAGCAGGTTAAATTTCCCGTCAACAGGTGTTGACGATGATAATTCTTCCTAAGTCATCAAATTTGAAACCGTGGGTTGACAACCTCGTTTGCCTTACTATGTGTCTCTCTTGATTCATGTAGAATGTCTTAACAAGACCATCAAATGCACTGTGATTGATGAAGGTGCTGCTGCTTCAGTGATGTCTTTGGCATGTTGGAAGGGTTTGGGTTCCCTTGAGTTGTGTAAATATGCTACCATGTTGACTATGTTTGATGGTAGATCCTTTCGGCTGCACAGAATTATTCCTTCTCTTAAGGTCCATTTGGGAGGGAATACCATCGTGATCAAGGTCTAGGTGGTTGATGCACCCCTTGACTACAATCTGTTACTGGGTAGGAATTGGATGTACAGTATGAAACCTATAGCTTCTTCTCTATTTTGAGTTGTATGCTTTCCATTTAATGGGAGGATAGTTATGATTGATCAAATGTCATTCAAGAATCCATGTGTTACCTCATCTTCAGGAGCTTCTGTCCTGATTGTCGCACACTCTCAGCCAACAACTGGGAGTGTGGGTGTTGGCATGTACCCATCCCTTATGGGATCATTTAGTCGTCCTGCACCTGTTTTTATGATCGGGTCTATTTTCAGTGAGGATTCGTCATCATTGCATTCGGTGTCTTTTCACACCACTCATATGGAAGATCCTTGTATTCTTCCTACACCGAGTCCTTCGAGTGAGCCCATTGGAATGAACGTGCCATTGCCTACAAATATGATAGCATATCAAGCTAATATTAAATGTGTTGTAGAGCCTATTCCTTCCTCTTCGTGGATGGAGGAGGAGGACCCATATGTGCTGCCTGCATGGGCAGTTGAGTCTTCTCACACACATGACAGCCTTCATAGTGTTTTTTGATCAGATGAAGCTCTTATTGAGGCTATGTCTGGGGTTGAGCCACCTTGGGAAGAGTTGCATCATAGATCTTACTTTCTTCCCGAGCTTGACCATTTGGAGTGTGAAGACTTTAGGGAGATTCTTAGTGAGAGAATTGGTAGTCCCATGCTTCCATTAAGCTCTCCTAGTTTGATGGCTGATGGGAACACGACGAATATATTTCCTAGCATTCCTATCAATATATCTTGCAATCCTCGCAAGATTGAGAATGTCTATATTGGGGCAGAATGTTCCCATGCTTAGATTTAAGAGTATACCGAGTTGTTCAAAGAATTTCGTCATGTATTTTCTTGGTCATACAAGGAAATGCCAGGTATCGACCCTCACATTGTTGAGCATGAAATTGAAACTTATCCTAATGATAATCCTGTTTGACAAATCTTGGGTGTGGTGAATCCTAGAAAAGCACCCGCAATTAAGGCTGAGATACAAAATATGTTGAATGCTGATTTTTTCTATCCCATTCCTTTGACGGAGTGGGTTTCAAACCCCATTCTGGTTGCTAAGAAGCAGGGAACGATCCGTATATGCACCGATTTCCGTGACTTGAATCGTGCCTGTCTTAAGGATAATTTTCCCACACCATTTATCGATCAAATTTTGGATGAGTGTGCAGGAAGCGAGGTATTTTCTTTTATGGACGAATTTTCCGGATACAATCAGATACAAATCAAACTTGAGGACCAACATAAGACTGCCTTTATTTTTCCTTGGGGTACCTTTGCATATTGAAAAATGCATTTCAGCCTTAAAAATGCTGGAGCCACTTTTCAGCGAGCTATGACCTTGATCTTCCATGATCTCAAATCGATTATTGAAGTCTTTTTGGATGACCTTGCTGCTCATTCTCGTCAGAGGATGCGTCATTCCTACCATTTGATATTAGTGTTCGAAAGGTGCCGCCATTAATTGGTCAGGTTAAATCCTCATAAATGCGTCTTTTGTGTGAAGTCTGGTCACTTATTAGGGTTCATTGTCTCCAAGGAGGGTATAAGAGTCGATCCTTTGAAGGTTGAGGAAATTCTTCAATTGTCTCCCTCGAGAAACATTAGACATCTTCAATGTTTGCAAGGCATGGCAAACTTCTTACAGAGATTCGTCGTTAACTTTGCCAATTTGACTAGAGGCTTTATGTGTCTTTTGAAGAACGACACTACCTTTTGTTGGGATGAGCGATCCCAGGAGTCCTTTGATGCGCTTAAGAGAGCCTTAGCATCTGCCTCGGTGATTAGTCCACCCGACTATAGCTATGAATTTTTACTTTATGTGGCCACATCCATGGAGACGATTGGTATGGTTTTGGTTCAAGAGGATGAGGAGCTCCAGGAGGATGTCATATATTATTTGAGCTAAAACCTTATAGATGCATAGATCCATTATTCCCATGTGGAGAAACTTACATTTGCTACCATTCATGCGGTTTAAATATTGAGACACTATATTCTCCTTTTCCAGACCTTGGTGGTTGCCCATGTCAATCCATTTTAGTTCCTCCTCACTAGAAGGATGATAGGGGGAAAGTATAATAAGTGGATTGTCATCTTGCAAGAATTCGATCTCGAGTTTGTTTCGGCAAAATTAAAGAAATCGTTGATTTTTGTGGAGCTTATATCTGATTTCCCGAGTGAGGAGGAGGATGAAGTTTGTGAAGATACGTTTGTCAATGAGCACATTTTCCTGATCTCAACTTTGGATCCATGGCATGGGGATATTATCATATATTTACAAACATTGAAGGTCCCTACTCACCTTTCACAGGATGAACAATGATGATTACGACATGTATCCAAGAATTACCTCATAGTGGATAACACATTATACTGTCGTGGGGTAGATTCCATTTTACATCGTTGTTTAACTCATGAGGAGGCTGAGTTTGTGCTGAATGATTTCCATGAAGGGGCGTGTGGTGGTCATTTATCTCGGCTTTCTACAGCCCAAAAAATCTTGAGAGAGGGTTATTTCTTGCCATCGATCTTTAAGGATTGTGTTAATGCAGTCAAGAAGTGCCACCCTTACCAGGTGTTTGCATGCAATATGCGCTCACATCCTACCCTGTTACATCCAATTATCACCGCCAGTCCCTTCAATAAGTGGGGGCTTAATTTCATGGATTGCAACCCAGCTTCAGCTGGGGGGCATCATCATATTATCATGGCTGTTGACTATTTCACAAAATGGGTTGAGGCTATGCCCATGATTAAATCCGACGGTGAGACAGCCCACATTTCATATTCAACCAGATCATTACTTAGTTCAGTATTTCGAAAGAACTTGTCACTGACCACGGTAGGCACTTTTAGAATCGGATGATGGAAGAGTTGGCCTCGAAGTTAGGGTATAAACAGGAGCTTTTTTCTTCTTATTACCCTCAAGTGAATGGACAGGTTGAAGTAGTGAACAAATCACTCAAGTCCATTCTCCAACGAACCATCGCACAAATCAAGACCAATTGGTAGATCATGTTATATCCTACTTTGTGGGCTTATAGGACCGCGGTTAAGACTGCCACCAATTTTTCTCCATATAAGCTTGTACATGGAGTGTAGTCTATATTGTCGGTTGAGTGCGAAATCCCTTCTTTGAAGCTAGACATAGAGCTCTTACCAGACACTTCCTCATTGGAGGAATGTTTGGTCCATTTAGAGCAGCTTAATGAGCAGCGCTGAGATGATTTAGTGGCTCTAGAAGTGAATAAGCATTAGGTTAAGGTCCAATATGATAAATCTGTCTGTCCAAGGAAGTTTAGTGAAGGAGATTTGGTCCTTTTGTGGGATCAAGCTAAAGAACCCTTGGGGGTAGGAAAATTTAACCCCATGTGGCATGGTTCTTATGTTCTTAAACATGTGTTAGAGAAGGGTGCATATGAGTTAGAATATTACGAAGGGACAACCTTGGTGGAGCCTAGAAATGGGCTCTATCTTAAAAAGTACTATGCATGATTCTTAGCGAGGGTTTACTATTGTATATTATTGTACATTATTTTGCATAGTTAGGTTTTTCTTATGGTGATCGGGTTTGTTGATTAGCTTTCATTTCTTATGGCAGATGTCAATGGAGTCTTCCATCTATACAGGATTCACGGATGGTGCTAGCCGCCACACTCAACACTCAGCCTCTGTTGCTTGGGTGATTTATACTCCTATGGGTCAGGTATTGTCTTCAGGAGGAATATGTTTATGACCCTCTTCAAACAATATTGCTGAATATAGTGCCATTATCGAGCTTCTATGGGATGCCATTTTACATGGTGTTCTATCTCTTGAGGTACGTCATGATTTGGAATTAGTAGTGTCACAGCTTAATGGCTTGTATCATGTTAGGGATCCAACATTATTACGAATATTCTTACATGTGATATTGTTAGAACGGAAATTTGACAACATAACATACATACATGTTCCAAGAATTTATAATTAAGTTGCTGACTCATATGCTAACTATGTGTTAGATTGGCATTTGTTTCACAGACAATAGGATCATCACAAACATACATTTTTACACATGTAAATAAATAAACTGATCCTCATAAAAGTTTTTGAAACATCAAAATGTGATAATACATAAGTGTCATAATACAAAAAATGGGGCTTTCGAGCCACCAAAATATAAAATACACGGTAGTACAAAATGTATCACTCCCAGGTATCTAAGATTAGGGAGGAGGAGGTGGGTCCTAATCATGGAATGTTACCATGGATCTAGCTAGTGGTCGAAAAAACCACACCCATGCTCGTGGCACACCCATCACTTGACGCTGCATGGCCTTAGGCAGGTCCTCGACCTGCGCCATGGGTACCCTATGTGTCAGTTGCATGAAGTTGGTATGAATGCTTTGGAGCGTCGACTCCGCATCCACACCCATAATGTCATCTCCTCTTACCCTCCATCTATGATGAGGGAAGCCTTCAAGCCACCGTGGTCCTACATCTGCATACATATGACAGGATTTCACTATGTGTTGTCACGCAAAAACATGTCTTTTGAGTCTATATATATAAAAAAACACAAAAAATTAAATAATTCACAAAACTTAAAAAGAGGGTTGGGATTCATTACCAATATAACCGTATGCTGATCCTGGTGGTAGAGGCATCTTGGGATCTCCTTGAAAATATATCCCCACATAGGGGTAATCATCGATGGCAACTATCTGCCACTGCCACCATGGAAAGAAATAAGCTAGATAGGGTTTGGACACCCTGCCTCCACCCAGTCTGTGCATCGCATTTGCCCAATGTCATTGGACCAGATCTCAAACCCCATGAAGAGGAACATCAACTCTAGTGCTCAATCCTAGAACACGCTCAAAGAAAAACGTGCTCAGTATACTGCTGAAACCAAAGTTTCGTACCCTACCCATATTGCACTCGCTGAGCTGGTGCTTCATGTTGCTCAATAGTGCAGTACTCCAATCATGAACCATGGGTATCATGCACTCCATTGGATAGAACATCAGGGGTCGCGAGGCCTGGTGGAGTGAGGTTAGCCCTGCTATCCTGTCGAGTGTTAGTAGTATGGCCTTTAGGCGTAGCACCTATATGGAGTTAGTTGGGATCTGACTCCTGATCTTCTCCATGTCTAGATAACAATACACTGCTATGTACTCATCTTGGTGAGGCCACCTTCGGGCCTGCGAGAACGTAGGTTTACCACTTGCCCCCATCGGGACAATCCAGTAATGAAGTATATGTCCTCCACTTCTATGGTGAGGGACATCCCATCGATCTAGAATGACTTTGAGTCAGGATCCTAGTAGTTTACTAACATCTGCAGCAGTCTTGGTTTGGACCTTAAACCACCAAGACACCAAAACTTGTAGAGCCCGCATGCACGAAGATCCTGTTGTGCCATTAGATCGCCTCGTACTGCTTCTTCTACATCCCCATGCTCTCGTTCCCTCCATTATAGAACCATCCTGCACATTTAATTCAAGTTTGGGTCATTAGATGTCTTAGAAAAACTTAAACGTGGCCGCATACGCGACTGTTTTCTAAACAACCGTGTATGTACGTGACTTTGGGCCATTTTTATGCGTATATCCAGCCCTATACACGAAAAAATCCTCAATTTCTGCATGGGCCTAGGTGAATAATTTATAATTTCCTAGAAATCAAATTGGACCGTGGAAAATTGAAAAATTTACATGTAAATGAAAGAGCAGGGCATGGGAAGTTACCTAGAAAAAACGGTGTCGGATTCTGCTTGCTGGATCTCCCAGAATTCGCGTTTGAAGTTCTGAGCTCAATTGGGTAAAAATTTCAAATGTTATATAATGTTTTGAATTTTTTACTATTTATAGAAATTTTTCAAATTTTTGAAAATTTTTATCCCCTTTTCTATAGTTTTGGACCGTTTTTTACCCTTTTGGACCGTTTTTTACTAATATATGATGTAGGAGACCGTTTTGAGCACCGTTTCGTCGATTGTTTTGACCCTTTCATGCTGATTTCAGGTATAATGTTTAAACTAGCATCTAGGTTAGGTTTCACCTCTATTTTCATTTTGTATGACCTTATGACCATTTCATTATGACCCTAGGTACAAACCCATTCTATATTGTCACAGAACCTTCTTGCCGTTTTAGAAGTGACATGATCTGAATGGTAGAGCTTGACCTTACATGGGTACCCTAGTTAGCTCCTTGTTTGCATTTGGTTCCCATGCTGACAGTTTATCTTTTAGGATGTGGGATTCCATTGTATAGAATCGACATGACATTTCGCAAGAGCCTCATACTCCTCTTGATCTTTTGCTGGTCTATTTCTTCAGGACTCCCTTATGTCAAGTTGTAATTGTATTATCATGAGATTTTCTTGCCTCATTGAGCCTTATGTTAGCTTCCCTGACTTTGAGTATCAGCCATATAGCCTGATCTTGTCTCATGTCTAGCCACACAGAGCCATTTTATATATCCTTTGCAGCTTGATTCCCTATTTTTACTGGGAGGGGACTTTCCCTTGAGTGTTGCTATCTTACACATGTGTCCTTGCATTGAGCATAGGTATGTTTCACTACTTGGAACTAGTTTTTTTTCCCATTTGACGCTCGTCTCCTCCTAGTTTGTAACTTTAAAGCGATTTTATTCTTTTTCAATCTTTTCAAATATTTGAAAAAGTCCAAAAAAATTTTAAAAAACCAAAAATCCAGACAAGAAAAGATGTTATCTTTTGGCAACAGTCGAGTCGTGTTTCCTTCGAACATAGCACTGTATATCACATCCATTGGTTGGGTTAATAGTTTAACTTTATGAGCTGTACTTGTTTCTCTGAGTTTATCTCCACCGACTGGTTAAGCTTCCAGTCCCTATGGAGCCTCTGTCGATGCCTCCTGTGTCGCAGAGATGTCCTAGTTTTGTATATCGAGTCTATGTTGCCTACATTCACTCATCATTTTCCTTTATGCTCTTGTTCGAAGGAAGTTGAAACTTGAGTCGCCCATTCCTCAGTTATCTTGACTTTGCATGTCGACCATCCCTAGTACAGTTACTAGTTCATGCACATTATGATCGAGTCCTTCCACATTATACATCTTTGTTGAGTACCTCATGTTGGATGATGGGGGATGCCTTAATGCCCTCCTTCCAGCGAATTTCATCCCATCAACTTTAGATCACTTATTCTGGGATAGGAATATAGAGTCATGTTTGAGTGCCTTGAGACTTGTAGTTATCAGTGGCAGGTTCTCTCACTATCGACATTTTTTGGGAATACATCAATGTCCCTTGATTGATGGAGTCTCTCAAGTGTTTAATCTCAACATATTTATTCACACTTGTTAGTTTGCACTCTAGTACCTTGATTCCCATTTTCATTATCGGTGGGTGATCTCGCGTCTATTAACGGTATACATCAATGACCAGTAATCAGACGATGGACAACTATGTTCGACCTCGACATCTCTATTCACATAGTAGGACATGTACTCGTAGCAGTTTGTGTAGAAGACCTTCCAGATTGGTGCAATCTATTATATGCTACCTCCTTGATTGTGGCAGTGTTCATGATATTTCAGCTCTCGTGACTTGATTCCAGTATATGTCAGACATTTCCAGCCATTATGGAGATGTTGATCCATTATATATATTTAGTCTTCATGGAGATCATGATCCTTTGTATGTCTTCATCATGGAGATTTTGATCTATTTATATTGTACATGGCGATGACCACATATGTTATATTGTATCATGCCTATTCATGACCATTGTACTCCGATGTATCTTGGACTGCGATATCTATTTGTAGTTATGTGCAGAGTTGTATCGATGTATAGTGTTGATTGGATGGATGGTTCTTCCACTGGGTTCTTCATCACTTCACTTCTGGGATGGACTTATAATGTATTTCAGCCATCGTATGATCCCTCTGACCCCACACATTAGGGGGCATCTGTTATAGCTGATTTTACCACACATGGTGAATCACATTTTTATGGCCTTCCCTGTCCCTCTGCAGAATCCTTAGACCCTGTTAAGTCAAGAACTTGTTTCTTCAAATTTTATGTTTGATTGTCATTTTTATTTTAGCTTGCATATTTGCTTGAGTTTACTCTTTTTCTTACTGTGAAA